>JAZKJV010002630.1:0-600000 GCA_037367405.1 Ottelia alismoides | reverse complement strand
TACACTCTCTCTCCTCTGTTTATTTCCATTGCTCTTTTTATGCAAACACTTTCCATTATTTACATTATAGCCCCTGTTATACATATTCTAAACTTGCATGATTTTTCTATTGAAATAAATGTTTTTATTAGTCCAAAGATTCTAAAAAATATCATTTAGACTCATTTAGTGTACATCTTCATTGTGTAATTTTTTCAGTGCATTATGTTATCATTTATTATTAAGAAAAAATAAAATATGTTATTTTATCTCTTGAAATTCAAAAAATCATAAAATTTTGAAAATAGCTCTGAAAATTTTAAAACAAATTAAATTATTTTCAATCCATTGTCTTTTAATTTCTTTGTAAATTTCACGCATTATCCATTTATAAAACCCAAAAAAATAAAAAATACGAAAAATACTATAAAAATCATAAAATATACTTCAAAAATACAAAAATTGTGATTTCAGTTCCTGCTTGTAGATTTTTGCATATAATTCATCAAAAAAAATTGCGAAGAATTTTTGGCACTAAAAAAATTTATAAGTTGCAAAATACTCCAGGCTTTGCATTGTTTTGCATTTTTATCAACGTTTGATTTTAAAAAAATTACAAAAACTTCTGGAAATTCTACAAAAAGTCTCAAAAACATTTCAAAACCTTCAAAACCAAAAAATATTTTCTTTGAATTTTTCTAAGCATTTTTGATAAATTGAAAATTACAAAAAAAGAGTTAGTGTGCGTATTTTTGATCTTCTGAATATTGCTCCATTTTTTTTGAAAATAATAATAATAAATTTGCAAAAATCAAAACCATTAAAAATCAGAAAATACAAAAAATTAGAAATAAAAAAATTACAAAAAAATAAAAAGATAAAAATCACAAACACCAAGGATAGTATCCTTTGAGATTCTTGTTTTTCTCTTAATTAATTTTTTAATTGAATAATCCTTACGATTGTAGCCTCCTTGAGTTCGATCATGTCCGCTATACAGGTTAATAAGTAGCAAAAAATAAAAAAAATTGTTTGTTGGTTGCGAGAATTTTGGGGATAACAACGACATTTCATACCTTTAATTTCCGTCCTCGGGAATTCATGCACAACAAAATGGCGCCGTTGTCGGGGAGGCACGATGAGGATAGTTAGGTTTCTCTTTTGACCTACTATTCTTGGTTGTAAACATTTGTTTACATTTTTTTCATTCACTTCATTGTTTATATCCACTGCATTCATTTCATTTTTTTCTCATATTTGATAATTGTGTTTCTTACACTTTCTCTTTTCTTTTTTGCGAGGGCCCGCAGAGCGAAGGAGGCGATCCTAGGAGAGCTGAAGCACCCAAGTGATGTGGAGGCGACTTGATTCTTCACCAAGCTGCAGGATAGCGTGAGAAGAGGAGAAGAAGATTTGAAAGAGACAAAAAACAGAGAGAGCCTTTTTTTCTAGCATTTGAACTCTTGTAAGCATACATTCATTATTTGCGGGGTCTGTTTCGCCAAGTGTCGAAGCACTTGGGGGACCTCACCAGTTTTGTTTTCATCGACTTTATTTTTATTTGTTTCATGCGAATTTCGTGAGCTACCTCTTGATTGCTTTAATTAATTTACTTAAGCCAGGTAATTAATTAGGTCCAAACACCTTAAATTAGAATATGTATTTATAGAGTAGAGCGTAATTTGGACTTAGTCAAATTAACTTATTCTTGCTCGTTAATAGATGATATCATCTTCGATGGTTCACTTGCATCATATAGGTTAGTTTATTTTTCTGTATTTAAATTCTGTGTGGATCACTTGCATGTAGAGTGCTGGCGACAAGGTACACATCTCTAACCCTTGCACGCATCATTGTTTTAAATCACGCATTGGCATTTCCGATATCCTTCCTCATTTTCACTCACATAAGTTAAAAAAGGAAATTGGACTCTCTGTAGGCGATTCTTTGAAATATTTTAACCAAGTGATAACTGCCTAAAATTTGGGACTGCTAATGAAAACTCGATCTTAAAATAAACATACACAAAAATTATTTTTTAGGGAGAGTAACCCCCTCATTGTATTGTTTTAACTATTCACAGACACACTATGGTTAGTGCCCAAATCCCATAATTCAACCTAAGCGTTTGTACAATTTTTGTGATTATCACCTAACTCTAAAACAAACAAGATTAAGGGATCGAACCTTCATGGTCTTCACATTGTGTTGAGTCGGTGAACTGGGGGTTTGTATTGTGTTTGATTGCTTGTGTGCATACTAGATCCTTCTAAGCATTTGCGCCTTTTTCTCCATATCTTTTGACTTGACCCTCTGTTCTCCCTATCACGTCTTTTGTTTCGAAGATGGCCAACTGGAGTTATTTTAATCTGATCTTCGCGGATACCTCGTACCCTCTAGCTAACCCACCTTCATTTTTCTAGAACTTTCCTTCTGATTTTTGTGCATATCCGCATAACCCATTATTTCAGGAGTCGGAAGAACTTGATTCTCGCCCACCCCCACCACACTCACACGACCCTAGGATTTTGGTGTCACCTTTCATGCTATCCACACTTGAGACCCTAAACTAGATGATGGAGCAAATAAATTCGAGGATTTCCAATCTATTTAACATAAGTGAGAGATATAACACTGCTCCACTATTTGAGGATATGGATTCACTTGAGGATATACATGAGAGCTTGAAATCACCCAAAATACAAAAAATGAAAAAAATCAAAAATCCAAAAAAGAATCTGGGAGACACATTGTTGAATCATTTTGTGAGAAGAGGACACCTATGAGAAATCATTTTCCCACACAGCCATGTGCCAATCTTGACCCCGAGGATGCCACTGTACAGACTTCTCTTGGTAATCCTCGTACATATACTGATTCCGATCTCCTCCCTTGTATGGAGGAGGTCCAAAAATTATTAAGATTTTTACTGAACCCGAAGTGGTGGCCACCCTTCATGAGATAATTAAAGCCCCACTTCAACAGGCCATGACAGATTTATCTACTCCTCAACACAAGAAGACAAAGTGAAGGACAAGATCTGAGCATCACATCTTGACCATGGCCACTGCCTACACCATATCTCATCGACCCTATTTTAAGAAAGGGAACACTGCCACACCTCTTGTGAGTTGCTCCATATCTGAATATTCTCGTGATAACACTCTCCTTGATGGCGGTTCATTAATTAATATGATACCCTTCTCTATGGTACAGTCTCTTTATCTTGGGCCTCTCAAGAAAACTATGATGATAATTCAATTTGCTGATGGATCTATTAAGAGGCCGAAGGGTATTCTAGAAAATGTTGCCATTCTTATTAAGGGCATGAAATTCATTTCCGATTTTGTTGTATTGCCGATGGAGACCTCAACCTCTTAGAGAACACTCCAATCATCCTGGGACGACCTTTCCTCGCCTCTGTAGGAGCCGTTGTTGATTATGGATCAGGAGAGCTTCGCTTCTGTTCTGATGTAGGGAGCGATGTGTTGATCACTACACCCACTAATAACCAGAGACCTGCATCCCATGAGAGTGTGATTGTGTTAGACAACCCCAAGGACTTTGACCATGATGATACTTCCAGAGATTTTTGTTGTATGATGGACGATATTGAAACCCAAGAATTCATCTTCAAGGAGAAGGACTCGGAAAGCATAGATCTTGGAGTTCCCTCTTCTGGTATGTGGCGATGCATTGATGACATCCGTGGGATTTACACGATAGACATCCTAGAGCGGAAGGCAGATTTTGAGACTAGATAGGACGAACATGATTTGACTACTTTGACTGATAAGTCCATACCTATTGACCCTGACTCAGATGAGATTGATCAGGCCAAATTTAATTTGATTGCTTTTTATAAAGGAATTTGGTACTTTTGATAAAAATGATGATCCGGTAGAGGCTCACCAGTCTAAAATTGATCCTACTTTTTCTAATAATGATTTCGAACCATTTTACTTTGATGTTTGTGGGACCTCCCATCTTGTGTAAGGACCCCGTCTGGGAAGCAATCAAGGTTCCGCTTTGAGTAAGGACCCTGTCTGTGTAAGGACCTCCCATCTTGTGTAAGGACCTTCCATCTTGTGTAAGGACCCCATCTAGGATGCAATCAAGGTTCTGCTTTGAGTAAGGACCCCGTCTATGTAAGGACCTCCCATCTTATGTAAGGACCCCGTCTGTGTAAGGACCTCCCATCTTGTCTGGGAAGACTGGATATTTTGACATCAACATTGGTTTACATCAATGTTCTTCTTTGAGTCCATTTCTTTTTTACTTTGATTATGGACGAGTTGACCAGTCACATTCAAGATGAGCTACCTTGGTGTATGTTATTTGCTGATGATATTGTGTTGATTGACGAGACAAGAGATAGAGTAAATGCGAAGCTTGAGGTATGGAGACATGAGTTGGAGACTAAAGGATTTCATATACGTAGGGCTAAGACGGAATATATGGAGTGCACCTTTGATGGAGGCAATGTTGAAGGAATTGAGGTGAAGATTGGTGACGATAACATTCAGAAGAGAGATTCCTTTAGATATCAGGGATCTATTCTGCAACATGATGGGGAAATTAATGGATATGATACTAATAGAATAAATGCAGGCTGGCTAAAGTGGAGAGGAGCCTCTGCTTTTCTCTGTGATAAGATAGATCCTTTACAAATTAAAGGAAAGTTTTACAAAGCAGCCTTGAGACCTACTATGCTTTATGGATCTGAATGTTGGCCTGTGAACCATAGACATGTGTAGAGAATGAATGTAGCAGAAATGAAAATACTAAGGTAGATGTGTGGACACATACGTAAAGATCGGATTCAGAATGATGCAATCAGAAAGAAAGTTGGTGTAGCTCCGATCGAGGATAAGATGCGAGAAAACCGCTTAAGATGGTTTGGACATTTGCAAAGAATATCAGCTGATGCACTAGTTAGGAGATGTGAGTGCTAGGATGTTGAGCCGGCTAAGAGAGGGCGCGGACGACCCAAGAAGTGTTGGAAAGAGGCCATACGAAGGGATCTTAGTTTTGTGGATATAAGCCTGGGATTGGCCCAGGATATATCTGAATGGAGGCGAAGAATCCATGTAGCCGACCCTACTTGATAGTGGGAAAAGGCTTTGTTGTTGTTGTTGTTGTTTGTGGGACCTCCTAGGCAGGACCTGACCACATTACTTCTAATAATCGATTTAGGCTTGTACAAACCTAAAACCGCTGAGGATACATTCTTGGTCGATCCTACTTAGTTTATGTCTAATGATGATCCAAATATCGACCTACACCTTGTCAAATCCATACCTCAGCGGTCCTGTAGGAAGGTTCGTTTTCGACCTATTTGACATTTGTACATCCACTCCTCTTGTATCCTTTCGTTTCATTCTTTCTTCTCCTGTTTTATCATTCACCCCTTTTCCGTGTGTATATATGCTATACTTAGGATGTGCTTTATCCTAAGTATAGGGGGATGAAGGATTTGTGTTGTTCATACTCGTCTTGTTTATCAACCTTGTTGTTTATTATACTTAGGGATACTCTACCCTAAGTATGGGGTTTGTTGTTGTTCATATTGTGTCTTTTTGAGTCTGTACATTCTCTTCATCGGTTTTCCCCATTGTACACTCTACTATACTTAGGTTTACTTGATCTTAGGTATGGGGGGATCACCAATTTCTTTTCTTTTTATCTTTTCCTTGAGTCCTTGTAGCATAGGAGTCTTTTCACTTTTCTATACTTAGCATGACTTATGTCTTCCTTTTTCGCTCTGTGATCACTATGAGGACAAAGTTCGAGATAAGTATAGGGGGTATCGTATATATTGTATATATACTTTAGACATAACTCGTACTTTTAAATATGTTTATTTGGGGAGATATGTATATAAGTTGGTAAAATCCACGTGTATTAAAAAAGCAAAAACAAAACAAAAACAAACACAAGAAAAAATAAAAAAAGAAAAAACAACAAAAGAAAATAAAAAAAACGCAAAAACAAAAACAAGAAAAGACGAAGAAAAAAGAGAAAATAAAAACAAAAAGACGAAGAAGAAGAAATCAAAAACAAAAAAATCTTGTATATATTTTACCAACCCTTTTTCCTTTAAAAAAACACTACAAAACCAAAAATCTATAAAAACTTGCATAATTAAAAAAACCTTTCTTTTACATATGCATTTTTCTCAAAACAAATTGTTTTCTTTGCATTATACATATTTTCTTGCATTTGCATGTGCATTTTTCTGGATAGTATTGACATTTAAACTATGTCTGGAATAAAATTGAAGAATGGTTCTTAGTTGAGCATTAATACACTTAATTATAGAGGAAACTTATAAGAAATGGAGTTAAGACTTTTCATGTCCTAGTGACTTAATTATTTGAGTCCATAAGACTATGTTCACATGTCATCATGAGTAGTCTAAGTAGAATATTTAACAACACACGCATAATTCTTTAAGACCATGGCTTATTTTGGACAAAGCACTCTGCACGTATCTCTTCATGGATGAGGTAGTGAGGAAGCATAATCTTTTGTCTTGGGGTAGCATACGAGGGTAGTACATCTAGGCGAAACCTCTCGTCTTCCTCTTGGGAAGGAAGTGCGTCTTAACCTGGTCTAGCAATGTTGAGGTCTAAAGACAGGAGTTGTGGGGTTGCAATAATGCTTCAAAAGACAGATATTCTACTGGCTCAAGAGGAAAAACTCCTTATGTACATGTTGCACCTTGTATATAATTTCAAAAAAAGTATGGAAAATACAGAATCTCCAAAAGTGGACAGGCCTGATTGAAAAGTAAAATGCCTGTCGGAGTGTATATACATGGATAAATACACGCACACACACACACACACACACAATAAGAGCTTTAAAGACAAATTTTTGTAAGCTTGCAGTGGATGACTTGGCTACACTGGTCATGCATCCAAGGATAGGTATCTACACTGGTTACCGTCCATTCTTTTCTCCATCCCCCCTTCTTGAGCTGGTTGTACTTGAACTTAGAAGGGAATATCTCCGCTCCTTGAGAAAGAGTTGCAAGACCGGGGAACTAGAGTTACCTTGTTGAGGGAGGTTGTTTCTTTGCTACTTTTGAGATGGGGAGGTATATCTCACTTACACCGTACAAGTAAATATTCAGTCATAAGAATTTGTGTATGTAGACTTGTTCTAACCTGAATGTTGAGGTGACCTGAATAGGAGTCCTGTGGAACCTAGAGGCTGTTAGGTTTTAAATCCATCTCCCATTAAGATTCTGACACACTAATAATCCAAAGGTCCAACAGAGCTCCAAACTACAATTTTATGAAGATAAGTTTAATACTCAATATTTTCCTACTTTCTTTATTTTCCCTTTCTTTTTTCTTTTTATTCACTTCTTCTTTCAAATAAGTGTTTGCTAAGGGACTAGCAAAGGTAAAGCATAGGGGGATGATGAATTTATGATTCGTCATCTTTATTCATTTATTTTAGCTTAAAGCCCTTATAAAACACCTATATATAATACTAACTCCATATTCTTATTAACTTGCATCTGTGTGTAAATTTTGTATATTTGTATATTTAAACCTAAAATAAATAAATAAAGAGAGAAGGGAAAAACAAAGAAAAATAAAAAAGAAGAAGACTATATATATGTAATAGATATAGGCTGACCCGAACCCTGAGAGAAGGTCAAGACTTGACCTGATCGACCGGGAATAAAGTAGGGGGAGATAGGGTCCTCAATTTGAAAATCCAAAAAAATTGTGTGTTGTGTATATTTGTATACTACACTATTTGATTTGTACATTAATTGACCTCAAATCCAATAACTTTCAAAACCAAAGTTGTAGATATAAATGTGTCAAATTAATAAAACTAATTGCACAATTAAATCATGTACATAATAAAGCAACCACACTTGGAAAAAGCCACTAAGCACTAATTGAAAGACCAATTCCGGCTCCTTAAGAACTCAAATTGAACCAATCTCACTTGTGTTGGATTCTAAATTAAATTATCTTTAAAACAACTGTTTTTCATAATTTTTGGAGTTACGAGTAAAAAGTTGTTTTTTTGGGGTGGTTTGTGCAATTTTCCCATGTATTTTGTACATAATGTATCTGTACATATTTGTAAATATTTTTTTACTAATTATTTAAAAAAATAAAAAATAATAAAAATTTAAGAGGAAAAAAGCTAATTTGCTAAATTACCCTTGTATATAATGTAATATATTGACAAAGTATATGTATATAGTTGCTATTCTTAATTAACCACCATAAAAAATTTAAAAAAATAAATTTTTTATTCAAATAAATAAAGTGACAAAAATCTAAAAAAATATATAATTTTATAAATAGTTTTATCTCTCTTTATCTTTATCTCATTTCATTTTTCATCTCTCTTATCTCTTTATCCTAAAAAAATCAACAATTTAAATTTCATCTCCATTATCTCTTCTATTTACACGGATCCTTCTCCATCATTCCAATTGGATCAATCTTTGGTGAGAGGAGCCCGATCTATGAGAGTCTTCTTGTCGAGAAAGGTGTCTAGCCTCCGAGCCATCTGGTGACAGCGAGTCGACCTTCGTCGAGGCGATCACGATCATTTCCGCTCCTGTGGTGAGATCCGCATTATTTTTCTTAATTTCATATAGGTTATTCGTAGTTTCATTTTTAGCAATTTTATTTCATCGTCAATCATTTTTTAGATCATAAAATCCATCACAATTTGATCTGCCTCCGATTCCGGTTTTCATCTCAATTTCTCGATCTCTATGCTTTCTTTTCTATCGTCCACGATCTTTCAACTCCGGCCGCGTACGGTGGTCGGAGATCAGATTCGATTCTTCCATTTTTTTCGTCAGATCCCCGTTCACATATTCTGTTGGATTTCTGAGATTTGAACCATCATGTTGACGTCCTAATTTATCCATAAATAAAAAATATATAAAAATAAAACAACAAAAAATTGTATTATTATTTTTTCTCTAATGTCTTTTTTTGTAGAATCACCTACATAAAATAAAATAAATTGAAAAAAAATTAAAAAATTTAGAGTTTCTTTGCTTATAGTTTTTATAAAATAAAATATATATATAATAAAAAAAGAAGAACGACGCTAGGACCGCCACCGCTGCCTAAGCTCCTCCACGGCCACTGCCTGACCTCAGGTCGCAGTTGTCGCCGTGCCAAGCTTGTTTCATCACTAACCCAGCTCCAACCTCCAGCCGGCGCCACCGTGCCCCTTCGGCGTCCTTCGCGCGTGCTATCCGCCGTGCGAGGCCACGTGAGCCCGGGCCCAGCCTCCACTCTTCCATGGCAGGCCTTCTCCGACCACTACCTAGGACAGAGCCCACTCCAACCGTGTCCAGCCCTGCTCCGCCTCCTCCATCTCCACCTTGGCCGCGCCACCGCCCTCAGCCGCATCCGTATCATCTCCTCCACGATGCGTGTATCTCTGCCAACCAGCAATCGAGACACACCCATCCGTTGCACCGCCGCTCTCCCATCAGCCGCGGTCGTGCACCGCCTCCGCCATCAATGCTATCCCTCCATCACCAGTTCCCCACCGACCTGCGTGAGGAAGAAGAAGGGTGGGCGGTGACCCCTTGTGGTTTTGCATTTGGTTGTAGAACGAAGAACCCTAGGGGGGGAATTAAACATTGAAACAATTGCATTTGACCCCCTCGAGGTTTTCAAAATTACAAAAGAGCCTTTGCTGGAATCAATTAAATTTGAGAAAATTACATTATGCTACCTGAAGTTTTCAAAAAATATAGAAAGGCCCCTATTCAGTAGATATCATGTGCACAACACATGTATTATTGGGTAATTTACACTCTCTCTCCTATGTTTATTTCTATTGCTCTTTTTATGCAAACACTTTCCATTATTTACATTTTAGCCCTTATTATCGAAACTCTAAATTTGCATGATTTTTCTATTGAAATAAATGTTTTTATTAGTAAATAATTCTCAAAAAATTCATTTAAACTCCTGTAGTGTACATCTTCATTTTGTAACATTTTCAATGCATTTTTTCATCATTTAATATTATTAAAAAAATAAAAAACGTGTCATTTTTATCCTCCTAAAATTCAAAATTCATAAATATTTAAAAATAGCTTCGGAAATTCCAAAATAAGTTAAATTAGTTTCATTTCATTGTCTTTTAATTTCTGTGTAAATTTCATGCATTAACCAGTTATAAAAACCCAAAATATTGAAAAATAATAAAAAATTATAAGAATCATTAAAAAACTATACAAAAATCCAAAAAAAAAGATTTCAGTTCTTGCTTGTATATTTTTGCATATAATTCATCATAAAAATAATTACCGAGAATTTTGGGCATTAAAATATTTTTAAGTTGCAAATTACTCCAGGCTTTGCATTGTCTTGCATTTTTATCACTGTTTGATTTAAAAAAAATACAATAACATCTGGAAATTCCACAAAAATTCTCAAAAACAATTCAAAACATTCAAAACCCAAAAAATATTTTCTTTGATTTTTTCTGAGCATTTTTGATAAATTGAAAATTAAAGAAAAAGTTGGTGTGTGTATTTTTGATCTTGTGAATATTGCTCCATTCTTTTTGAAAATAACAATTAAAAAATTACAAAAATCAAAACCACTAAAATTTTGAAAATCAGAAAATATAAAAAAAGAAGAAATAAAAGAATTACTAAAAAATAAAAAGATAAAAAATCACAAACACCAAGGATAGTATCCTTTGAGATTCTTGTTTTTCTCTTAATTAACTTTTTATTAATTGAATAACCATCGGGAATTGTAGCCTCCTTGAGTTCGACCATGTCCGCTATACAAGTTAATAAGTAACAAGAATAAAAAAAATTTGTTTGTTTGTTGAGAGAATTTTGGGGATAGCAACGATATTTCATATCTTTAATTTCCATCCTCGGAATTTCGTGTACAACAGTTACCAACATCCTCCACATTACCAATCTCAACGACAACCAATCATTGAGCCCCGTGAGACCCCTTTAGTTAATTGAACACTAGATCAACTTTCACTGCTCATGAAGAACATGAACAAACTGACTCAGAGGATCGACGACCTTACCACCACCAAGACATTGATCCCAGCACAGGTCCAAGCCAACCCCAACAATTTCAGATGCAAGGAGTAGGTGGACAATACTTCACCCACACCCGAGACTAGTACGACCCTTGATTTTACATGTTGATCAGATGTCAGTCGCCTTAGGAGAGGTAGGAGATTGTATCCACATACTCACAACTTGGGGTTGGGAGATTGAACCATTGAGAGAACATCTTCCACATCATCTCCTTCACGAGCAGCCGAGTGGCCCAGTGTAGCGAAACCCGAGTCTAGAGTTCCACCACCTTTACCACCACCTTAACCATCATAAGGCAGATGTAGATCACTAACTGTAAGGGAGAACACACTAGTAGGGTATCTCCCTCTTTACCAGCAACATCTCATTTTGTTTTAGATTATGTTTTTCCTTCACCTAATTTGGAGAACAATGAACATATTGATGCTGGTTGTCCTCTTGTAAATGAGTATTCCATCTTGAATAATGGAAATTAATGTTTGAATGTTTATTCTTATTCCATGACATTTCCTTACACTCTTAAATCTAAAAATCTCAAAAATTAAAAACTGCCCTATTTGTTCCTGGAGTGGTTGAGATTTTACAGAATATCTTTTTAGAGATGCCACTTCTCAAGGTCATTGAGTACATGCCTACAATTAAAAAAGGAATGAAAGAGGAATTTACACAAAATCGTCAATGAAGGCATAATAGACAAAAGAAAACAGAAAAACACATCTTGACCATGGCCATAGTTCATGCCATCAACAATCTCCCACCGAAAAAGGACATGGGAGCATCTCACATTTATTGTAATATCTTTGATCAAGAATTTGATCATACTCTTCTCGATAGCGATTTCTCCATTAATCCCATGCCATCCTCTTTATTAACTGAATTTTGGTTAGGGTGGAGGATCCTTTAGTTTGCTGATAGATCGATTGAGAGGTCAAGAGGCATTTTAGAGGACATTATTATAAGGGTGTGTAGATCTTTTTGTCATGGATATGGACACACCTACACCGTTACAACATACCCACTAGGTCGACCATTCCTACGAATGACTGAAATAGTAGTGAGTTATGGTACTGGAGAGATCATCACTCACTCTCCTAGTGAGAAGGTTAAAATCGAGAAGATCTTTAACCCTAGACCATAACCGCCACTAGTAGCATAATAGAGAGAGGAAGTTATACAAGCGCCAGAGGAATGTGATTTTCTTGTTGAATTATGAGAGACAGATTTTCACTTGTAAAGCCTTGAACTTGGCATATCTCGGATCGTATATAATAAGATCCGACACGTCAAGAGAAAACCAACGAAATTTGTTTCGTGTGAATCAGACTTTGTTTCGAATTGTTATTATTTTCGGAAGAAAGAGAAGGAAGGCTAAGATGTCATTAACCCATAATGATTATCATTAGGAATAATTAAACATGATTAAAGAAACTAATGACGGATTGAAAACCGCTAATGATCATTAATAAACACTAGTTAATAGTTAGCAAAAGATAAGCGTAAGCCGCAAAAGCTAAATCGCGATTAGTGAAAGTTAAGGGGAAATTCTGCAGAAATTTTCCGAGAAATATGTCCCGATATAAGGGGAAACTCTGCCGAAATTTTCCGAGAAATATGTCCCGATATAAGGGGAAACACTGCCGAAATTTTCCGAGAAATATGTCCCGATATAAGGGGAAACTCTTCCGAAATTTTAAGAGAAAATATGTTCTTGGTGTTCTTCATGTTCTTCACGTTCTTCGTGTTCTTCGTTCGTTCTTTGCGTTCTTGACACGTTCTTAGCGTTTTTGATACGAAAATGAAATTCGATCTTTTCAGGAGCCTTAAAATAGCCTTTCTAAAAAACGAAACACGATAAAGCCTTGCATACACGAGAGAGAGCTCAATTAGGTAAGGAAAATCCTTCCTTTTGCTGTTGGATTTTCATACGAGATTATTGAAATTCTTGATTTTATTTCCATTCGCTATTAAGAACCCTAATTTTGGCCATTTCTGAAAAGTCTGAAAAGTTGCTTTGTAATTCCCACTAAAATAGGGTTTAAGCATCAAATTGATGCAGTGGCTTTGAAAGTTAGGGTTTGGGAGTTAAAATATGCATAAATACGAGTATATGTGGTTATGAATAATATATATGTGAGTCTATACTAAATATTGCTAATTATGCAAATCAAAGATTTAACGAAAGAATTACATCATGGGAATTGATGTGGCTTGAGTTGGATCCTGAAAAGGATCGTGTGTCACGTTAAGGATGACTGGGAGTAGAACTACAGGTCGGGCATGCAACCTGTAGGTTTGTCGGAAGGAACCTGTATTGGCGTTTCCCTACCTAGGTGGTACACGGTTGCCCTGCTATGATATGTGCACACAAATTGAATGTTTTGCAACACGTTGTACCGGGAGCCAATATATTCGGGTTGGAACGACGGAAGATGTGGTCGTGCCATGTGGAGGCACAGGTGGTTCAATAGCGGCTGGGTCACGATAATATGTATTTAAAGCCGCTAGGTTATATGATTAAATGTTAGCCTGAGGTTTTAAGCAACCGAGTCCTCGAGGATGGTGTGCTCATTTGATTTTCCAGGCTGAGGGTTTGAGACCCTGTTTAATAAAAGAAAAAGAAATTGTCGGGGTAGTATTGGAGGATTGGTTGAGGCGACGTGCGGCGACATAAGCTTACCAAGATCAACACAATCTCCAATCCCGAAGTGTCCACAGCTTCGGAGTCCAGTAATGGTGGGGTTCCCCTGGACTAATCCCCGATGTGGAATAGAAAGGAATATGACTTAAATTAATGAGAAGTAATGAAATTTTTGTAATATCATGTTTTGAAAAATTACCCAATTTGTTTGCTTTTCTCTTCTTCGTTACTTAGCATTCGCTAATTTTTATCCTATGATTTATGAAAAACCCAACAGGTATCGGTGAGCCATTGCAAGGACTTTAAAAATTACATCCAGCTTACATACTAGACATCCAACCAGGCACAGTAGCTTTACTCTTTAAGGTAGTTAGTAATCTTTTGTATATTTTCCTTTCAAGCTGATGTACATGTATATGGTTATAGTGGGACAGTGTATCATCTGAACTTTATTTTGTGAATAGAAAAGTGTTGAAATACTTTCTTCTGAGTATTTTTATTTGCAGTCTATTTCTGAATGTTAGTTGTGATTGTTGAATAAATTATTGCTGAGTAACCAGATCCGGATATGGGAGTATCCGACGCCCCGGGAATCGAGGTCGTGACAGATTGGTATCAGAGAAAGGTTACTCCAGTAATTTATTTAGTAATTATTTACCATGAGCGGTATTAAGAAAACTAAGGTTATATTAAGATTCTTTGATCTTAATAACTGACTGTATCAATTTATGTACATAAGGGACAATTAGCAGTCCCTTATGTACATCATGCTAAGACATATAGGAACTGACCTTTGACCTTGACTCATCCCAGGATCATGGCAGACCAAGACGTGTCTAGACAATTAGCGGCTATGATGGCAATGCACCAAGACATGGGGCAAAGACAACACACATTGGAGGAGAGACTCAATGCACAGGCTGAGAGACCAGAGGCATCTAATCCTGCGGATGCCAGGATTGAAGGTTCTGTCCATCTTTCTGAGGAAGAACCTAGTTACCATCCTTCAATTGAGTCTGCTCCTACCCCGGTTGAAGGAGCAATGGAGAAGGCCCTTCTTAGACACCAAACATTACTAGATAATTACCAAAAGGGAAAACCTCCTCGATTCAAAGGTGTAGAGACACCTGTCGAGGCTGAGTTATGGCTCGATGATGTTACTAGGATGTTGAGGATAATCCATGCACCAGTTGACACCTGGGTGCACTTTGCTGATTACTCCCTAGCATATTATGCACGACGATGGTGGAGAGCAATTTCCAAGAAGCTAGCAGGTCCTGTTCCATGGGATATCTTTGAAGAGAGGTTCCGAGTTCACTTTTGTCCCTCTCATTGCGAAGAATTAAAGAGGAGAGAGTTGGCTTCTCTGAATCAGGGTTCTAAGACCGTACGATATTATCATATCCACTTTACTGAGCTACTACGATACTCACCAGCTCTAGAAGCTTCACAACAAGAGTGTCTTACCAAATTTGTTGGCGGTCTTCAAGGAGATTTACGAGAAAAGCTTGCTGGTTTTAGATCTACAACCGTAGATGAAGCAATGGACATCGCCTCTCGTATTGAGATGGAGAGGGATGAAAACCACCAAAGAAGAAGTTTCCACTTTAATGGTGGACCATCCAAAAGCAAGGCACATTATAATCGTAGAGATCGTCGCTATCATCTAGCCGGTTCCAATATAAGCTCACCACAGACCTTGGGTCAGGAATTATCAGGAAGAAGGGGTTTCTCTAGACCTCCACTATATCCTCGCGACTCAACTGCAGGAGCTAGCACCTCTGTGGCTGGATCTTCTGCTCAAACAAGAGCACGTATGTGTTTTTACTGTCATCAGGAAGGCCACATCAAGAAAGATTGTCCGAAGTTGAGAGGTTCAGGGTTTAAATCAACCCCAATTAACAGTATAACATCCAACTTGAGCAATGGAGCAACACACGGAGGAAGACATGGTAGAGGTCGGGGCTCACAAAGAGCGTCTCCTATACAACAACCACCACAAAGTGTTGCGGGCTCTATCTTGCCTGTTCCTAATGGCCAACTAAACACAATTACCGAGGAACAAGCCTATCACTCAGGTACAGTCGTACGAGGTACCGTTACTATTTATGGCCTTTCAGTACATGCTTTATTTGATTCTGATGCGTTACATTCATTTATTGCTCGACGGTTAGTATTTGCTTTGGGTAAGATACCAGTAGAAGTACAACAGTGCTATCTGATCAAGGGACCAGGAGGACAGTATTTATAATTCGAGAAATCTTGGATAATTGTATAATACTGATAACGGGACATCAGTTACCTGTTTCACTACTACTAATAGAAATGGAGGACTTTGATCTTATCCTAGGGATGGATTGGCTAGAAAGGCATCATGCATGTCTTGATTGTTTTCAGAAGACAGTAACGTTTCACCTTCCTAACTCGATAGAGTTCCAGTTCACTGGAAAGACATCCAATGATAATATCGAATATATCTCTACATTGAAGGCACAACAGTTGTTAGAGCAAGGGTGCCAAGGTTATTTAGCCTATGTAACTACTACATCAGGGTCGGACAGAATGATGGAAGAAATACCTATAGTGTGCGAGTTTCATGATGTATTTCCATAGGAACTACCTGGATTACCACCTGAGAGAGAGATTGAATTTGAAATCTCTCTCATACCTGATACTCAACCTATCTCTATCCCTCCGTATAAGATGGCACCAGCTGAGTTACGAGAGTTAAAGATACAATTGCAAGAACTGTTAGATAAAGGATTAATTCATCCTAGTACTTCACCATGGGGTGCACCTGTCTTATTTGTTAGGAAAAAAGGATGGGTTGATGTGGTTGTGCATTGACTATAGACAATTAAACAAGAGGACAATAAAGAATAAGTATCCACTACCAAGAATAGAAGATCTCTTTGATCAGTTACAGGGTTCAACTATGTATTCCAAGATTGATTAAAGATCTGGATACCATCAGTTGAAAAATTAAAGATACAGATACTCCCAAGACAACTTTTCGAACTAGATACGGGCATTATGAATTCTTAGTCATGCCTTTTGGACTAACAAATGCCCCAGCAGCCTTCATGGATCTAATGAATAGAGTATTCAAGTAGTTCTTAGATCACTTTGTAGTAGTTTTTATTGATGATGTGCTTATTTACTCCAAGGATAAGTATCTGCATGAACACCACCTCAGGCGGGCACTTGAAACTCTAAGGAAGAACAAACTGTATGCTAAATATAGAAAATGCGACTTCTGGCTATCTGAAGTATCTTTCTTAGGCCATGTTATTTCTAGGAAAGGTATATCAGTTGTTCCTACAAAGGTTAGTGCGGTGATGAGTTGGGAACGTCCGAAGACTGTCACAGAAATACGATCTTTTCTGGGATTAGCTGGATATTATATAAGATTCGTGAAGGACTTTTCACGAATTGCATTGCCAATGACTAGACTAACTCTGAAGGAGGTCCCATTCTTATGGTATGATACATGTGAAGCTAGTTTTCAGACACTGAAAGAATGCCTAACATCTGCACCAATCCTTACTCTACCCTCCGGGAGTGAAGGGTTTACAGTGTACACTGACGCATCTAAAGAAGGACTTGGGGCGGTTCTTATGCAACATGGTAAGGTAGTTGCGTATGCATCACGACAGATCAAGACACATGAGAAAAACTACCCAACACATGACCTTGAATTAGCTGTCGTAGTTTTCGCTTTAAAGATATGGAGACACTACCTGTATGGTATTGCTTTTGAAATCTTCACCGATCATAAAATCTTGAAATATCTGTTTGATCAAATGGAGCTCAATATGAGACAGAGATGGTGTCTAGAGTAGTTGAAAGATTATGATTGCACTATCTCCTACCACCCTGGTAAAGGGAACATCGTAGCAGATTCCCTTAGAAGAAGAACTTATTCACCTGGGTTAGTGAGTGCTATCAACTTCTGGGGTTTACTATCAACGTTAAGTGAATGGAAACCATTTGATAGTAGTATTGATACTATAACTATTCCTCATCGATACAAACCAGAGATCTAAGATAATGATCCAGTCCTTAAAGACTTGAAACAACAACTTGAGAAGAATGAGATAGAGGGATTCCAGATACAAGATGGGTTACTCTATAACCATCACAGAGCTTGTACCAGACATACCTGAATTAAGGAAAGACATTCTACGTGAAGCTCATTGTTCTAGATTACCTATTCATCCAGGAATTATGAAGATGTATAAGGATCTTCATTCATACTTCTGGTGGTCAGGAATGAAGAAAGATGTTGCTGAGTTTGTGAATTAATGTTTCACTTGCCAGCAGGTAAAGGCTTCACACCAAAAGCCACCGGGATTATTGCAACCCCTCTCAATACCTGAATGGAAATGGGAATACATTTCCATGGACTTCGTTACTGGCTTACCTCAGACGACTGGTAGTAAAGATAGTATATGGGTTATAATAGATTGTCTGACAAAGGTAGCACACTTTATTCCGATAAACTTATCTTTCACTCCAGACCAGCTTGCTGAGTTATATATTACACATGTGATTCGCCTCCATGGTATCCCAAAGGAAGTAGTTTCCAATCGAGATTCACGATTCACCTCACACTATTGGGAGAACTTCATGAAAGCCTTTGGTACACATTTATGCTTAAGCACAGCATATCATCCACAAACAGATGGTCAGTCAGAACGTACGATTCATACACTAGAGGATATGCTACGAGCATGTGCCTTAGAATGGAAGGGATCGTGGATTAAACATTTGCCTCTTGCGGAATTCACCTACAATAATAATTACCATACAAGTATTGGCATGGCACCATTTGAAGCACTATATGGACGAAGGTGTACTACTCCTTTGTGTTGGGAAGAGGTCGGAATAAAGAACCTTTATGATTTAGATAGACTTCAAGAGACACGGGAAGCTGTAGAGCTTGCTAGAAAAAGACTATTAACTGCCCAGAGTCGCCAGAAAAGTTATAGTGATACCAGGCGAAGAGACCTTGAATTTGAGGTAGGTGACTTTGTATTTCTCAAAGTATCACCTATGAAGGGTGTTCAAAGGTTTGGCTTGCATGGGAAGTTAGCACCCAGGTTCGTGGGTCCCTTTGAAATTATTCAGCGCATTGGAAAAGTGGCATATAGACTTGCACTTCCTCCACATCTTTCGGCAATACATGAAGTATTCCATGTATCAAATCTGAGAAAGTACATTAGGGATCCAGAGCATAAGATAAGTTATGATGATTTACATGTTGAGCCAGACTTGACATACCAAGAGATACCTGTGCAAATACTTGAAAGGGATATCAAGAAGTTGAGAAATAAAGAGGTGCCTCTAGTTAAAATATTATGGCGGAACCAAGAGTTTGAAGAAGCCACATGGGAACCTTAGGCAGAAATGAGAGAGAAATACCCCTACTTATTCGAGTAATAACACTGTGTATTGTATATCTTCTTTATAAATGAAATGATGTTCATTCTCTTTAAGGTGGTTATGGTTTCAATCCTCTTTAAGGTTGTTATGCCTATGTTTCTAGTCTCGAGGACGAGACTTCCTTTAATGTTGTTATAATTTCAAAGCCTTGAACTTGGCATATCTCGGATCCTATATAATAAGATCCGATTCGTCAAGAGAAAACCAACGAAATTTGTTTCGTGTGAATCAGACTTTGTTTCGAATTGTTATGATTTTCGGAAGAAAGAGAAGGAAGGCTAAGATGTCATTAACCCATAATGACTGTCATTAGGACTAATTAAACATGATTAAAGAAACTAATGACGGATTGAAAACTGCTAATGATCATTAATAAACACTAATCAATAGTTAGCAAAAGATAAGCGTAAGCCGCGAAAGTTAAATCGCGATTAGTGAAAGTTAATCACGATTAGTGTTAATTAAGCGTCATTTGCGAATCTAGAATGCTCTGAAATGTTGTAACTTAAGCCCCATGTTTGGGATAGGTTTTGGCCAAAACCATGGGCCAAAACCATGGGTTGTTAAACCATGGTTATGTCCTAAACCATGGTTTTCTAACCATGGTTAGTGGTTTTCCGGGGCCTATAAATAGACCCCCACCCATTCATTCTCTACGACTTCCACTACCACCACTACCCCAAGGTCTAGGGTCGAGAGGTCGGGAGGAGTGGAAGGTGAGGGAGGAGCGCTAGCGAAGCGCTGCCGGGAGAACGAGAAGGAGAAAGGTATGATCCTCTCTTAGTTTGCTTCGTAAGCTAGGCTTTCAATTCATCCTCTTGTTCTTCCAAGTTTTGTTCTTGATTCATCTTTCTTTCTGATTTGTTTTCCTGTTATGGTTCGAGGAGAAATCTGTGTAACACCCTACTTAGGTACGGGCGGCTATGCACGTCAGTGACCCTGTCATTCGTCACACGTTCACTCACCTAAGACACGTGGTGTCTACCTATTCTCCATCGTTTATGTTTCTGTTCTTTCTATTATGCTTTTATAATTATTTTGATGGAGAAATTTGTGTAATACCCTACTTAGGTGCAGGAGGCTATGCACGTCAGTGACCCTATGATTCGTCACACGTTCACTCACCTAAGATGCGTAGTGTCTACCGATTCTTCATCTCTTGTTGTTTGAGTATACTCTTTCAGTTTTGCTATTGTTTTCCTCACGATTGATTTTATAGAGGAAACTCTTTACATTTTTATTTTGAAATATGTCCCGATATAAGGGGAAACTCTGCCGAAATTTTCCGAGAAATATGTCCCAATATAAGGGGAAATTCTGTAGAAATTTTCCGAGAAATATGTCCCGATATAAGGGGAAACTTTGCCGAAATTTTCCGAGAAATATGTCCCGATATAAGAGGAAATTCTGCAGAAATTTTCCGAGAAATATGTCCCGATATAAGAGGAAACTCTGCCGAAATTTTCCGAGAAATATGTCCCGATATAAGGGGAAACTCTACCGAAATTTTAAGAGAAATTATGTTCTTGGTGTTCTTCGTGTTCTTCACGTTCTTCGTTCATTCTTCGCGTTCTTGACACGTTCTTAACGTTTTTGATACGAAAATGAAATTCGATCTTTTCAGGAGCCTTAAAATAGCCTTTCTAAAAAACGAAACACGATAAAGTCTTACATACATGAGAGAGAGCTCAATTAGGTAACGAAATCCTTCCTTTTGCTGTTGGATTTTCATACGAGATTATTGAAATTCTTGATTTTATTTTCTTTGCTATTAAGAACCCTAATTTTGGCCATTTCTGAAAAGTCTGAAAAGTTGCTTTGTGATTCCCACTAAAATAGGGTTTAAGCATCAAATTGAGGTAGTGGCTTTGAAAGTTCGGGTTTGGGAGTTAAAATAAGCATAAATACGAGTATATGTGGTTATGAATAATATATATGTGAGTCTATACTAAATATTGCTAATTATGCAAATCGAAGATTTAACGAAAGAATTACATCATGGGAATTGATGTGGCTTGAGTTGGATCCTGAAAAGGATCGTGTATCACGTTTAGGATGATTGGGAGTAAACTACAGGTCGGGCATGCAACCTGTAGGTTTGTCGGGAGGAACCCGTATTGGCGTTTCCCTACCTAGGTGGTACACGGTTGCCCTGCTATGATAAGTGCACACAAATTGAATGTTTTGCAATGCGTGGTACCGGGAGCCAATATATTCGGGTTGGAACGACAGAAGATGTGGTCTTGCCATGTGGAGGCACGGGTGGTTCAATAGCGGCTGGGTCACGATAATATGTATTTAAAGGTGCCAGGTTATATGATTAAATGTTATCTTGAGGTTTTAAGCAACCGAGTCCTCGAGGACGGTGTGCTCATTTCATTTTCCAGGTTGAGGGTTTGAGACCCTGTTTAATAAAAGAAAAGGAAATTGTCGGGGTAGTATTGGAGGATTGGTTGAGGCGACGTGCAGTGGCATAAGCTACCAAGATTAACACAATCTCCAATCCCGAAGTGTCCACAGTTTCGGAGTCCAATAATGGTGGGGTTCCCCTCGACTAATCCCCGATGTGGAATAGAAAGGAATATGACTTAAATTAACGAGAAGGAACAAATTTTTTGGTATTTCAAGTTTTGAAAAATTACCCAATTTGTTTGCTTTTCTCTTCTTCGTTACTTAGCATTCGCTAATTTTTATCCTATGATTTATGGAAAACCCAACAGGTATCGGTGAGCTATCGCAAGGATTTTAAAAATTACATCCAGCTTACATACTAGGCATCCAGCCAACCACAGTAGCTTTACTCTTTAAGGTAGTTAGTAATCTTTTGTATATTTTCCTTTCAAGCTGATGTACATGTAAATGGTTATAATGGGACAGTGTATCATCTGAACTTTATTTTGTGAATAGAAAAGTGTTGCAATACTTTCTTCTGAGTATTTTTATTTGCATTCTATTTCTGAATGTTAGTTGTGATTGCTGAATAAATTATTGCTGAGTAACCAGATCCGGATATGGGAGGATCCGACGGCCCCGGGAATCGAGGTTGTGACAGATTGGTATCAAAGCAAGGTTACTCCAGTAATTTATTTAGTAATTATTTACTGTGAGCGGTATTTAGAAAACTAATGTTGTATTAAGATTCTTTGATCTTAATAACTGACTGCAGTACCATTCACAAGTCATTGTCCCTTATGTACATCATGCTAAGACATATAGGAACTAACCTTTGACCTTGACTCATCCCAGGATCATGGCAGACCAAGACGTGTCTAGACAATTAGCGGCTATGATGGCAATGCTCCAAGACATGGGGCAAAGGCAACATGCATTGGAGGAGAGACTCAATGCACAGGCTGAGAGACCAGAGTCATCTAAGGCTGCGGATGCTAGGATTGAAGGTTCTATCCATCTTTCTGAGGAAGAATCTAGTTACCATCCTTCAACTGAGTCTGCTCCTACCCCGGTTGAAGGAGCAATGGAGAAGGCCCTTATTAGACACCAAACATTACTAGATAATTACCGAACATGAAAAATTCCTCGATTCAAAGGTGTAGAGACACCTGCCGAAGCTGAGTTATGGCTCGATGACGTTACTAGGATGTTGAAAAAATCCATGCACCAGTTGACACCTGGGTGCACTTTGCTGATTACTCCCTAGCAGATTATGCACGACGATGGTGGAGAGCAATTTCCAAGAAGCTAGCAGATCCTGTTCCATGGGATATCTTTGAAGAGAGGTTCCGAGCTCACTTTTGTCCCTCTCATTGGGAAGAATTAAAGAGGAGAGAGTTGGCTTCTCTGAATCAGGGTTCTAAGACCGTACAAGATTATCATATCCACTTTACTGAGCTACTATGGTACTCACCAGCACTAGAAGCTTACCACAAGAGTGTCTTACCAAATTTGTTAGCGGTCTTCAAGGAGATTTACGAGAAAAGCTTGCTGGTTTTAGAGCTACAACCGTAGATGAAGCAATGGACATCGCCTCTCGTATTGAGATGGAGAGGGATGAAAACCGCCAAAGAAGAAGTTTCCACTTTAATGGTGGACCATCCAAAAGCAAGGCACATTATAATCGTAGAGATCGTCGCTTTCGTCCAGTCGGTTCCAATATAAGCTCACCACAGACCTTGGGTCATGAATTATCAGGAAGAAGGGGTTTCTCTAGACCTCCACTATATCCTCACGACTCAACTGCAGGAGCTAACACCTTTGTGGCTGGATCTTCAGCTCAAACAAGAGCGCGCGTGTGTTTTTACTGTCATCAAGAAGGCCACATCAACAAATATTGTCCGAAGTTGAGAGGTTGAGGGTTTAAATCAACCCCAATTAACAGTATAACATCCAACTAGAGCAATGGAGCAACACACGGAGGAAGACATGGTAGAGGTCGGGGCTCACAAGGAGCGTCTCCTACACAACAACCACCACAAAGTGTTGCGGGCTCTAGCTTGCCTATTCCTAATGGCCAACAAAATGTAATTACCGAGGAACATGCCTACCACTCAGGCATAGTCGTACGAGGTACCGTTACTATTTATGGCCTTTCAGTACATGCTTTATTTGATTCTGGTGCGTCACATTCTATTATTGCTCGACGGTTAGTATTCGCTTTGGATAAGATAAAAGTAGAAGTACAACAATCCTATCTGATCAAGGGAGCAGGAGGACAAGTATTTATAATTCGAGAAATCTTGAATAATTGTAGAATACTGATAAGGGGACATCAGTTACCTGTTTCACTACTACTAATAGAAATGGAGGACTTTGATCTTATCCTAGGGATGGATTGGCTAGAAAGGCATCATGCATGTCTTGATTGTTTTCAGAAGACAGTAACGTTTCACCTTCCTAACTCGATAGAGTCCCAGTTCACTGGAAAGACATCCAATGATAATATCGAATATATCTCTACATTGAAGGCACAACAGTTGTTAGAGCAGGGGTGCCAAGGTTATTTAGCCTATGTAACCACTACATCAGGGTCAGACAGAATGATGGAAGAAATACCTATAGTGTGCGAGTTTCCTGATGTATTTCCAGAGGAACTACCTGGATTACCACCTGAGCGAGAGATTGAATTTGAAATCTCTCTCATACCTGATACTCAACCTATCTCTATCCCTCCGTATAAGATGGCACCAGCTGAGTTACGAGAGTTAAAGATACAATTGCAAGAACTGTTAGATAAAGGATTAATTCATCCTAGTACCTCACCATGTGGTGCACCTGTTTTATTTGTTAGGAAAAAGGATGGGTCGATGCGGTTGTGCATTGACTATAGACAATTAAACAAGAGGACAATAAAGAATAAATATCCACTGCCAAGAATAGATGATCTCTTTGATCAGTTACAGGGTTCAACTGTGTATTCCAAGATTGATTTAAGATCTGGATACCATCAGTTGAAAATTAAAGATACAGATACTCCCAAGACAACTTTTCGAACTAGATACGGGCATTATGAATTCTTAGTCATGCCTTTTGGACTAACAAATGCCCCAGCAACCTTCATGGATCTAATGAATAGAGTATTCAAGGAGTTCTTAGATCACTTTGTAGTAGTCTTTATTGATGATGTGCTTATTTACTCCAAGGATAAGTATATGCATGAACACCACCTCAGGCGGGCACTTGAAACACTAAGGAAGAACAAACTGTATGCTAAATATAGCAAATGTGACTTATGGCTATCTGAAGTATCTTTCTTAGGCCATGTTATTTCTGGGGAAGGTATATCGGTTGATCCTACAAAGGTTAGTGCGGTGATGAGTTGGGAATGCCCGAAGACTGTCACAAAAATACGATCTTTTCTGGGATTAGCTGGATATTATAGAAGATTCGTGAAGGACTTTTCACGAATAGCATTGCCAATGACTAGACTAACTCAGAAGGAGGTCCCATTCTTATGGTCTGATACATGTGAAGCTAGTTTTCAGACACTGAAAGAATGCCTAACATCTGCACCAATCGTTACTCTACCCTCCGAGAGTGAAGGGTTTACAGTGTACACTGACGTATCTAAAGAAGGACTTGGGGCGGTTCTTATGCAACATGGTAAGGTAGTTACGTATGCATCACGACAGCTCAGGACACATGAGAAAAACTACCCAACACATGACCTTGAATTAGCTGCTATAGTTTTCGCTTTAAAGATATGGAGACACTACCTGTATGGTATTACTTTTGAAATCTTCACCGATCATAAAAGCTTGAAATATCTGTTTGATCAAAAGGAGCTCAATATGAGACAGAGACGGTGGCTAGAGTTGTTGAAATATTATGATTGCACTCTCTCCTGCTACCCTGGTAAGGGGAACGTCGTAGTAGATGCCCTTAGCAGAAGAACTTATTCATCTGGGTTAGTGAGTGCTATCCACTTCTGGAGTTTACTATCAACGTTAAGTGAATGGAAACCATTTGATAGTAGTATTGATACTATAACTATTCCTCATCGATACAAACCAGAGATCTGGGATAAAATAAAGAAAGGACAGGAGGATGATCCAGTCCATAAAGACTTGAAACAACAACTTGAGAAGAATGAGATAGAGGGATTCCAGACACAAGATGGGTTACTCTACAACCATCACAGAGCTTGTACCAGACATACCTGAACTAAGGAAAGACATTTTACGTGAAGCTCATTGTTCTAGATTATCTGTTCATCCAGGAATTATGAAGATGTATAAGGATCTTCATTCATACTTCTGGTGGCCAGGAATGAAGAAAGATGTTGCTGAGTTTGTGAATTAATGTTTCACTTGCCAGCAGGTAAAGGCTTCACACCAAAAGCCACCGGGATTATTGCAACCCCTCCCAATACCTGAATGGAAATGGGAAAGCATTTCCATGGACTTCGTTACTGGCTTACCTCAGACGACTGGTAGTGAAGATAGTATCTGGGTTATAATAGATTATCTGACAAAGGTAGCACACTTTATTCCGATAAACTTATCTTTCACTCCAGACCAGCTTGCTGAGTTATATATTACACATGTGATTCGCCTCCATAATATCCCAAAGGAAGTAGTTTCCAATCGAGATTCACGATTCACCTCACACTATTGGGAGAACTTCATGAAAGCCTTAGGTACACATTTATGCTTAAGCACAGCATATCATCCACAAACAGATGGTCAGTCAGAACGTACGATTCATACACTAGAGGATAGGCTACGAGCATGTGCCTTAGAATGGAAGGAATCGTGGATAAAACATTTGCCTCTTGCAGAATTCACCTACAATAATAGTTACCATACAAGTATTGGAATGGCACCGTTTGAAGCACTATATGGACGAAGGTGTACTACTCCTTTGTGTTGGCAAGAGGTCGGAATAAAGAACCTTTATGATTCAGATAGACTTCAAGAGACACGGGAAGCTGTAGAGCTTGCTAGAAAAAGACTAATAACTGCCCAGAGTCGCCAGAAAAGTTATAGTGATACCAGGCGAAGAGACCTTGAATTTGAGGTAGGTGACTTTGTATTTCACAAAGTATCACCTATGAAGGGTGTTCAGATGTTTGGCTTGCGTGGTAAGTTAGCACCTAGGTTCGTGGGTCCCTTTGAAATTATTCAGCGCATTGGAAAAGTGGCATATAGACTTGCACTTCCTCCACATCTTTCGGCAATACATGATGTATTTCATGTATCAAATCTGAGAAAGTACATTAGGGATCCAGAGCATAAGATAAGTTATGATGATTTACATGTTGAGCCAGACTTGACATACCAAGAGATACCTGTGCAAATACTTGAAAGGGATATCAAGAAGTTGAAAAATAAAGACATGCCTCTAGTTAAAATATTATGGCGGAACCAAGAGTTTGAAGAAGCCACATGGGAAACTTAGGCAGAAATGAGAGAGAAATACCCTACTTATTCGAGTAATAACACTGTGTATTGTATATCTTCTTTATAAATGAAATGATGTTCATTCTCTTTAAGGTTGTTATGGTTTCAATCCTCTTTAAGGTTGTTTTGCCTATATTTATAGTCTCGAGGACGAGACTTCCTTTAAGGTTGTTATAATTGTAAAGCCTTGAACTTGGCATATCTCGGATCCTATATAATAAGATCCGGCTCGTCAAGAGAAAACCCACGAAATTTGTTTCGTATGAATCAGACTTTGTTTCGAATTGTTATGATTTTCGGAAGAAAGGGAAGGAAGGCTAAGAAGTCATTAACCCATAATGACTGTCGTTAGGACAAACTAAACATGATTACAGAAACTAATGACGGATTGAAAACCGCTAATGATCATTAATAAACACTAATCAATAGTTAGCAAAAGATAAGCGTAGCCGCGAAAGTTAAATCACGATTAGTGAAAGTTAATCACGATTAGTATTAATTAAGCGTCATTAGCGAATCTAGAATCCTCTAAAATATTCTAACTTAAGCCCCATGTTTGGGATAGGTTTTGGCCAAAACCATGAGCCAAAACCATGGGTTGTTAAACCATGGTTAAGTCCTAAATCATGGTTTTCTAACCATGGTTAGTGGTTTTCCGGGGCCTATAAATAGACCCCCCACCCATTCATTCTCTACGACTTCCACTACCATCATCACCCCAAGGGCTAGGGTCGAGAGGTCGGGAGGAGGAGTGGGAGGTGAGGGAGGAGCGCTAGCGAAGCGCTGCCGGGAGAACGAGAAGGAGAAAGGTATGATCCTCTCATAGTTTGCTTCGTAAGCAAGGCTTTCAATTCATCCTTTTGTTCTTCCAAGTTTTGTTCTTGATTCATATTTCTTTCCGATTTGTTTTCCTGTTATGGTTCGAGGAGAAATCTGTGTAACACCCTACTTAGGTGCGGGCAGCTATGCATGTTAGTGACCCTGTGATTCGTCACACGTTCACTCACCTAAGACACGTGGTGTCTACCGATTCGCCATCGTTTATGTTTCTGTTCTTTCTATTATGCTTTTATTATTATTTTGATGAAGAAATCTGTGTAATACCCTACTTAGGTGCGGGCGACTATGCACGTCAGTGACCCTATGATTCGTCAAACGTTCACTCACCTAAGATGCGTGGTGTCTACCGATTCTTCATCTCTTGTTGGTTGAGTATATTCTTTCAGTTTTGCTGTTGTTTTCCTCACGATTGATTTTATAGAGGAAAATCTTTTGATTTTTAATTTGAAATATGTCCCGATATTAGGGGAAAGTCTGCCGAAAGTTTCCAAGAAATATGTCCCGATATAAAGGGAAATTCTGCCGAAATTTTCCGAGAAATATGTCCCGATATAAGGGGAAACTCTGCCAAAATTTTCCGAGAAATATGTCCTGATATAAGGGGAAACTCTGCTGAAATTTTAAGAGAAAATATGTTCTTGGTGTTCTTCGTGTTCTTCACGTTCTTCGCGTTCTTCGTTCGTTCTTCGCGGTCTTAACACGTTCTGAGCGTTTTTGATATGAAATTGAAACTCGATCTTTTCAGGAGCCTTAAAATAGCCTTTCTAAAAAACGAAACACGATAAAGCCTTGCATACACGAGAGAGAGCTCAATTAGGTAACGAAATCCTTCCTTTTGCTGTTGTGTTTTCATACGAGATTATTGAAATTCATGATTTTGTTTTCTTTGCTATTAAGAACCCTAATTTTGGCCATTTATGAAAAGTATGAAAAGTTGCTTTGTGATTCCCACTAAAATAGGGTTTAAGCATTAAATTGATGCAGTGGCTTTGAAAGTTAGGGTTTAGGAGTTAAAATAAGCATAAATACGAGTATATGTGGTTATGAATAATATATATGTGAGTCTATACTAAATATTGCTAATTATGCAAATCAAAGATTTAACGAAAGAATTACATCATGGGAATTGATGTGGCTTGAATTGGATCCTGAAAAGGTCATGTGTCACGTTAAGGATGACTGGGAGTAGAACTACAGGTCGGGCATGCAACCTGTAGGTTTGTCGGAAGGAACCCATATTGGTGTTTCCCTACCTAAGTGGTACACGGTTGCCCTGCTATGATAAGTGCACACAAAATGAATGTTTTGCAATGCGTGGTACCGGGAGCCAATATATTCGGGTTGGAACGACGGAAGATGTGGTCGTGCCATGTGGAGGCACGGGTGGTTCAATAGCGACTGGGTCACGATAATATGTATTTAAAGCTGCTAGGTTATATGATTAAATGTTAGCCTGAGGTTTTAAGCAACTGAGTCCTCGAGGACGGTGTGCTCATTTGATTTTCCAGGCTGAGAGTTTGAGACACCTGTTTAATAAAAGAAAATGAAATTGTCTGGGAAGTATTGTAGGATTGGTTGAGGCGACGTGCGGCGGCATAAGCTTACCAATATCAACACAATCTCCAATCCCGAAGTGTCCTCAGCTTCGGTGTCCAATAATGGTGGGGTTCCCCTAGACTAATCCCCGATGTGGAATAGAAAGGAATAGGACTTAAATTAATGGGAAGGAATGAAATTTTTGTGATATCAAGTTTTGAAAAATTACCCAATTTGTTTGCTTTTCTCTTCTTCGTTACTTAGCCTTGCAAATTTTTATCCTATGATTTATGGAAAACCTAACAGGTATCGGTGAGCCATCGCAAGGACTTTAAAAATTACATCCAGCTTACATACTAGACATCCAGCCAGACACAGTAGCTTTACTCTTTAAGGTAGTTAGTAATCTTTTGTATATTTTCCTTTCAAGCTGATGTATTTGTAAATGGTTATAGTGGGACAGTGTATCATCTGAACTTTATTTTGTGAATAGAAAAGTATTGAAATACTTTCTTCTGAGTATTTTTATTTGCAGTCTATTTCTGAATGTTAGTTGTGATTGCTGAATAAATTATTGCTGAGTAACCAGATCCGGATATGGGAGGATCCGACGACCCCGGGAATTGAGGTCGTGACATCACTGATGTCATAGATACCCAGGAGTTCCTTTCCCAAAAGGACTCACTATAAAGCACAGTCCACATGAGTTACATTAGTGATCCAATTGAGTTAGTTGTTGATGGACATTTTTAGCTCATTTCTGAGGATCAATATGAGTTTTTGGAGTCACCTTCTTAAATTCCTTTAACATACTTTTCTGAGAAACTAATGATATGCTTCCTTCTGAGAGTTATGAGGTACATATTTCCGAGCCATTCATTGAATTTATGAGTTATGCACATATGAGATACATCTTTTTGAGACCATTGCTAAGATATATGAGTCGTTACTTGATGAAAATTATGAACATACTGATGAGCCCCTCATTTTTTAGCAGATAACATTCATTGCAGGTCTATTAGAGATTTTACTTGTTGAGCCGTTAGTAGCCATGGTGGATAGTTTACAAAATACATATCACATACCATCTACTAGTGCAGTAACAAAGATTAATGTAGAGATGATTCAGACACCATCTAAACTCAAGTCTTTACCTTCAACTTTGAAATTTGACTTCCTTGTATGTCCCCCAGATATTTTCAGTCATCCTCAACTTGAAGTTGACCGCTGAACAAGAATCTTACATGCAAGAGGTTCTTGAGAAAAAAAACAAGGCCATATGATATAATATTTCATACTTTTGTGGGATTAATCTACCTTTGTGCTTACATCATATCAACCTAGAGGATGAATGTAAACCCTCCTGATAACTAGGGAGTTTCAAGAGTCATATAGTTTCACAAAGAGAAATCACAGTTGATGTGTTGACGGCTCAATAAACCCTAATCAATCAACAATTAACCCACAATTAATGATCAAGCAAATAAAAGCAAACGTGGAGTTAACATTTATTATAACTCTAAAATAGAAGTGTAAAGTGTGCAAGCATGGGTGGAGTATCGAACACATGGAGCAACACTGGATAGATCGAGCTATAAAGCATAAGTGATGATTGTGAAGTCTTTGTCTATATATTTTTATGTGAGATTTTTATTTTGTATTTTTTATTTAATTTTGTTTTAAATTTGTATTTTGTTTTTAATTTTCTTTTTTATATATTTGTATATTTTTATATTTCTTTTTCTGTTGAATAACTAATAGAAGATATATAAGGATATGTATACACTATAGGGTAATATAGACACAAATATTAATAAAATACTCAAAGACCAATAAATAAAGTGTTTTTATGTTTTTTAATATTTGTTTAATTTTTGCGATTTTTTAAATGATTTTGCCAATTTTTAATATTTTTTTAGTTGAAAATACTTCAAAATAGAGATTAATTAAATAGACAACTTTAAAATGGAGATGAAAAATACCAGATAGTATCAAAATCTCTCCAATTTAATTTTAAATTATAAATAATAATGTAAAGAATGTTATAAAATTGAAAAACAATTTTTGGAAATTTATGAATTTATAGATTTTTATAAGGGTTTTGGGTCTGTTAAATTTTTAGGAGATATTTTTCTATGTTTAACTTTTTAATTTCTAGAGTAGCAAATTAAATAAATAAAAAACTATTTTATTGGAATTTTTAAAAAAATATATATTTTAGGTGTTTTCTACTTTAGATAGGGATAAAATGTGCTCTAACTTATTTTAATAAATGATAAAAGGTGGTCCAAAATTGTAAAATAAAATTAGGACGTGAATCTAGGAGGAATAAAAAACCTACATACATTTTTTAAGTTTTTTGGAATAGATATTTTTAATAAATCAAGCAAACTCACAAAAATTCATTGACTAACAAGGGCATATCTGCAAAAAATTAAGCTTGAGGGCCTAGATGTATATTTAATAAAAATATATAATATAATCAAAAAATTTCAAGTCCAAAATGAAATACAAAAAATCCAAGGGCAAGCTTATAAAATTCTCACTTCCCCTAGGTGGCCACGTGAGATGAGCCGGTGCAGACCAGAATGCAAATAGAGACAGTTTGGGGGTATTTTTGCAAAAGCTCCAAGACAAACAATGACCCAGGAAAGATTGGAGTCTAACTAATAAATACACATAATGATCTGGTGTAATGTGCAAAATACATAGTCTAAGGGCCCGATCGAACGACAGGCTTTGGTCCACATAACACGTGTCACACTCAGGTGAACGATGATGCTTTGCTATCCAACGGATAAGATTAGATTCACTAGGAGGGATCAAATAACTCAGTGGAGGCTGGATCCAACGATTGTTGTAGCTTACCAAGAACATGGCTGATCGAATGGCGGAGGAGTGAAGAGGACGAACTGGGAAGAAACCCCCCAGTTGCGAGCTTCCTCGAGCAAGATTTGCCTCCTCCGACATGTTCCAAAGCTCCAAAATGTCCATAATCATTTTTGTAGCCCTCCTCTGTCTGCTGGGGGCTTCAAATAGTGTCGTGGACCACCGAAGGTCTCCTCCAGCATCAAGGAGGAGGAGGAGCTCGAGGCGTCTCCATTAAAGCTCAAAACCGCCCCCAAGCATCTTCCTTATTCCAGGTACCTAAAAAAGGGTTAAGAGGGTTGAAGGCAACCTGCCTCGACCCTCCAGTACATGAATTAAACGGAAGGTGTAATGGGCAGAGGTGGTTGATGGAGGTGGAGCCCCCAAACATAGATCCACAATGGGTCTGGTGATCTGGAGGTGTGATGTAGGGTCTAGAAATGAAGGAGAAGAGAATGAAGTAGTTTGCGGAGTGAAATTGTGGAGAAAACGGTGAAAAGTGGTTCCCCGGAGCAGGGGGCTCCAACGAACTTCGAATGAATCGTTTAAGGATACAGCAACGGATTAGAAATGTCTAAAATTAAACCTAAATCTATACTAAGCTTAATAAAGAAGAAAAAACAAACCTCAAATTAGTTGGGCCAACGAGATGATACCTCACGACGAAGCTTCAACGGAGGTGATGGAACGCCGCCTCGTGCCACTTCCTTAACCCACCAAAAAGTTGAGAGAGCTCCCTGTCGCGGAGATCGTTCCTTAGAGCATAGGAAAAAGGAGAAGAAATGGATAAAGGGTATTCAAAATGAGAAGACGAGCTCTGAGGAGGTTTTGTGGAGGCAGACGAAGGGATGACGAAGATCAAGGTTGTCAGCTCAATACAGTGATCCATTACATGAGGTAATCACCCGACGTAAATCACCAAGGATCGAGGAAAAATATTGCAGAAGAAATCACCCCAAAAGGAGTAGTAGATCTTCGAGTAAAAAATCGAGAAAGTAGGCTAGGAGCTACATCTGACAAGGCACATGGGCGAGTCTGAAGAGTTGACCACCAGTCAACTCTAGAATCAACATTGTTAGTCCACGTAGACGAACCAAGAAAAACCATGCCTAATAAGTCTTATTAAATCTAAAATAATTATTAAATGATTTATCTATTTTTATATTATGAAATAAAATATGTTTATTATTTTATAAAGAATTTTATTAATATATATTAGAAGTAATTAATTACAAGTTACTTTTAGGGTATTAATTATAAGTATATCACCTATGTTTAATAGTATTTTTTATTTTGTATTTTTGATTTTATTATTTTATTTTTAATATTTTATAAATTTATAACTTATTTTTATATACATAATTATACTTTTATGGTTTTTCTGATAAACTATGTGCACTTAAATAAATAGGTATATTAAATCTATTGGTATAAGTATAGATATTTCATCTAAGTATTTTTCATGTTATATTTTATTCTATTATTTTATTAATAATTTTATTCTATTTTAATATGTACATATATTATAAATAATTTATACAAAATTATAATAGTATAAAATAATAAAGTATATAAAATAATTATATTAATTGGGTAAATTATATAACAAAGGTCCAAATGCAAACTTTCACACCTTAACTCCAAAAAATATGAAACTACATTTAATAAATAACTTTGGGTCCTCATCTATGGGTCCAATTCCAGAATGGGTCCCAATCTTTAAATTGTAACGATTCAGGTCCTATGACCATTTAGGAAATGGAGATGTTGGAGTTCATGACATATATGCCCTTGTTTGGAAGGGAGTGGGCGTTGGGTGCTAACTTTTAATCTAGGGCATACACGTCATTAGACCTAAAAAGTTCCTTACATTAATGGTCCTGGGACCCAAATCGTTACAATTTAATGATCGGGACCCATTCTCGAATCGGACCCATATATGGGGACCCAAATAGTAATTTACCCAATAACTTATTAAAAGTTATATACAATTAAAGATGATTTCAATATATTTTGAGTTTTTATTTGAGAGATATGGGTTTGAGAAGTTGAGATTTTGGAATCTTGTTTAGAGTGTATTTTTTATACTTTTTATTATTTTTGCATGAAATCAGTTTTATTTTTTTCTATTTTTAATTATATACGGCTTTCTTGTTCAAAAATTTTTTTAATGTATAAAAAGTGGGAAATAAAATAGGTCCAAAAATGAATATATAATGCATTAATAAATGAAAATTTTAATGAATTATCGGTCCTTATCACCCTCTACTTTATTCCTTGTCGACATAGTCATCGAGGTGTCTAGGTCTCAGGGTTTTAGGTTCATAAAATTTGTTTGATATTTTATTCTTTTTCTTTTCTTCATTTTATTCTATAATTATGGCATTAAAAACAACATCTATACAGTATTTATATAACTTGGGATGAGTGCCAATTTATCCATATCAGATGTATTTACATGAATTTACAAGGGTTTTTAAGGACAAAATGATAGAATACATGTGATGAAATGGAGATTCATCACCGCTCATGAATGTCAGTGTCGTCTAAATCCAAATCTAAGGGAGGTTGTCATGAAAAAGATGAGAAAATGGTGTGATGCTGGCTCCATATATTTCATTTCAGATTCCAAGTGGGCCAACCCTTTACATGTGGTCCCGAAGAAATATGGGATTACTATCGTAAATAATGTGGTGAGGAGATTCCGACATGGGTACCTACTTCATGGTGTGTCTGTGTTGATTACCGGAGCTTGAACTCAACTACCAAGAAAGACCACTTTTCTGCTTCCCATTATTGATCAAATTACAGAGAGGTTGGAATTGAAAGAGTTCATTTGTTACATGGATGGGCACTCGGGATATAACCACATTGCTATCACTCCTAAGGATCAGGGTAAAACTACTTTTACTTATTCGTTTGGCACCAACACCTTTAGACGAATGCCCATTGGATTGTGTAATGCGCATACTACATTCCAAAGGTGTATGTTGGGTTTTTTTTGCAAAAATTGTGGGTAGTTTTCTTGAGGTCTTCATGGACGATTTTTCATTCTATGGGGATAGTTTTGACACATGTCTTTCTCATTTAGACCTAATTCTTCAACGTTATTTTGAGGTAAACCCAGTTCTCACATGGGATAAGAGTCACTTTATGGTGACTAATGGAATTGTATTTGGCCTTGTCACTGATAAGATCAATGTGATTTCCATGTAAGAGCCATCGCAGAACTTGAAGTAGCTGAGGTCATTTCTGGGACACATAGTACTTTTTAAGTGTTTCATAAAGGATTTCAGCAATATTGATAGACCTTTGAATGGATAGTGAGTTTGTAGTTGATGAGAAATTCCTGCTTGCATTATGATAAATGAAAGATATGGTTACCAGTGCTCCTATCCTACAACCACATGATTGGTCTCTTCCTTTCGAAATCATGATGGATGCCTCAGATTTCACAGTTGGAGCTATTTTAGGAGAAAGAAGGGATGGGATACGATTTGTTATACACTATGCTAGCATAAGACTAGATGAAGCACATCGAAATTACATAGTTACAGAGAAGGAGATGTTAGTACTTGTGTTTGGGCTAAAAAAGTTTAGATCTTACCTCCTCGGTTCCCACATTATTGTGTACATGAATGACACTGGCATACGATACTTTCAGGCAAAGAAGGATGCCATAGCATGCGTTATCGGATGGATCCTTCTTCTAAACAAGTTTGATTTAGTGATTCGAGTTAAACCTAGAGTGAAAAATGTAATGGCAGATCACCTTTATCATATCATAGATGTAGAGTCCTTTGAGAAGAACATGATCCCTATTTCTAAAACCTTTCCACATGAGGTCATTTTGTATTTGTACTCACTTAAATGGTATGCTGATATTGTGAACTATATTGTCTCCAAGAAATTTCCAGAAGATTGATAGAAGTACAAGGTAGACTGATTTCTGTTAGAAATTCATTATTACCAATGGGTGGATCCGTACCTATTTTACGATGGTGCGGATTGCATCTGGAAAAGGTGCATTCCACATGAAGAACACACCAGTGTACTTGAGCACTGTCACGAACTAGAATATTGTGGGCAGTATTCGAGGAAGTGCACAACAACAATTGTTTTATATAGTGGCCTATGGTGGCCCATATTGTTTAAAGATGCCATAGATTACATTCGAGGTTGTACTAACTCTCAAAAAATGGGAGGAACCGTTGATTCCAAAGATACCATGCCCCTAAGAAAAATAATGATTTATGATGTTTTTGGTGCTTGAGGCATAGACTTCAGGGCTCATTTCCTGTCAGTCAGCTATTTAAGTACATCTTGTTCGCCCTAGATTATGTTAGTCAATGGGTGGAGTCTATACCCATTCAAGCTATTGATAGTTATACTGTATTTTCCTTTCTTAAAGACATCATTAAAGTATATTTTGGGATCCTCTAAATACTAATTTAAGATGGGGAAAGACATTTCATTAATAGGGAAGTAAAGAAGCTTCTAAAGTAGTACACCATTGATCATGGAATTATGTCTCATTACCACCCACAGACTAATGGCTTGGCAGATATTTCAAATAGGGAGATCAAGATGATATGCAAAAACATGCACATGCAGAGAGGAAGAATTGGTCCCAGATGCTTGATTCGACTCTATGGGCTTATCGGACGACGTATTGGCTTTTGGATATGTATCCTACAAATTAGTGTATGGAAATCCTTGCCTATTGACAGTGGAACTAATTCACAAATCTTTTTGGGCACTCTATGTGTGGAATCTTGATTATAAGATGATAGGAAAGAATAGGAAATTGGATTTTAATGCATTACTGGAAATACGAGACTATGCATATGATAACTCACTAATGTATAAGAAGAAAGTCAAGTGTTGTCATGATAAACACATTAGATGGAAAAGTTTCTCCCATGATTAGAAGGATCAATTATTTTATGCTAAGTTGAAGCTATTTCCATGAAAATTGAAAAGTAAATGGTCAGGGCTGATCATTGTTAGAGTTGTGTGTGACAATGGTAGTATTGTCATATCTGGGTTGGGTTGTCATCGAACGCACTACCACTTGTTGTGAATGGACAATTACTGAAGAGATATTTAGATCATGATACATTCCTATCCACAGTTGATTCTATATTTATGGTATGAGATGATGATCATTTGATTGCATCTTTGACGTCTAATACATGAGCTAACTACCTATTGCGTATCCTATCATTTCATTCTTTCTTGTTTCTTTTCAATCAAAACTGAGTGGAAAGTGAGCGTCAAAGCGAAGCGCATGAGAGAAAGCAGTTTGAGCTATGAGTTGGGAATCTACTTATATTAGTAAATCAAATATGAGACTCCCGATATTTTCCCAGTTTGAACTTGCAAACTATATATTTGGCTATGCTGATTCATACGGGATTCCACGTGCCCCATGCTACTCGGGTCAGAGCGTAAACTAGCTTTCGGCTACTGGACTCCACCTTTGTTGCATGCAGTCGAAGCCTGCTAGTTTCGTCCCTCTACCGCTTTTCATTACATATTAATTAATTATGTATCATCATGAAGTCTTTTTGACTTATACGATGCAAGAGCGCTTGATCAGTGAGCAAAATCTACATAATCTAGTAGATTCTTCTCTTTTTCAAGACAGATGCGAATCCCAGGAAAGTCAAGAAGAGAAAGCGAGAACCTCCCGGTCAATCCCCTCCTTTCCTAATATCCCATACTTCTCGCTCCCACCGACCGACTAATGGAAATGGACTGACTACCGGAGATATTCGTGTTACATCGTCATTCGACCATTTCCATGTGTATATGTGCTATACTTAGGATGTGTTTTATCCTAAGTGTAGTGGGGGTGAATGATTTGTGTCATTAACATTCATCCTATTCATTACTCATGTTGTTGTTTATACTTAGGGATACTTTACCCTAAGTATAGGGGGAGCGATGTTATTCATATCATCTCTTTTGTGTTTTTATTTTTCCATTTTCTGATCTCTCTCTTGTCCCCAAAATTTTTGATATTCTTTACTTAGGGCTATTCTATTATAAGTATAGGGTGTAAAGCCGAGTCCGTCAACTCTTTTCCTAGGTCTTTACCTTATGTATATTCTTATATACTTAGTATTAATTAATCTTATGTACATGGGTATCACCGACTTCTATTCATTCTCTGAGTCATTGTTGTATAGTCTTCTTTTCACTTTTGTATACATAACACATGTTATGTATTCCTTTGTAGCTCTTTGATCACTATGAGGACATAGTTCGAGCTAAGTATAGGTGGGTCGTGAATATTTTATATACTTTATCCATAACTCGTACTTCTAAATGGATACAAAAATGTGATAATTTTTTTATATATTATTGGTATATGTTTATAAATGCTTAAAATCTGTGTTTATAAACTTTGCTAACCTTCCATCTTGTAAAAAATTTAATTAATTAAAATCTATATCCTCTTACAATAATATTGTATAATCCATGTATATAATTATATAAATTTTACTAACCATTTTACTCTTAAAAAAATTTTCCTCTGTATATATTTATTGCATTTGAATGTGCATTTCTCAAAATAGTATAGACATTTAAACTGAGTCTGGAATAAAATTGAAGAATGGGGCTTAAGTGGACCTTAATCCACATAATTTCAGAGAAACATTATAAGAATTGGAGTTAAGACTTTTCAAGTCCTAGAGACTAAATTCTTCGAGTCCATAAGACTACGTTCACCTGTCATCTTAAGTTGTCATACTAGAATATTTGACAACACATGCATGATTCTTCTAGACCATGGCTTATCTTAGACAAGTACTCTACGCGTTGCTCTTCATGGAGGAGTTGGTGAGAAGGCAGAATCTTTTGCTTGGGGTAGCACACGAGTATGTAACAACTAGTGGGAATATCCTTCTTCCTCAAGGAACGGTAGTGCATCTCAACCATATGTAGTAGCATTGAGATCTAAAGACATGATCATGTAGGGTTGCAATAATTCTTCAAAAGAGGGATAGTCTCCTAGCTCATGAGGAAAAACTCCTTTTGTACATGCTGCACATTGTATAAATTTAAAAAAACAAAAAAAATAAAAAATTTGCAGAATATCCAAAAGGGGAATAAGGTTATGAATCCTTGGTAAGCAGTTCAATGGTTTTAAATATAATGTATTATGAACAGGCGTCGTCACAACCCAATCAAGTGTCAAATAAAAAATTATTTGATTCTCCAGCGGAATTAAATATAAAAAATGTAGCAAGAGAATTTGTTATTTAATTACACTATATAACAAATTGGATCGAACTCTAGGAGGTTATGAATCCTGAGGGTTATTCTAATAATCTTAATATACACTATTCTTGGTTTTCTTTTCAATTTATTTTCTATTTTTTTTATAATTTTTATATTATCTTATTTTTATTTTTTATTGGATTTTAGTTTTGCAAATGTTTAATTTTCAACAATATAAATTCCAGATAAAGTTTATATTTAAAATAGAGAAGCATTATTTTTTATGTTTAAAATATAATAAAATTGATTAAAAAAGTCAAAATAAAATGTTTTTAGCACTTTATACTTTTTCTACTATTTTTAGTGATTTTTCAAAGATTTTTAACTTTTTTGCATTTTATGAGAATAAAGAATGGAAAATAATACTAAATAGTGAACAAACCTGCACATTTTCATTTTAAAAATAACAAATAAACTAAAAATTAGTGGATTTAATTTAAAAAAACTATAATGAATTTTTTTACAAATAGGAAGTGGAATCATAATTTTCTAAATTTTCTAAAATTTTCTATGATTTTTTAAATTATTTTTTTGCAAATGTTTAGAGTATAAAAAATTTAATGCAAAAAGTTGGCACAAGAAATAAAATACACATAAAGAAAACTATTATTTTTTACCATTTTTGACGTAATAATCTTTTTTTTTATGAATTTTCTAATTTCAAACAGTGAAAAATGCAACATTTTTATTTTTTATTAATTGTTAATGAAAAATAAAGACAAAGAAAAAATTATACTATAAAAAGGCATACATTAGGAGTTTAACAAGAATTTTGGAGAATTAATTGACAATACTTTATATTTATTCCAAAAAGAAAAGTATGCAAATTGAAGTCCGAATAATCAAGGACTTAATCGCATTTATTTAATGTTTTTACATCAAAAAGTAACAATAAAAAAAGTCAGGTAAAAGCATAGATTACCCACTGAAACATTTCTTCACGTGATAAGCTGGAGGCAAGGGTCTTTATTGCAATTTTCAAGAATACGTGTAGGCTAATTTTATATTTGCCCCAAAAACAATAAGGCACCGTTAGGGATTTTGTTGGGGAATTATATTCATTCCTTCGTTCCAAAGCCAAAGGGGAGCGGGTGGTGTTGCCTCTTCTCTTTCCCCTAAATCCGAAGGGAGATAGCGGCGGTGAAGGTTCTCGCGATGGTTGTGGTGTGTGTGCTCGTGAAGGTGGATCTAGGGTTGATAGTGAGGAGGATTGGTGTTGATGGGTGACACACGCCCCAGGTGGTCAGCGATGGAGCAGCAGCGACGGGCGCAACGTGTGACTCGCTCCTATTATCAACAATATGGATCTGAAAGGCAATTGCAGATGGCAGTGATTCTATCAGTGGAGATCAATGTAATCGAGGTGGGATCCTAGGAGCAGCAATAGCAAAGGGGCTCTAGTTGGTGGGATGATCAGCGTTTCCTCGAGCGGTGGTTGGCAGCTCTGCTTCGACGGATAGCGGGTGACTTCAGGCAACAGGGCAGCACATGCCTCTGGCGGAAGACTTGAATCCAGGGAAGGTGGCAAGGGCTTCAAGCGTGATGGCGTCACATGGTGAATGGCGGAAGTGCGGTCGCAGGGCAGTGATGGTGTTGTTGTCAGTATTGGTAGTGCTAAAGGTCGTGGAGGTCGCTCCTGATAATGGGGCTCACTCTAGGCAATGGCGGCTGGGTGGACTATTGGTATTCGTCGATGGTGACGGCGATGATGTTATCCTTGATTTTTTTGTAAAATAATAGATGATATTTTTTGTAATCTTTTCTTAAAATTTATGTACCTGCAATAAAATCAAATAAAAAAACAAGACGACTTAAGCTCGATGGCTCGGTCCACAATAATCAATTAAACAAGGATCAATGGGCGGAAGGGTTCCATTGGTGGTGATGAATTGGAATCGTATCTTCAGCAACCGTACGTGAGAGATCATGTAAGGAAGAATGTGAATGTGTACGGTTTAAGAGGTGGATTTGAAATTAGATCAGATCAAATCGATGAAAAATAATGATAACGATGAGAAACTATGATCTAAAATTTGAAAATTGACAATGAAATCAAATCGAAAATTAATCCTAAAATTACTAATTGAAAGACGGAAAGTGGATATGGATCTCGCCGTGGGAGCGGATAATGTTGTGATGGCCTCGACGAAGGTCACCTCGTTGTCACCGGATGGCTTGGAGTTTGTGAACCTTTCTACAATAAAATTGCTCTTGGAGGTTATGCTCCTCTCACCAAAGGGCTGATCAAATTGGAATGAGGGAGGAGCTGCTAAATAAATAGAAAAAAATTGAATTTCAAAAAAAAATTAATGGAGAGGAAAAAGGAAAGATGTTAATGGTGGAATTGAATTAACAAATGTAATGAATAATTTTTTAGATTATAAAAATAAAAAATATAAAAATCTTAAAAATCCACCTTAATGGTTGGTTAATTAAGTGATTAATTAAATTATGTACGTATGGTATATTATGTACAAAATAAAAAAATATTTCCGTCACTTCATTAACATAAATAATGAAGGAAAATTATTTATTTTTTTAGTGTTGGTTTTTTAAGAAAATTAATTATATACATACAACATATAAATATAGTTCATTATACACATAGTTAAATAAGAAAATTATGATATTTATATTTTATATATTTTATAATTTTATTTTAAAATAAATATTCATAAAATTATAATTTTATTTAACAATATATTATGTAAGAAGAAATATGATTAAAATATAATAAATAAGTGGTAAATTGCAACCATAATAGAAAATCATTCTTCAATCCGTAACTCCTAAATTTATGAACTCATTATCATTTTAAAGATAATTTAATTTAAAATAATATGGAATTTTATTAATTCATTTCGATTTAAAATGGAACCAGAATTAGTCTTTCAATTATCTGTTTACAAATTTTTCCGAATGTGGTTATTTTCATCCTACATATGAATATATTTTGTAATTATTTTTATTGCGTAGAAAATATTTTTTTGCAACTTTCATTTGGAAAATTATTTAATTTGATGCCATATTATGGGGAAATACAATATTGTACATTTTATAAAAATATACACAGGATAAATTCAAAATAAGAATGAAAAGTGTTTACATTTTTTTTCTCTTTTTTGATTAAATGCCTTATCTCCCCCTACTTTATTCCTGGTCAATCAAGTCAAGTCTTGACCTTCTTTGAGGTTCGGGTCATACTGTATCTATTTCATATATATAATATTTTGGTTTAGGTATTTTTCCTTTATTTATTTATTTATGGTTAAAATTAATAAATTTACAATATTTACACACTGATGCATGTTAGTAAGTATTTAGATTTATTAATGTATACAAGACTTTTATAAGGGATTTTATATTAAAATAAATGGATAGAGATGATGAAATACATATTTGTCATCCTCCTATGCTTTACCTTTGCTAGTCCCTTAACAAACACATATTTGAAAGAATAAGTGAATAAAAGAAAAAGAAAGGAAAAAGAAATAAATTAGGACAATATTGGGTATTAAACTTATCTTCATAAAGTTCTAGTATGGAGCTCTATCAAACCTTTGTATTATTAGTGTGACAGAACTTAATGGGAAATGGATTTAAAAGCTAACATCCTTCAAGTACCACAAGACTCCTATTAAAGTCAGAACAAGTCTACATACACAAATTCTTATGACTATGAATCTTTACTTGTACGGTGTATGTGAAATATAGCTCCCCATCTCAAAAGTAGCAAACAAACAACCTCTCTTAACAAGGTAACTCTAGGCCCCGAGTCTAGCAACTCTTTCCTTGAGGAGCAGAGATATTCCCTTCTAAGTTCTGGTACAACCATCTCATGAAGAGGACATCGAAAATAATGTACGGTAACCATTGTAGCTACCTATCCTTCGATGCATGACTAGTTTAGCCAAGTCATCCAACTGCAAGCTTATAAAAATCTTACTTTGAAGCTTTTTTATACTTGTATATACACTCCGGTATGCATTTTACTTTTCAATCAAGCCAGTCCACTTTTGGAGATTCTGCATTTTTTCTTTTTTTTTTCAAATATATACAAGGTGCAACATCTATATAAGGATGTTTTTCCTCTTGAGCTAATAGACTATCCTTGTTTTAAAACATTATTGCGACCCCACAACATCATATCTTTAGACCTCAATGCTAATAGATAAGGTTGAGATGGACTACCCTCCCTAGAGTAAGACGAACAGTTCCACTAGGTGATACATACCCATGTTCCATGAAGAGCTACGTGCAGATGCTTGTCCAAGATAATCCATGGTCTTGAAGAACCATGCATGTGTATTAAATATTATAGTTAGAATAATCAAGATTACATATGAACATAGTCTTATGTACTCAAAGAATTAAGTCACTAGGACCTGAAAATGCTTAATTCCATTTCATATAAAGTTCATCTAAAATTAATTGCATTAAGGTCCAACTAAGCTACATTCTTAACTTTTATTCCAAACTTAGTTTAGATATCAGTATTATCCTAAACAATGTACAGGTAAATGTACAAAATATATACAAAGTAAATTTTTTTTAAAAGGTTTTTTAAGAGAAAAAAGGTTAGTACAATCTCTATAAGTATATACATGTTTTATACAATATTTTCTATACGATTTTTTTTTCATTTTTAATTTTTTGATTATATTATTAACATAGAAGATGATCAAAGTCTATATACAAACGTGTATTTTACGCGTTTATATACATAACCTAATATTATATATTAAAATTACGAGTTATGTCTAAAGTATATATACAATATATACGACACTCCCTATACTTAGCCAGAACTATGTCCTCATATTGATCAACGAGCTTCAAAGGAAGACATAACTCGTGCAAAGTATAGAAAAGTGAAAAGAACACTATGCAACAACGTCTCAAAAAATGAATAGAACTCAATGATCCCCCTATACTTGTGAATAATTAATCCTAAGTATAGAAGACTATACAAAAAGGAAAAATCGAGGAAAAGAATTGACAGACTGAACGCTATATCTTGCCCCCTTATACTTATGGTAGAATATCCCTAAGTATAGAATATCAACAAGTTGGAGTACATGTGAAAGATCAAAAGGAAAAATACAAAAGAGACGATATGAACAACATCACTTCACTCCCCCTATACTTAGTGTAGAGTATCCTTAAGTTTAAGCAACAAAAGGAATGATGAAATAAGACGAATATGAATAACATAAATCATTTATCCCTCTATGATTAGGATAAAGCACATCCTACGTATAGTATATATACACACACGGAAATGGGTGAATGATAACATGGAAGAAGAAAGAATGAAACGAAAGGATATACGAGAGGTAGTCAGCTCATGTATCAGAAGTAGAATTTGGAATCAAAGGGTCATCGTGTGATACCATAGATATAAATTCATCTACGGAAATGAATGTATCTTGACTATGCAGCAACTATCCATTGACAACAAATGGATACGCGTTAGATGAAAATCCAGATATGACAATACTCCCATTATCACACGCAACTCTCACAATCAACGGTCTTGACCATTTGCTTTTCAATTTTCCTGAAAACAACTTCAAATTAGCATCAAATAACCAAACATTCTTATCAGGAGAGAAAGTCTTCCTTCAAATGTGTTTGTCATGCCAACACTTCCTTATATATGAGTGAGTTATCATAGGCAAATTATTGGAATTCCAGTAATCTATTTACATCCAACTTCCTATTCATTCTTGCCTTCTCATAATCAATATTGCAAACACAGAGTTCCCGTAAATATTTGTGAATTAATTCCACTAGAAGGTTGCAAGGCTTTCCAAACTCCAATCTGTAGGGAGTCATACCCGAATGTGGCATGTACGCCATCTGATAAGCCCATAGAGCTGAACCAAGCATATGGGACCAATTCTTCCTATTTGGAGGTATATGTTTTTGAAATATTGTCTTGATCTCCCTATTTGAAATTTCTACCAAGCCACTAGTTTGGGGGTGTTAAGGAAACGAAACTCTGTGCTCATTGGCATACTCCTTCACAAGCTTCATTACTTCTCTATTAATGAAATGGCTTCCCCCATCCGAAATCATTTTTTTGGGGATCCCGAACCCCACAATAATATGATCCTTATGAAAGGAACTTACTGTACGACTATCCGCGACTAAGATGGGGATAGCCTCCACCCATTGACTAACATATTCCATGGCGAGAAGCTTGTACTGAAATCCCTTACCAACAAGAAATGGGTCCATAAAGTCTACGCCACAAGCATAAATGACATGAGCAATCAGTATATATCTTAGAGGCATAGTATATTTGGAACCCATTTTCTAACAACCAGTGCAACCTCGAACATACTCTGTAGCATCCATAAACAATGTGGGCACCATAGGCTACTATGTAAAATCTTTGTTGACGTGTGCTTCCTCGAATGATGCCCACCATATTCTAGTTTGTGACAATTCTCAAGTACAATGTTGTAATCCTAATGAGGAATGCACCTTCTCCAAATACAATCCGCACACTCGTGAAATAAGTATGGATCCTCTCATTGGTAATAATAAAATTTTGACATAAATTCGTCTACCTTGTACTTCGACCAATCTTGTGGAACTTTCTTGTAGACAATATAGTTCACAATATAAGCATACCATATGAGTGAGTCCACTGACAAAATGGCCTCATATGGAAAGGTTTCATAAATAAGGATCATGTTCTGCTCAGAGGTCTCCGCATCTGTGATATGGGAAAGGTGATATACCACAACATTTTTCACTCTAGGTTTATCTCGAATTTCTAAATCAAATTCCTGGAGAAAAAGGATCCATCTTATAAGGCATGGTTTGACATCCTTCTTTGCCTATAAGTATCGTATGGTAGTGTGATCTGTGTACACGACAATGTGGGATCTCAGAAGGTAAGATCTGAACTTTTCTAGCTGAAACAGAACTGCTAACATCTCCTTCTCTGTAACTGTGTATGTTCATTGTGCTTCATATAGAGTTTTGCTAGCATATTGCATAGAAAATGGTATCACGTTCCTTCTATGTCCTAAAACAACTCCAACTGTGAAATACAAGGCATCCGTCATGATCTCTAAAGGAAGAGAACAATCAGGTGGATGTTGGACAAGAGAACTAGTAACCATATATTTCATCTGAATGAATGCAAGGAGGACTTTATCATCGGCAACAAACTCAATTTTCTTACACTAAAGATCAGTTAGAGGTTTGGTGATCTTGCTGAAGTCCTTTATGAGTCACCTAAATATTCCTACGTATTAAATGACCTCAATTGCATCAAATTCTACGATGGCTCTAACTTGGAGATGACATCAGTCTCCAAGTTAGCCATGTCAACCTCTATACCATGTTTGGAGATGACATGGCCTGATATAATTCCAATAGTCACCATAAAGTGACTTTTCTCCAATGAGATCACTAGGTTTAACTCACAACAACATTGAAGAAGTCGATCTAAATGACCAAGACATGTGTCAAAACTATCCCTGTAGATCGAGAAATCATCCATGAAGACCTCAAAGGAAACTACCCACCATGTCGGTAAAAATGACCAACATACATCTTTGGTAGATGAGTCCAGGAAACAGAAGAACTCTTTCCCTGCCAACCTCTCAATAATCTGATCAAAAAAAGTAGTGAAAAGTGATCCTTCTTGGTAGCTGAGTTTAGGCACCGGTAATAAACACAAATACACCATGAAGTAGGTACCGAGGTCAGAATATAGTCACCACTGTCATTCTTTAGATAGTTATCCTGGATTCGTTTGGGACCACATGTAAAGGGATGACCCACTTGGAATCCAAAATGGGATATATAAAGCCAACATCATACAATTTTCTGATCTCCTTCATGACAACCTCTCTTATATTTGGATTTTGATGACGCTGACATTCGTGAGAGGGTTTACAATCATCCTCAAGATAAATATGATGCAAGCACAAAACTGGATTATTAACATGGAGATTCGGAGTATTCCATCCTCTGGCTGTGCGGTTTCTCTCAAGAACCTCTAGCATGCGAGATTCTTATTCAACGGTCAACTACGAGATGAATATGACTGGAAACGTATACTGGGGCCTGCAAGGAATCCATATTTCAATGTTGAAGGTAAAACCTTGTGCTCAGGTGGTGTTTTAATCAGCACTACAATAACCTCTACTACTGCATTGGTAGATGATATGTGATTTGTACTCTGTGGATGTCTGGCTTGGCTGCTAATGGTTCAACAAGTAAACTTATTGATAAATCTACAATGAATGATCTTTGCTCAAAAAGTAGGGGTTCATCAGGATTTTAAGAATTTTCATCAACTAAAGGCTCGGATATCTCATTAATAATCACATAAAGATGTCTCTAATCCATGTATAACTCATGAAATTCAATGAATGGCCCATATATATCTACCTCAGAACTCTCAGAAGAAGCATATCAGCAATAATCTCAGAAGAGTGTATCAGAGTATAATTAGAAGGTGCCTCCAAAAACTCAGATTGATCCTCATAAATTAGCTCAACATGTCCATCAACAACTAGCTTAATCGAGTCACCAAGGGAATTTATGTCGACTATGCTTCTTAGAGAGTCCTTTTGGCAATGGAACTCCTAAGTATATACAAAATCAATAAAAAGATCTATCACCTAGAATTCAACAATATTATCACAACTTCTGGCTCTGATATAACTTTCTCTTTACAATCCACTACTTGTGTCGATGATGGTCTAAAATTAGAGATCCTCTCAATTTTCAACTTGTCACTGCGAGAGTGAAACGTGATCTCTTTAGTATCATAATCAACTTATGCTTCAACCCTTCGGATGAATGGTCCACATAGTATGATCAGGGTATGGAGTAATTGTACAGGTGTGTCCATATCATAGGTTGAAATGTCCTGCAGCACCATGTCTATATCGATCGATTCAATAACCCAATATCACACTAGACATCCTTTTTCCTGACATCAGCCGATATCTAGCTATACATAGGCGATGTCTTCTTTTACCACAGATATCAGGTAAAATCTGAAGTATTTAGTGCAAACTTTCCAGGATTTCGATCGATATTGTCTATATCGTGTCGTCATCAATGCTTTACCATTGATATCAACCTCATTGCTTGATTTCAATACTTGTTTTTCTGAGGGAAGAAGCTTGGAAGGTCTTTTTTAAATTTTTTTAAGTTGTATTGCTTGATAATCATACGTGAAAAGATCAGATTCAGAATGATGTGATCAAAAGAAAAGTTGGTGTAGCTCCAATAGAGGATAAGATGAGAAAGAACCGCTTATGGTGATTTGGCCATTGGCAAAGGAGATTGGGCGATGCACCAATTAAAATACGTGGGATTTGGGATGTCGAGCATGTTAAGAGAGGGCGAGGAAGGCCTAAGAAGTGTTGGAAGGAGACTATTCGAAGGGTTCTTAGTTATTTGGATCTAAGCCCGAGAATGACCCATAGTAGATCCGAATGGAGGCAAAGAATTCATATAGCAGACCCTACTTAACACGACTGCTTTTTTTGTTGTCGTTGTATTGCTTCATATCATCCCGACACAATAACATATTCTGATACAAATCCACCATGAATACGTAATGGAGTTTATAATTAGTAATCTATTAATATGGACCCATGATGATTCTAAACTTGGAATGTGTTTTTTTTAAAGATTTTCATGTTCTTGAATAAATATTCCAAGTATTCATGTATTATGATACAAATCAAGGTTTTAAATCTCGATTTCGATTTCGTTTCGAGACGATGAAAAAACGAGACAATTTCGAAATTTCGTCCGAATTTCATCGAAATTTTGCCAATTTCGGCCAAAATCGGCCTAAATTTGTGAAGGAAGGGTGTATATCGAGATTTCGGTTTCGGTTTCGGTAGGGTGTTGAAACCGAAATTTCGCCGAAATTTCGGCGAAATTTTGCGAAATTTGAAACACTATACATGACAACAAAATCAGTACGGAATTTCATTCCCTGCACCATTACAATAACGTCCTCTAAAATACGTCTTTGCCTCTTAATTGATTAATCAACAAACTAGAGGATCATCCTGTTATTTTTAAGAGGCCCTAACCCAAATTTTGTTAGTAAAGAGTATGTCATGAGATTAATGGAGTGACCACTATTGATAATATTACAATCAAATTGTTGATCAAAGATATGACAATGGATGTGATGTTATCCATTGTATTTCTTTTTGGGTGGGAGATTGCTAATGGCATGAATTGTGGTCTTGGTCAAATGTATTTATCTATTTTCTTCCGTCTATTCTGCCTTGGTTGATGCTTTTGTGTACATGTCTCTTTCATTCCCTTTTTAACTACATGCATGTATTCCATGGCCTTAAGGAGTGGCATCTCTAAAATGATGTTCGGTAAGATCTTAATCACTCCTGAATCAGATATGGTTCTTTTAAAATTTTATTTTTTTAGTTTTTAGAGCAGAAGGAAATGGCACAGAATTAGAAGAAACATTCAAAATTCATTTCCATTATTCAAAGCGGAATACTCATTAATAATAGGACAGCGAAAATCATTCTGTATAGTGTTGTACAAATTAGGTGAAGGAAAAACAAAATTAAAATAGAATTGGATGTTGCTGCTGGTGAAGAGGAATAATATGTAACTGGTATGTTCTCCCTTGGCGATGGCGATCTACATTTGCCTGGTGAAGGTAAAGGTCGTGGTAAATGCGGTGAAACTCCAGACTCGGGTGTTGCCAAACTGGGCCTCTCGAACACTAGTGAAGGGGATGATGTGGAAGATGATGCTCTCTCAGTGGTTCACTCTCCCAACCCGAATGTGTAGGTGGCTGCAATCTCCTACCACTCTAGAGATGAATGGAGTTAGATAAACATGTAAAATCAAGGGTCATACCTATCGTGGGTGTGGTTACGCAATTGGCTACCTTCTCCTTGCGTCTTAAATTATTGGGGTTGTCTTTGACCTATGCTAGGATCCGTCGAGTCAATTCGTTCATTTTCTTCACAAAATGTGCAAGTTGATCCAATGCAGGATTCATGGAAGGGATCTCTAGGTGCTCAATGAATGGTTGTCATTGAGTCTGATAGTGCATAGGTTGTTGGTAACCATATGGATTCTGATAATGACGACGAGAAGGAGATTGATGTTATCCATAAAATATAGTATGTTGTTGGTTAGGATGAGGAAAATATACAGACTGCTACTATAGCTGGCCTTGTCTCGAGTTTTGGAATTGTGGTGGTAACTCATACTGAAACTAATGCTGGAACTGTTTGAGTTGGTAGTGCTGTTGTTTGCCTCCATGAAACTCGTGGGACAGTCTCTGACTTTGTTGTGAACCCAACTTGCCTTTCCCTGATGGACGAGTTTGGATTTACTCATGGTCAAACCAGATGACGTTCACCTCCTGAATGTAGGTGGAATTGGAGACTACTCCTCAAGAATATAGGTTACTTCTTGTTGGTGTGAAACTATATGTTGTGAATGCTACAAGACTTGATCAGGGGTCTGTGCGTAGTAGACGTGCTAAACTGTGGATGGTCCTCTCCTACTCTTTTAGGTGGAAAAAGTCTGCTCCCTAATAGAGGTATCGACTGCAGCACTCACATTGTGGATTGCGCTAATTGTACTCACAAGAAGTTCCAGGTGCCTTGTTATCTCATTCAGATTTCCTAGGTTTTTCATCCTTTGTTCAATCACTTCAAGATTCTCAAGATCCTTAGACTATTTCTCAATTATGTCCACTTTGGATAGGTTGTTTCCAACGATGTTCAAGTCAGAGATATCTACCCTATCTACTTCATTTGATGACTTCATATTGATAGCCTTGTGGATTATTGAAGGGGAGGTGACGGGGTGCTTCTAAAAAAGTGTGAAGAAGAAAGCGTTGTTGAGCTCTCCACCATCTCCTCAAAAATGTTATAAAGGACATCCTCAACCTTGTTAAAGTGGTTCCTCCCACAAGCTGTATTTACCATCATCTGATTCTCTATGTTTAAATCTCTAAAGAAGTTTTGCACATGACTTGTCTTTGTAATGTCATAATGGGGGCATTTCTCTGTCAAATCTACAAATCTTTCCCACGCCTCGAGAATAGGCTCATGGGACACATGTTAGAGGTTTGAAATCAAAGATTGCATTTGGTTAATTCATCCAAACAGGTATTTATTCAGAATTGTGGACCTCAACTTTTCCCTAGTAGTGACAACATTTCCCAAGTGGTTTAAACAATACAAAACTTTGTCTATTAGACTGAACGGGAAGGTTGTCATTTCACTACCTATAATGGAACATTTGGATAGTGTATTGTTCCACAAATGCGATTGAATTTTTGGAGGTATACATATGGTTATTCATTAATATTGCCATGGAATATTGGGAGCAGAGGTAAAATAGTGGTCTTAGGATCAAAATACCCATGGGTAGCGGGGATTTATATCCAATAATTTGTTTGTCCTGTCCCTGGATTATAAGCATCCTTTAATATAAGCTTAGCCACAGGTTCTATCGTAGGGTCTTCTACCCCATTCCCACCTCTTCCATTGTTTCTGTCCTAACCTCTTCTATTTTGTCTTTTCTGTCTCAACACGAGAATCATATCTCTCAATGCATTCTGAAAGTGACCATGTTATGTTTACTGGACTTGAATTGACTCAACAGGGGATAACATTGTGATGTTGACCTCATTCTGCTCCAACATGGTTCCCTTTCCCTTTTGTGGCATCAAGTATCCGTTGTCTAACTCTGAAAATGTGCATGACACTTGATTAGTCCTAAAAAATGATGGAGTCTCAAATACTAGTTTGATATTAAGGCTAATTTCAAACAATGGGTTGATGGATGATGTGAAGGGTGAAGTGGAGAAAGAGGAATATTTGAGAAGTGAGTCTCCTTGAATAGAAGGATAACAGATCGGGGTGTAGAATGAGTTTGCTAAGTTCGAAGGACAAATACATTAGTCCAACATCTTCGAAATCAATTAGCAAGATGTGAGAGCATGAAGTTTAATGCAAGAGAGAAAATGAGTGGAAGGTGCAAATTGCACGAAAGGATCTCGAACACTAGCAATCAAAACACAATACAAACCTCCAACTCACAAACTCAACGTAATTTGAAGACCATGAAAGTTCGATAAATTATCTTACCAATTTTTAGAGTTTCATGAGAATATAATATTGGAAAGAGTTAATGAGTTGTGTTGGACATGCGAGCCCACGACGAGCCATTATGCAATAAATATTATTGCATATATCATTCCCTGGTCTGAAATGAAGAATGAATAATTTTCATAATAGGTCCTATAGTACAATTAGGGTTATGTACCATGGCCATTGTAATAATCATACAGATGTTGATTCAACTATTGAATCATAGAGGCTGGTGCTTGGATGAATATCTAAAGGGTTAGATTGAGGACTCATCAAGCACCGTCAAATGATTATTAAGAGATGATCTCCAGCCTGAGTAAGAGATGGCAATCCTTATCTCTGAAGGTTGATATCTGACCGACCTCTTGATGCAGGTCCTCTTAATAGGAATAGAGATTCGGAGGTGTCAGATTAGTTAGGTCAAAGAGTTGACTTAACGAGATCGAGATAACCAAAGTCCTATATCGTATGCTGTCATGATATAGGCATGCATCCTCTGACCGGTGACAGATGTGTTACTATATGTCTCAGTATGTACATTTGGCAGACCAATAGGTTGATGACCTAACCAAGGTCTATACACCGGCGCGCTGGTGTGCATATAAGGGCATATGAGTAATACGATCTCTCAAAGGGATCACACATGTTCAGTTACTGAACCTGAAGGCATGAGCTCACTCATGATATATTGGGAAGAATCAGATTCCATGCACATTGTAGTCTCCCTTTGGAAGATTGACTGAATTTGTAGGTTTGATATATACTTTTGGAAAGTATATGATCAAGACGTAGGTATGATATGCGCTTTTGGAAAGTGTATGATTGATACCAACTCTCAATGATCGAATGAGAAACTTACTGATAAAACCATGAAGTAGACAGTATAAAGTTGATCCAATACTTTGGGTTTAATCTGAGTCTTCCAGTATGCAGGATGTATAGGTAATGGGAATACCTGAGGGTGATGTGATCATAAATGATTGTATAACCAAGATGCTTCCATTCCTAGGGAGTGATGAAACGGGTCTGGATTTTAGTGACTCCTCTCAGTAGAGAAGTGATCTGATCTTGGTCCAAGTGTTGGACATTGATCTAAATGTGATTCATATGCAATGAAAAGATTAGATTTACGATCTTGATTTAATCAAGCATCTATGGGATGCCCGTGATCTGGATTTGAGATATGATCTCAATATCCATGTCACTATACATGGAACAATACAATCGCCATGTCCTTATCTCCAAGTATCTGCGGAGAAAGCGTATTATCCTTGAAAGAGTTCATGGATATTTCTATTGTTGATATATATATCCGAGCATTGAAAAAAATGGATAATTAAATGTGATTTAATTATCATGATTAATATGAATTCGATTCATATTATAAAGAGAGTTGTATTAGATAATTAAATATGATTTATTATCAAAGATGTAAATAATTGAATGTGATTTATATTATTTGAGAACAAGAGAATAGAGATCGAAGATGATTAAATATGATTTAATTATCATGGATATGAATAATGTGGATAGCAATATCCATAATAGTCATATATATTATAAATGTGATTTATAATATATAAGAGAGAGATGTTTGTAATTTACATTTGTTAATTAAATGTTAATGTGAATTGGATTCACATTGAACATTGAATTGAAGATGTAATTTACATTTTGTTTTGGGTTGTGAATATGATTCACAAATTTTTCAATGGCAAGATTGCAATGTCTACAAAATAATTGTGAATCATTTTTGTAGAATAATTTGCAACAAAAGTTGTTGCATAATCTTGGAGATTACAATATAGAGATGAGAGCCACCTTCCATATATGTGGAGTGGACGACCACCACTCCTATTAGGAATGTGTGGCCATCCCCTCCTTCCAACATTGAAGGAGGCACTCTGTCTCCTATGATGTCTAAGAGATCTTAATTTAATTTGGTAATTAAATTATATTGATTTGTCAATATATATTTAATCTAAATTAAATTAATTGTTGTTGGTTTTACCAACACAAATCTTAGCCATTAAAAGAAACACAATCAATGAGAGCCATTAGATTTGTGTTGTCCCATGGATTGAGATCCATGGATCCCAAAATCCTATAAAAGGAGAGGCACCCCATTGCTCTTCTTTACACCATGCTTGAGAAGCATATCTCTCTCTCTCATTCTCTCTTTTTCTCTCTCTCCCTCTCATGACCGTCCACCATGGATGTCCTAGAGAGGTTCTCCATCGCCGCAGCGTCGTCGTTATGCTGCCCGATGGTTTGCTCATGGAACTCTGTCTACTTCGGCGTGCCTTGCTCGTGAAGAAGAATTCAGATCTTGTGTGTCGAGATCAGGAGATCCACTGCTTGGATCATCAACATGGATTGCGATAAGCACGCGGTTCATCCCAGCGCACGCAAGCGTCTCCTCCGTCGGATCGGACTTGAGACAGGAGGACTCTTCGTTTAGAGACTCGATCACAACCACGCTTCAAGTGGTAACCCTAATACTTGTTTGTGGTTTAGACGAAATGATCCGAGAAGTGTTCTTGGATCATGTGGTTTCGTCACATGAAAAATTTTAATTTCCGCTACAAAGAACAACTAGTACAACTAGTCGTTCTTCGTCGTATTCGATACGATGCTCACGATTCCGTGATGTGCTTGAGGATCTAACCATATACTTCAAGTGGTATCAGAGCCTTAGATCGGTGGTTTTGGATACGATCCATGAACCGAGAATGACTTGGGTTCATTAGGATTTGCGAAAGTTTTCTTGAATTTTATTTTCGCATCTCTAATTTGATATTATTTTCGGCACTGTTTCAATTGTTTAAACACGAAAATAATTATTTTATTTTATTCCCCATTAAATAAGGAAATCGTAGGACCTGAGTTTGCGTGATTTCGATTCCGTTTGCTCAAATTATGTTCATTTTTGAGAACATGTATCCATTGTTTCGGGGACTGCGGATCATGACGTAATTAAAATGTTAATTGCAGATTTGAAACGCCTTGAAATGCGTGCAAACCACTTAGGTTCTGTTGTAAATCAAATTAGAAAACTTTAGGAACTTACTTTGCTTAATTTGGATTTAAATTGATTGATGTATGATATTTTTAGTAAGTGAGGGTCACTGCTGAAAATACTTTCATAATCAAGAACCTACTGATTGTCATTTAATAAATTAGTGAAATTAAAATGTTTAATTTCCTAGAATAATTGTGCATAAATATTTGAGAAATATTTTATGATAATTATTTCCTTAAATGACTTTACCCTAACCAATAAATGATTAGATGTGATCTAGATCAAGATTGGTTACATGATCTACATGATCAATACTCCAACAAACATGTTGTTTGAATAGGACTTGGGATTTGTTTAGCAAATCTCATTATAATGTTAATAAAAAATGTTTTGATTATTATTATATGGTATAATTTCGCTTGAAGAACCGATGATCATCTCAAGTACAAAATGATCTATTTTGCATTATCCTTTCCCGAGGTGGATATGGTGTCTAGTCGGAGAGCATTGGGGTTGCGGGTTGCAACGTATGTGGTCCGTCCCACTCTCGTCGGTACTGGACATGACAACGGGTAGGGTTAGTATAATGCTTAAGAAATCATGATGTATTTCTAATTATTAAAATTCGAATAATACATTGAGATAATACCATAATTCAAGTAACAATTAAAAATGATTGTTGGATATTAACTGGATCATTATTTTCATATGATTGGATTAATTGGAATCCAATTAAAATTGAAACACTCTATTATGAATAGAGTTGTTATTTCCCTCAGAAGAATTATTCTTAATGAATGTGATTCATAATGATTAATTAAAATTTGAATATGATATGGAGGATCACATAAGTGACATCCATGGTCTCCCGTCAAGGCGAAGGGTTCCGTCGCCAGGGATTGTATGTAGGAGATGCCTATCCAAAGTGATAGCTCCTGTATGCAAGCGCATCTGGAGCGGGCTCTTTGCTTCTCGAAAGAGTAAGGCCGTATACGTAGTGACCCAATATCGGATCCTCATATTATTGGGGCGATATTGGATTGCGTATAGCGAGTACTATTCATGTTGACGGTTGGTTCAATTAATGATGGGTCAACATTGCCTTAGGAGTCGTGGGCCCGAGTATTAAAGACCGAATTGGGAGATGCAAGTTGGACTTGCAAGGCGGAATGTGTTCCCGCTTCTTTTTATCCGAAATGCAGATTCTCATACTATTAGGATATAACAAAGATAAGGAAGGAGATCCCAGATCTTGCTGAGATATAATGGTAAGTATATCTCTAACATTGAAAGTGATTAAGGGAATGAACTTTCAGTGTTGACAAGGCAAGACAACTTTGATATAAAAATTCTTAAATCAAAGTAAAATATGTATATATATATATATATAAATATACACTTATGCAAATTTCTTTTTTCAAATAATCCTTCATTAAACCCACTCAATGTTATACTCAACAATAACCAGTAAAATATCATGGATTGAACTCATAATCCAGATATTGTGCTTGCAGTTGGACACATAATGTATGTGGTTACGATATGCAAGTCTCATAATAATGAGGAATGACAATTAAATAGATAATAGGACTACAACCGTAGGGTTTGTATGTCTCTATAGTCTTGATCTCTCATCAGATGTACTTTGAAAGTGACATGTCGATGATGATCGCAATTGTCAAATAATTCCTATAAAATCAATGAAGATATTCTGGCATATATATGTTCTCTTGACATTTATCATGAATGACATGGTTTATTGCATCATGCAGAATGGTAGCTTCATAAGAGATGATGTATTCAAAATGTTTGAATATCTACCCGAACCAATGTTTTAAGAGTTTAGATAGATAGGGATATGATTAGTGTCATCATTCTACTGTCTATACTCTAATCATTCATGAAGCTTCATAATATTCATATTGTATGAATTTAATGAAGCATGTATAAATGTCGAAATGCTCTTACATTGAATTCTTTTTGAATTTAACATAAGAGATCATTAGTCTTAAGCAATGGTTGCTTATAGATAAAGGGAGCGCAGTGGAAGCATGGGTTGGACCCAAGAAAGAAGGAAAGTCAAAGAGTTGACTGGACTTCTGTGTCTTCCATATGACATCCAAAGAGTTGGATGAATGTTAATACTGCAATAAGTTGATGTGTTGATAGTATGACTATCAAGTCTGTCTAGAATCCTTAGAGAAGGACTCGGATAGAGCATAAAAAATAATCTACATAAATCATTGAAATTGACTTTCTTATTTGATATGATAAAGTCTAATAATTGTATCTCAATCTTCTGACAACACTTGCAATGGGTTGCATATGTTTTAGAAGACTGGAAAATTTGATCTTAAAGGTTTATAGTTATCCACATGGATATTGATGCAATTGTTGCAACAATCTCTGTTGGATTGATAGACTTGTTAATTTCAGTGGAAGAGCCCTTAGTCGTAGAGAATGTCTCTATGACCTAGATATAAGAATACAATCATTGTTTGTTTCTAAATGTTGGAAATAAACATGAATTCTGAGATAGAACTATCATAAAGAGTTATGATGGAAATATTTCAAATAGTAATCTAAAATCTAGTGGACTCCACTAAATTAAAAAATTAATGAATGGTTCATTAAGATTTCTAATACTGAAAATTAAAACCTTTATAAAATTAGTTGGAGGATGAAGATCATTTGACAATGATCTGGCATCAAGTTTTGGACATATGTCTTTTGATGAGATCAATGGACTAGTGAGAGATGAAACTTTAGATTGTCTAAAGGTTCAAATCTTTCATACTTGTGAATATTGTATTCAAAAGTAAAAATGTCCAATGCACCCTTCCTTGGAAAGGCGTAAGATGTCATGGTATTCAAGATCTCATAAATATTGATGCATGCGGATCATCTATATCATAATAAACATTATGGATATGTGATATCTGTTGATGATTATGTATGATATGAGATTTCTTCTCTTTACCTAAAGAAACCTTTGAAATGTTCAAAGATTTCATTATTTTGGTTTACAACCAAAGTTTGAAGGAAGATAAAATGAATTTAATCTAACCTAGGTAGCTTGTACCTATTAGATGAATTCAAAGGATACCTTATAGAGATATGAATATCATTTCTATCTCAATCCTCCTAACACACCTTAACTCAATAGAGTTATAGGTAGATACAATTGGATCATGTGTGACATGATCTTATCAATGATGAATTTTAGCATAATTATCCCTTAGTTTCCAGGTATATATGTGTAGTAGAGACTACAATGTATATCCTTAATAAGGTTCCATGTATGTTGGAATCTAGCACTTGAGAGTGCTGCTTCATTAGGAAAATAAAGGATGGTATTGGATACCTACTTTATGACCTTGAGATTCTTAAAGTATCTCATCTCTGAGAATGTGATTCTTAGAGGTTGAGACTCTTGAGAATCAAGATGAAAATGAAGTGTAGGAACTCATTTAATCTTGAGAAGATAATGAGACTCCTTAAATTGGAAACTAAAAGGACAATTAAAGATGAAACACTAATACCTCTTAAAATAAGTTTGAGGATGGATTCCATGTGTTAGAGAAATCTGACAATTATTGAACTTCATGTGATGAAGCTTCTGAAGATCATAGCATGGATAGATGGATAGCAATAAAAGTCTAAATGTAGACTTCATATACAAGTGTTGTATATGGACCCTCGAGGATCCACCTATATGGGTAATACCTGTAGAGGTGTAAATGGATCTTCAAGAGAAAGGGAACCTGATGGGAAGGTAGAGACCTTCAAAGCACAGTTCGTAGCCATGAGCTACACACCGGAAGAGAGGACATTTCTTGCCATGAGACTTGCTCTTCGAACCGTCAGAATATTGCTAACCTTAGCTACACAACTTGACTATTGCATCTTCAAGATGTAAGTCAATATTGCATTCCTCTACGAATACCTCTCTGAGGATTTTCACATGAAGTAGCCCCAGGGATTCATGGTTAAGGAAAGCAAGGTGTGAAAGCTAAGGAATCCATCTATGGACTCAAATAAGCTTCTTGAAGTTGGATCATAAGATTTGATGAAATTATAAATGTTATAATTTCAGATAGAATCTGGATGAGCCATGTGAATCTTAGTGGGAGTTCCTTTGTGTTCATCGTGTTAAATGTAGATAATATCCTAATCATTTAGAATGATATAAGGATGATAATACGTGTTTTGTAGACGGGTTATTCCATATCTTGAAATATGATGTCAAAGATACCTCTTAGATCTTAGTTCTGAAGGTGTTCAGAAGCAAAGAGAAGATAGTATTGGGACTGTCACAATAGTAATATACCTTGGACATATTCCATTCTTGAAAATTCCAAGAAAGGCTTCCTTCCCTTAAGATATGGTACTGACCTATCTAAAGGGATAGCATCTCAAAGAGTTGAGGAAGTGAATGCTAGAACTACTTGCCCTTGGGCATCAGTTCTGAGAAGCCGGGTGGGTGCTAGATGTGTACAAAAGCCAGATGGCTTCCATGCAGTGGGAGTAGTAAACTGTTACTAATCCTACTATGGAAATAAAACACTTGGCTGCAGTAATAATAAAATCTTCATAGATGACAAGATTTTTGAGATAGTGATCTCAAAGTCTTATCTTCACAAAGCTTAAGACTTTATAGATAGAGATCTAGAAAGTCTTAATTGTGGATACCTTAAGAGATAGTGATCTCCAAGAATAAGGGTATTCTAATAAGGATTATGGAAATACTGGTTATGATAATTTTTAAGCTGTAGTGTCAAAGACACTGTAACTAACTAGATTGAGTATTAGTTGCATAAGATGCAACATTCACATTGGATGCGAGCATTGTTACTGGGGATATGCAAGTGCCGTAAAAGGACTTGACGTAGTCTCGCGGGAACAGAGTGACTGATCAACTTACCTAGCTATTTTCTAAATAGCCTATGATTTTCACATGAGTGCGGGTTTAAATGATTAGCCCATTAATGGCTCTTTGCGCTAGTGGGAGATTGTTGGACATGCGAGCCCACGGCAAGCCATTATTCAATAAATATTATTGCATATATCATTCCCTGATTTGAAATGAAGAATGAATAATTTGCATAATAGGTCCCTTAGTACAATTAGGGTTATGTACCATGGCCATCTTAATAATCATATAGTTGTTGATTCAACTATTGAATCATAGAGGCTGGTGCTTGGATGAATATCTAAAGGGTTAGATTGAGGACTCATCAAGCACCATCAAATGATTATTAAGAGATGATCTCCAGTCTGAGTAGGAGATGGAAATCCTTATCTCTGAAGGCCGATATCTGACCGACCTCTTGATGCAGGTCCTCTGCATAGGAATAGAGATTCGGAGGTATCAGATTAGTTAGGTCAAAGAGTTGACTTAACGAGATCGAGATAACCAAAGTCCTATATCGTATGCTGTCATGATATAGGCATGCATCCTCTGACCGGAGACAGATGTGTTACTATATGTCTGAGTATGTACATTTGGTAGACCAATAGGTTGATGACCTAACCAAGGTCTATACACCGGTGCGCTGGTGTGCATATAAGGGCATATGAGTAATACGATCTCTTAAAGGGATCATACAGGTTCAGTTACTGAACCGGAAGGCATGAGCTCACTCATGAGATATTGGGAAGAATCAAATTCCATGCGCATGGTCCTCTCTCTTTGGAAGCTTGACTGAATTTGTAGGTTTGATATATACTTTTGGAAAGTATATGATCAAGACCTAGGCATGATATACGCTTTTGGAAAGTGTATGATTGATACCAACTCCCAATGATCGAATGAGAAACTTACTGATAAAACCATGAAGTAGACAGTATAAAGTTGATCCAATACTTCGGGTTTAATCTGAGTCTTCCAGTTTGCAGGATGTACAGGTACTGGGAATACTTGAGGGTGATGTGATCATAACCGATTGTATAACCATGATTCTTCCATTCTTAGGGAGTGATGAAACGGGTCTGGATTTTAGTGACTCCTCTCAATAGAGAAGTGATCTGATCTTGGTCCAAGTGTTAGACATTGATCTGAATGTGATTCAAATGCAATGAGAAGATTAGATTTATGGTCTTGATTTAATCAAGCATCTATGGGAGGCCCACGATCTGGATTTGAGATATGATCTCAATATCCATGTCACTATACATGGAACATTATAATCGCCCTGTCCTTATCTCCTAGTATTTGCGGAGAAAGCGCATTATCCTTGAAGGAGTTCATGGATAATCTATTGTTGATATATATATATATATATATATATCCGAGCATTGAGAAAAATGGATAATTAAATGTGTTTTAATTATCATGATTAATATGAATTCGATTCATATTATAAAGAGAGTTGTCTTAGATAATTAAATATGATTTGATTATCAAAGATGTAAATAATGTGAATGTGATTGATGTTATTTGAGAACAAGAGAATATAGATCCAAGATGATTAAATGTGATTTAATTATCATGGATATGAATAATGTGGATTGCAATATCCATAATAGTCATATATATTATAAATGTGATTTATAATATATAAGAGAGAGATGTTTGTAATTTACATTTGTTAATTAAATGTTAATGTGAATTGGATTCACATTGAACATTGAATTGAAGATGTAATTTACATTTTGTTTTGGGTTGTGAATATGATTCATAAATTTTTCAATGGCAAGATTGCAATGTCTACAAAATAATTGTGAATTATTTTTGTAGAATAATTTGCAACAAAAGTTGCTGCATAATCTTGGAGATTACAATATAGAGATGAGAGCTACCTTTCATCTATGTGGAGTGGACGACCACCACTCCTATTAGGAATGTGTGGCCATCCCCTCCTTCCAACATGGCAGGAGGCACTCTCTCTCCTATGATCTCCAAGAGATATTGATTTAATTTGATAATTAAATTATATTGATTTGTCAATATATATTTAATCTAAATTAAATTAATTGTTGTTGGTTTACCAACACAAATCTTAGCCATTAAAAGAAACACAATCAATGAGAGCCATTGGATTTGTGTTGTCCCATCGATTGAGATCCATGGATCCCAAAACCCTATAAAAGGAGAGGCACCCATTGCTCTTCTTTACACCATGCTTGAGAAGCATATCTCTCTCTCATTCTCTCTCTCTTCCTCTCGTGGCCGTCCACCATGGATGCCCTAGAGAGGTTCTCCATCGCCACAACATCGTCGTTATGCTGCCCGATGGTTTGATCGTGGAACTCCGTCTACTTCGGCGTGCCTTGCTCATGAAGAAGACGTCGGACCTCGTGTGTCGAGATCAGGATATCCACCGCTTGGATCATCAACATGGAGTGAGAGAAGCACGCGGTTCATCCTTGCGCTCAAAAGCGTCTCCTCCGTCGGATCGGACTTGAGACAGGAGGTCTCTTCGTTTAGAGACTCGATCGCAACCACGCTTCAAGAGGTAACCCTAATACTTGTTTGTGGTTTAGACGAAATGATTCGAGAAGTGTTCTTGGATCATGTGGTTTTTGTCGCATGAAAAATTTTAATTTCCGCTGCATAGAACTACTAGTACGACTAGTCGTTCTTCGTCGTATTCGATACCACGCTCACGCTTCTGTGATGCGCTTGAGGATCTAACCATATCCTTCAAGTTGTTAGGTGCATGTCTTTCACTACAGACTGGCTTGCTTCATACGACTAGTTGTGCCTACTTTAAACCAATATAGAAGTATTTATGGACCGTAAAAATATGACTACCTGTTACTTGAGGATGGAGCCTTTCACAGTGTCCTTCAACCCTCCCATCTGCTTAGGAAATTCATATAGTTTACCAGCTATCTGTATTTCCTCACTGAGAAGTAGCTAATTGTTTTTGGAGAACCAATAGTCTATCCGAAAATTTGGGTGTGACTGTGATGCCCCTAGGATCCGGGTACTCGGCAAACCAATCCACGCATATACATTCCACATTCCAATATTTGACATTCACAAAAGAAGGGGAAAATAGCAACACACATAAGAATTATTTTTTTGGCTTCTCATTGCATTCAACTTGTTCACAAGCATGTGTATTTCCATTCACCAATTCCATTACATTCTATTATCCATTTCCATGTCCACAAAAAAATACATGTAAGAATAAATATAGATGTCCACAATTATACATTACATGCCATGTCTCTCAAAAAGAAAGTACAAGTAAAGAAGAATATAAAAACTTCTACCAACTGTGCTACAATAAGTGTAGTGAAGCTGCACAAAAAGTGATGTCTCCAAACTGCTCACTGTTGAGTACATGAAGATCCACACATAGGTACATTATGAGCAAAGTTGCCCAATATCAATTAGATAAAACTATACAACAACAAGCAGTATATAATGTAAATATGTACGCAAGAGAAAGAAACAAGGTAACCTGATCTAACAAGAATCACATTTTTTATTATTGTTATTAGATATGGATATGAGTAACCCAGCTTCGTGGATAGTCTGTGTTCTTGGTCTGGGTGAGACCTCACACTATGAATCTAAGGCAAAAATAATACCTTAGGGTTGGGGTGCCTCCGTAGGCATGCGGCGGGGTACATCACATCCTAACTAAGTTCCCAACACGTTCACTTAGCTCCACTTCATAATTGATACTTCCGATTCACAATCTAGATTCTAACCCGCGAATCTTCGCGACTAGCCCAATCCACCTTATGCACAGGAGATTCATGTCCCATTTCCAACTTCTTTAAACAATATTTCTCGGAACTCCCCTCTTAGGGATCTCACTCGAAATACCAACCAATGTGGCCTGCATTGCCTGTACACGAGTCTTAACTCTAAGTGACAAGCGAAGCATTAGTAAACCAACCATGACTACTTGGCCCGCGCTCGAGCACCAGGCTAATGCACGCAAGTGTCGAGGCCAACACCGTTAGATCAGCACCTCGGTGTGCCAAGCAACATGTCCCCCAACCATCGCAACTACAGTAGCAGTTGGGATCACGATCATCAAGGCTTTTACCCAGGTCCCCAAGGGTGCATGCCCCTCCCTTGGTGGCAACCTACTCTAGTACCCATAATTTCCTGGAATTGTATCAATATCAATCAATGTTATTGTACCATGTCATAACCTCTTCCCATTCATCCAGGGAGAAATTTCAACTTATGACACCACGAAGTTTATAAATATGTTGTTCAAATATGCACTTTGTAGACTTATTAATTTAAATCCTATGTTAAGGACATAGATAGCACTTGGTCGTTGAAGCATAAAGTTTTACCTTAACTTTACTAAAATTTAATCATAGAGATCAAGGCATGGATTCAAGTCGGGGCAACATCAAAGGACTAGAACACATGATCATCTTGGTAGGTCTAATTTCATTGATTTTGAAACATAATATTCATAACGCCAATCCACACAGTGAAATAAAAACAAGAAAACTAATGACCACCCCCAAAATCTAGGAACCTCTCCCAATCATGTCTTGTTCGTACCATTGGAAGCTTACAAATGTGAATGTGCAGTATCAGAGAATGAGGTTCTTGGATTCATACTGCAATAAGTAAAGGGATTTAACAAAAGTAAATGAGGGGAGCCAACTCATATCACGAGAGAGTATAAGCAGTCACCCTCTGTGGGGATTGGTTTGGAACAAGAACATGAAGCCATATGCAAAGTAGTAGCCATAGCAGTAATTAAAAAAAAGAGAGTTGTGGGTCAGATTAACCCTTATCTTATAAGGTACTACATACTTCTGCAAATGATGACAACCCCAGTTGTTGCAACCTAGTTAATTACAACAATGGCACCACCACCTTATACCAATCACCTCAACCATTAGGGGCAACATACTCAAGTGAGACGTCAAAGAAATCCAGAATTTGCCATTCAAGGACAAACATGTTCGAAGATGTAAAACCCCAACATAGTCCCACACCGTGGAACAAGAAGTTCCCGGGTGGGATAAATAGTGACGAGATTACTACTTGATAACCCGGCTTAAGCATTTTGAGGTGGTTAATCGGGTTCGTATGGGCCCGATCCCAAGAGGTTGTTAGGGCCAGTAATGCTCCGCTAACGGACCGGGGACCTAAGCTCGGGACGTTACAAATGGTATCAGAGCCGAACGCCCTCTGACAGTGGAAAGGGCTACCCGAGAGGTGGAGCCGCCCCTACAAGAGGTTGGAGGAAATGGCTACCCGGAGCGTGCAGCCGCCACTGTCACTGGGAAGAAGTGATGTGCCATGTCGCAACGAGGACGTTGCGAATATAAGTGGGGGAGGTTGTAAAACCCCAACATAGTCTTACACCGTGGAACAAGAAGTTCCCGGGTGGGATAAATAGTGACGAGATTACTACTTGATAACCCGGCTTAAGCATTTTGAGGTGGTTAATCGGGTTCGTATGAGCCCGATCCCAAGAGGTTGTTAGGGCCAGTAATGCTCCGCTAACGGACCGGGGACGTAAGCCCGGGACGTTACAGAAGATTAGGAAAAGGACCTTCATGTTGATCTAATCATGAACCAATTTGCACTTGCAGGAGAAGTTGATTGCATAACGTGTAGGTTATCTCAGGTTGTGTTAAACCAAATGCAACGCCTATAGAATGAATGAATGAGGTGATGACTATTCTATTAAAATACGAAGAAACAATAGAATAAATTCTTTTTTTTAACATGACAGGGGGTTCTTTATACACATATTGTTAAGATGTATATCCATATTGTGATTGCAAATGACATCAAAGGCTCGATCCCAATATATATGATAGTAACTGGTTATTTCCTTAACCAAAAGAACAGTTGACATTCAAAATCTACATATTCGATTGAAGCCCATATGTTCCCACCTAATTCAAAGTTCACATATACGATCATGCAGATGCAGTACCCTTCTCATCGCCATTACTTATGGAGGCTGATGATTGGTTAACCGAGGGAGTTGTACATAGTCGAATTGTATGTTGCACGGACATTGTTCCTTGCACGACATGCATTTGATCCCCCTTTTTTTATACTAACCCCTGAAGCTAAATCCCAGTTACTGACTTTAGTATTTCGACGATTTATGATCGTGCGAGGAAAGATTTCTAATGGTGATAATCTATGGTCGATCATCATGTGGAATCCACAGCAAGTGGAGGTACCATCGAACCTCTAAGATCTCGCTACCTCAGTTTCTCCTCCTATAGAGAACGACGTGATCGCTGCCCCGATTGTGAGATAAAACCGTTCACGAAAATGGCCTCGCTCTTCTCTACGTGGAGGCAGCCTTTGATCGTTGATCCGAGATAATCCGTCTAGCTCCGGCAAGCTCCAGCGAGTGGAGTGGAGGACGAAAGGAGGAGGAACGGTTGGGACCTGTTTTGGGCAAATGGGGTGCTTTTATTGGGTTGAACCAAGTTCGGATCTGGGTTCGAACCTGAATGTTACCCGCATCCCTATTCGCTAAAATAATCGTAACTCGGGCTCCCAAACTCGTATTTTCATGTTCTTGGACTCATTGGAAACCTATCGAAGAGCTCTACGCAATGATACATTCAAATAATTTTAAGTCCCTGCCCTAGTTTTAGGGTTTCACATAATAAGATTCTCAAAGGAAGTCTCGTCCCCGAGACTTAAGATGATTCTGGTTGGTTTCGACACCCGAACCTCATGGAATCCTAGTCTCACAAGGAAATGAACGCATAAAAATCTCAAAGAGGGTAAACCCCATAAAATCTCAAAGGGAACTTGACTACGATTTTAATTCCATACCTGTGAACAATTGAGGGTATTTATCCCTCACATTTGCCTCAGTTTCCCATGTAGCCTCCTTGATGTCTTGATTTCGCCATAGGACTTTGACTAATGGGATCTCCTTATGCCTTAGCTTCTTAGCCATGTGATCTAATATCTTCACAGACTCTTTTGGGAAGGAGAGATTTGGTTCCGCAACCAAGTGCTCGTAGGTGATCATGTGTTGGGGATCTCGGATGTACTTCTTAAGATTCGACACGTGGAACATGTCTTTGATGCCCTCTAGGTGTGGGGGAGGGGCCACCCTATAGGCTATTTTCCCAACACATGCTAAAATCTCGAATGGCCCCACAAAGCATGGTGCTAGCTTGCCCTTTACACCGAAATGATGTATGTCCCTCAATGGGGACACACGTAAGAACATAAAGTCCCCAACCTGTGATCATGATAAATGCTTAGTCACACGGTATTGACTAAAAATTTCCCATTAGGGCACGAATGCACAACAACGTACCTGAAACTCGAGTTTGCTACGCTGACAGTCGGCGTAACTCTTCTGATGGCTCTGCATAGTCAACAATTTCCTCCTAGCAGTCTTTACCACTGTGGAGGTCTCCACAATGATATGTGTGGTGAACATGGTATTGTCACTCACCTACTACTAACACAAAGGAGTGGTGCATCGTTTCTCGTACAATGCCTCAAATGATGTCATTCCTATGTTGGCATGGTAGCTATTGTTATATGTAAACTCAACCAGTGGGAGGTGATCCCTCCAGGATCCCTTCCATTCAACCACACAAGCCCACAACAAATCCTCCAAGATCCAAATGGTCCTCTCAGACTGCCCATCTGTCTGTGGATGGTATGCTGAACTCATACGTAGTTTCAACCTCAAGGCTCTCATGAATTCTCCCAGTAGTGTGATGTGAAATGGGAATATCTGTTTTACACTACTTCTTTAGGTATCCCATGCAACCGAAAGATGTTATAAATGTATAACTTGTCTAGCTATATTGGTGCATGTGTCATGCTGACCGGGATGAAATGCGATGACCTATTAAATCAATGATGACCCATATTGCATCATGCCCTCCAGGGTACACAACAATGATGTGACAAAATCCATGGAGATGCTCTTCCATTTCTACATGAGGCTGGGAAGAGGCTGCAGTAAACCAGGAGGCCTCTAGTGCTCTACCTTAACCATATGGAAAGTAAGACATCTGCAAACATGTTTAGCTATGTCCTTCTTCATACCTTCCCACCAAAAGTGTTGACGGAGGTCCCTGTATATCTTAGTGCCACCTGGATGTATGGAAAGTCTCGAGCGATGCGCCTCATCCAGAATCTCTCTCCTTAGTTCCTCATCATCTGGGAGATACACACGGTCCACATTCCATATGATGGATTCATGAACTCAAAATCCATTGAATTCATCCTTCAAACATCTATGGTACAGCTTCTGGATCATCAGATCTGTCTGTTGGCCCTGAACAATCTTATCCCACAAGCTGCTATACTTGGCTGGCACTGTCACTACATCGGATGTACCCTCAAATGGATGCGACTCACTAAGTGTAGTGGGCACATCCAAAGTTTGCAACTAGACTGTCGAACCCTCAGTGTATGGTTGCCTACTCAAGGCGTCTGCTACCACATTCCCCTTACTAGGATGGTAGAAGATGGTACAGTCATAATCTTTCGTAGTTCCATCCACTGCCCTTGCCTCATATTCAGTTCCTTCTTATCAAAAAATTATTTGAGGCTCTTGTGACATGTGAAAATCTCAAATGCCACCACATACAAATAGTGACGCCATATCTTTAATGCAAAGACTAGAACCGCCAACTCCAAGTCATGAGTGGGGTAGTTGCGTTCATGGTTCTTCAGTTGTTGTGACGCATACGCCGCAACCTATCCACGTTGCATCAACACTGCACCCAAGCCCTCCTTGGAAGCATCTGTGTACACGGTGAAGTCCATGGTACCATAAGTAAGGTTGAGGATGGGTGCAGAAGTCAATCGCTCTTTGAGCGTTTGAAAGCTCAACTCGCGTTTGTCACTCTAGATAAATGGCACATACTTTTTCGTCAACCGGGTGAGGGGAAGAGCTAACTGAGTGAACCCGCTAGCAAAGCTCTTGTAGTACGCGATGAGGCCAAGGAAGCTGTAAATCTCTATAACCGTCTTGGGTCGCTCCCAAGATACCACTACCTCTATCTTGGCAGGGTCAACTGACACTCCCATGAAACCATGTGGCCAAGAAAGCCACCTTAGAAATCCAAAACTCACACTTGTTATATTTAGCATACAACTGGTGCTCTCGAAGAATCTCTAGTACGATATGAAGGTGAGACTCATACTCTTATTAATCATGAGAGTAGACATGGAACATTATAAATGAACATATCACAAATTTGTCCAAATGGGGATGGAAGACTCGGTTCACCATATCCATGAGTGCGACAGGCGCATTCGTGAGTCCAAATGACATCACCAAGAACTCATAATGGCTATATCTATTGCGGAATGCAGAATTCATCATGTCGGCCTCTTTGATCCTAAATTGATGGTATCCTGATTGTTGGTCAATCTTAGAGAATATAGCTTCTCCTTGCAACTGGTCAAATAGATCATCAATCTTGGGACGTGAGTGATGGTTCTTGACCTTCAACTGCATGTAGTCTATGTATAGTCTTAGGCATCCATCCTTCTTCTTCACATGGAGGATTGGTGATCCCCATGGTGATGTGCCGAGGCAGATGAATCCCTTCTCCAATAGCTCTTGCAACTGTACTTTGAGCTCCTTGAGCTCAGCCGGTGTCAATGTGTATGGAGGGATAAATATCAGCTGAGTGGCGTGATATCGAACTCTATCTCTCATACTTGTGGTAATCCAAGCAATTCATCTAGAAACATATCAGGAAGCTCCTGCACAACTCGAACATCCTTTATCATATGGTCCCATGCCACTGAGTATACTACATAGGAGAGGTATCCTACAGAACCCTAACTGAGAAATTAGTGGGCCCTAAAGGCGGAGATGCACTTGATCCCTCCATCAGATGTGTTGCTTCACTTAAGAAAGACATATGGACATGGGTGTAAACATGGTATTCTCTTGTGGACTCATATTGGGTCAGAAGACTTTCACACTATCCAGTATTCGAATACCAATAAGAAATGGTATGTGTGAAATGGAATGGAGTACCACTACTCTGATATCATGCTGTGACGCCCCTAGGATCCGGGTACTCGGCAAACCAATACACGCACATACATTCCACATTTGAATATTTGACATTCACACAAGTAGGAGAAAATAGCAACATGCATAAGAATTATTTTTTTGGCTTCTCATTGCATTCAACTTATTTACAAGTATGTGTATTTCCATTCACCAATTCCATTACATTCTAATATCCATTTCCATGCCCACAAAAAAATACATGTAAGCATAAATATAGATATCCACAATTATACATTACATGCCAATCTCTCAAAAAGAAACTACACGTAAAGAAGACAGTAAAAACTACTACCAACTATGCTACAAGAAGTATAGTGAAGCTGCACAAAAAGTGATGTCTCCAAATTGCTCACTCCTGAGGACCTGCGGGTCCACACGTAGGTACTTTATGACTTATGAGCAAAGTTGCCCAATAGGAATTAGATAAAACTATACAACAACAAGCATGATATAATTTAAATATGTGCGAAAGAGAAAGAAACAAGGTAACCTTATCTCACAAGAAGCACATTTTTTATTATGGTTATTAGATATGGATATGAGTAACCAAGCTTCATGGATAGTCTGTGGTCTTGGTCTGGGTGAGACCTCACACTATGACTCTAAGGTAAAAAGAATACCTAAGAGTTGGGGTGCCTTCCTATGCATGCGGCATGGTACATCGCATCCTAACTAAGTTCCCAACACGTCCACTTAGCTCCACTTCACAATTGATACTTTCGATTCACAAACTAGATTCCAACCCGCGAATCTTCACGACTAGCACAATCCTCCTTATGCATAGGAGATTCATATCCCATTTCCAACTTCTTTAAACCACAATTCCCGGAACTCCCCTCTTAGCGCTCTCACTCGAAATACCGACCAATGTGGCCTACAATGGATTGTACACAAGTGTTAACTCTAAGTGACAAGCAAAGAAATAGTAAACCAACCATGACTACTTGGCCTGTGTTCGAGCACCGGGCTAAAGCACGCAAGTGTCGAGGCCAACACCGTCAGGTCAACACATCGGTGTTCCAAGCAACATGTCCCCCGACCATCGTATCTATAGTAGCAGTTGGTATCACGATCATATAGGCTTCTACCTGGGGCCCCAAGGGTGCATAGACCTCCCATGGCGGCAACCTACTCTAGTACGCATAATTTCCTGGATTTGTATCACTATCAATGAATGTTATTGTACCAAGTCATAACCTCGTCCCATTCATCCAGGGAGAAATTTCAACTATGAGACCACGAAGTTTATAGATATGTGGTTCAATTATGCACTTGGTAGACTTATTAATTTAAATCTTAAGTTAAATACATAGATAGCACTTGGTTGTTGAAGCATAAAGATTTGCCTTAACTTTACTATGATTAATCATAGAGATCAAGGCATGGATTCAAGTAGGGGCAACATCAAAGGACTAGAAGACCTGATCATCTTGGTAGGTCTAATTTCATTAATTTTAAATCACGATATTCATCATGCCATACCACACAGGGAAATAGAAACAAGAAAACTAATGACTACCCCCAAAATTTGGGAACCTCTCCCAATGATGTCTTGTGTGTACCATTGGAAGCTTATGAATGTGAATGTGCAGTATGATAGAATGATGTTCTTGGATTCATACTGCAATAAGTAAAGGGATTTATCAAGAGAAAATAGGGGAGCGAACTCATAGCACGAGAGGGTATAAGTAGTTACCTTCTGTGGGGCTTGGTTTGAAACAAGAATATGCATCCATATGCAATGTAGTAGCCATAGCAGTAACAAAACAAAAGAGGTGTGGCTCAGATTAACCCTTATCTTATAAGGTACTACATACTTCTGCAAATGATGACATCCTCAGTTGTTGCATCATAGATGATTCCAGCAATGGCACCACCAACATATACCAATCACCTCAACCATTAGAGGCAGCATAATCAAGTGAGACATCAAAGAAATCCAGAATTTCCCATTCAATGATAAACATGGTGAAAGATTAGGAAAAGGACTTTAATGTTGATCTAAGCATGAACCAATTTGCATTTGCAGGAGAAGTTGATTGAATAACGTGTACGTTACCTCAATTTATGTTAAACCAAAAGCAATGGCTGTAGAAAGAGTGAATGAGGTGATGACTATTCTATTAAAATACGAAGAAACAATAGAATAATTTTTTTTTGAACATGACAGGGGCTTCTATATACATATATTGTTAAGATGTATATTCATATTGTGATTGCAAATGACTTCAAAGGATCGATCCCAATATATATGATAGTAACTGGTTATTTCCTTAACCAAAAGAACAGTTGACATTTAAAATCTACATATTCGATTGAAGCCAATTTTTCCCACCTAATTTACAGTTCACATATACGATCATGCAGATGCAGTACCCATCTCACCACCATTACTTATCGAGGATGATGATTGGACAACAGAGGGAATAGTACATAGTCGAATTGTATGTTGCACGGACATTGTTCCTTGCACAACATGCATCTGATCCCCCTTTTTTTATAGTTACCCCAAAAGCTAAATCCCAGTTACTGACTTTAGTATTTCGACGATTCATGATCGTGGGAGGAAAGATTTCTAATGGCTGATAATCAATGGTCGAAAATCATGTGGATGCCTCAGAAAGAGAGGGAACATCATACCTCTAAGATATCGCTACCTCGGTTTCTCCTCCTATAGTGAACGACGTGGTTGTTGCCCCGATTGCAAGATAAAACCGTTCACGAAGATGGCCTCCCTCTTCTCTACGTGGAGGCAGCCTTGGATTGTTGATCTGAGATAATCCGACGAGCTCTGACAAGCTCCGACGAGTGGAGGGGAGGAGGAAAGGAGGAGGAATGGTTTGGGCCCGTTTTGGGCGAGATGGGGGTGCTTTTATTGGGTTTAACCGAGTTTGGATCCAAGTTCGGATCTGAATGTTACCCGAACACCTATTCGCTAATATAGTCCTAACTCGGTCTCCCGAACTCAGATTTTCGTGTTCTTGGACTCGATGGAAAGCTATCGACGAGATCTACGCAATGAATCACTCGAATTATTTTTTGGACGTTGAATAAAATAAGACTTGAAATTAATCCCAGATTCAGCAGGATTTTGCATTTAAGTTCCTGCTCTGATTTTGGGGTTTCATAGTATCTCTGTCCTAGTGTTGTTCCTCTCTCACTTTGAAAATAAAATAAACAATGATAGGGTTACTCTCCCCAAGAAATTTCCTTCACATTTATTTCAAGGTTGAATTTTCTTGGGCAATCTTTTTTTAATCACTTATCACTTGATTTGAATATTTTCAATAAAATGCCTACCAAGTGTCCAATTTCCTTTTTAAATTATGCGAATGAAAAAAAGTAAGGAAAATAAAAATCCTAATGCTTAATTAAATACAATGATGCATGCAGGGTTTAGAGATGCATACCTTATTGCCAGCACTCTACATGCTAGGTGATCTACACAGAATTTACTTATAGAAAAATAAAATAAATCTAAAAGATGCACGTGAATCGTCCTAGCAATAACTTCTATTAGCAGGAAAGAACCAATTAATTTGACGAAGTTCAAAATTTGCTTACTCTATAGGTGCAGGAATTCTTGTATAGGATTTTGGACCTAATTAATTACCGGGTTAAATCAAGTTAATAAAAATGAATAGGTAGCTCACCGAATCCAAGTGAAAAAAAGGAAAATAAGATGATGGAAACCCAACCTGTTGAGTTTCTCCAAGTTCTCTAGTACTTAGTGAAACACACCCCACAAACTAGGTATGTGGTGTCCTTTTACAAAAATTTGAATGAAGAAATAAATGCTAAAATCTATCAAAGTTCAATGATCCAAATGATTGCTCTTATAAATCTTCTGCTCCTCCTGTGCTTTCCTACAACTTGATGAAGAAAAAAGTCACCTCCGCTTCACTAAAGTGCACCGATGCTCATAAGAAAGTCGCTCGAGCTTGTCGGGCCCTCACAAAAAAGAGGAAAGAAAAAATGTGTAAGAGACACAAGTATAAAAATATGAACAAGAGAAAAATGAATTAGACACAGTGAATATGGACAATGAATAGGTGTATAAAAATATAAATATAAATTTACAACCACGAATAGTAGGTCGAATGAAAAACCTAACTACCCTCGTCGTGCCTCTCCAGTAGTGGCGCCATTTTTTTACTAAGCTTTTCAAGGGCTTTAAATATGATGTATTATGAAAAAGTGTTATCCAACCCAGTCAAGCATCAAACCAAAAATTATTTATATCTCAAGCAAAAATAAATACAAAAATGTAGCAAGAGAATTTGCTATTTAATTTACCAGTATAACAAACAATAACAATCTCAGGGAGGCAACAAAACTCAAGTGTTATTCTAAAATTGAAAAATCAATGAAAAGAATAAGGAATCTCAATGTACACTAATCATGGTTTTTCTTAATTTAGTTTTTTTATTAATTTTCTTTTCTAATTTTTATATCTTCTGATTTTTTTATTTTTTAGTGTTTTTTAATTTTGCAAATGTTTAATTTTCAAGAATAAAATTTCCAAAGAAAGAAAGTTTATATACAAAAATAGAGAAGCGATATTTTTTATTTCTAAACTATAGTAAAAACGATAAAAAAGGTCAAAATAAAATGTTTTTTTGATTTATATATTTTTTAATGTTTTGGTGATTTTAAAAAGAATTTTCTAGTGTTTGTAGATTTTATAAAATCAAGAATGGAAAATATTGTTAAATTGTGAACAAGAAGGAATATTTTGAATTTTAGACATATCTAATAAACTCCAAATTTACTAGATTTATTTTTCTAAAGACTATAAGAAATTATCTACAAAGAAGAAGTGAAATCACAATTTTTAGAATTGTCTACAATTTCTTATGATTTTTTTAATTTTTTTGATATTTTGAAAATTTTTAGAGTTTTAAAAATATTTAATGCACTAAATTTGCGAAGTAAAAAATACACAAAAAGAAAACTATTCTATTTTTTTTAAATTTTGACATTGTATTTGAACTTTTATGAATTTTCTAATTTCGAAGAGTGAAAAATGCACTGTTTTTAATTTTTTTAATAATAGCAAATATAAAAGAAATGCAATCAAAATATAATAATATAGATAAGGCACACAACAGGAGTCTAACTTGAATTTAAGAGAATTTATGGACAACAAAAGATATTTATTTCAACAAGAAAAGTATGCAAATTGAAGTATGATATATAGGGAATTAAACACATTTATTTAATTTTTTTGCATAAAAATTAATAATAAACAGAATCCAGGTAAAAATCTGTAAATTACTGACTAAAACATGTTCTGCACGTGATAGGCTGGAGGCAGTGGTCTTTATTGCAATTTTCAAAAATAATAACACGAGCGCTTGTGCCAGGTACGTGCACCGCTAGAGTTTTTGCAAGGGCGTTCTATTTGTTCCTTATATCCAAAGCCGAAGGGAGGCACGCAGTGCTACTTCTTCTCTTTCCCCCAAATCTGAAGGGCGACAGCAGCGATAAAGTTTCTTACGACGGTGGTGGTGCATGAGCTCCTGCAGCTGGAGCTATGGTTGACAACGACATGTCTCAGAGGCGATGGGTGACACATGCTCCCGATGGTCAGCGATGGAGAAGCGATGTTTGTAGGTGGCGGGTGCGGCGAGGAACTCACTCCTAACAGTGACGAGATGGATCTAGATGGTTGCTCTAGATGGTAGTGCTCGTATCGGTGGAAATAGACGTGGTCGAGGTGGGATCCCTGGAACGGTGATGGCGAAGGGGCTCTAGTTGGTGAGGCGATCGGCGTTTTTTCGAGCAGTGGTCTGCGAATCTACTCCTAGCGTATGACTGGAGACATCAGATGGTGGGCCGACACATAGCTCTGACGAAAGACTTGACTACAGGGAAGGTGGTACGGGATTCAAGCAGGATGGCGGTGCGCGACAAATGGTAGAGGTGTAGTCGCAGGGCAAGGGCAGTGCTGCTGTCAGTGTTAGGAGTGAACGAGGAGGAGGAGGTTGCTCTAGGCAGTGGGGCTCGCTCCAAGCGATGGCGGCTCGGTGAACTAACAGTGTTCGTCGACGGTGGTAGCGCTGCTACCATCCCTGATTATTATTTTTATTTATTATTTTGTAAAACAACATTTGATATATTTTTAGTACTACTTTTATGAAATTCATGTTCCTATAATAAAATCAAATACAAAAACAAACGGACTCGAGCTTGAAGACTTGATTCATAATAATCAATTAAATAAGGATCAATGGGTCGAAAGGTTTTGTTGGTGATGATGGATTGGAACCATATCTTCAGCCAGTGTTCGTGGTCGGAGCTTAGAGATCCTGTAAGGAAGAACGTGAATGTGCATAGACTAAGACGTGGATGTAAAATCTTATTGGATCAAATCGATGAAGAATAATGATTAACGGTGAGAAACTATGACTTAAAAGTAAAATTGACAATGAAATCGATTAATCCTAAAATTACCTAATTGAAAGAGAGAAAATGGACGTAGATCTCATTGTGGGAGCATACGAATTCCATGATGGCCGCGACGAAGATTGCCTTGCAATCACCAGATGGCGTGGAGCTTGGGCACCTTTCTACAACAAGAATGCTCTCCGAGATTAGGCTCCTCTTACCAAAGCATTGATGAACTTGGAATGATGGAGGAGCGAAATAAATAAAAAAAATTTAATATCAAATTAATAAATTAATGGAGAGGAAAAAATAAAAAAATGTTTATGATGACATTAATTTAATTAAATTAATAAATATTTATTGAATATTAAAATAATAAAAAAATATCAAAAATTTAAAGAGCCACCTTAATGGTTGGTTAATTAAGGAATTCATTATATACATATAGTTTTTTACTTACAAAATAAATAAACTATATTCATCACTTTATTAATTTAAATAATAAGTTTAATTATTTTTTTAGTAGAGGTTATTCACAAAAAGTAATTATATATATACATATCGTACAACATACACGTAGTTAAATAGAAAAATTATGTTATTTTATGTTCTACATTATTTTTATTTTTATTTTAAAATAATTATTAAAAAAAACTTACACTTATTAAAAAATAAATTAAGTATAAGAATAAAAATTAATAAATAAATACAACAAATAAGTGGTAAAATTGCAAAAACAACCCCAGAAAACTGACTTTCAAATATAACACCAATAATTATAAAACCATTGACATTTAAAGAAAATTTAACTTAATATATGATGAATGTTAGTTTGATTCAATTCAAGTTCATATGGAGTCGGAATTGTTCTTTCAATTATCGCTTTACGACATTTTTCGAATGTGGTCACTCTTATTCTATACATGATTTTATTTTGCAATTACCTTTTATTCTTTAGAAAACATTTTTATTTACAAATATCGTTTAGAAAATTATTTACTTTTAGGTCAATTAATGGACTAAGAAAATAGTGTAACTTTTATATAAATATACAAAACAAATTCAAAATAAAGAATTAAAAGTATTTACGGAATAGTTTTTTGGATTCTCTGATTAAAGGCCCTATCTCCTCCTACTTTATTCCTGATCGATCAGTTCAAGTCTCGTCCTTCACTCGGGGTTCGGTTCATCATGTTTCTATTGCATATATACAATTTTTTATTTTCCTTAATTTTTTATGAATTTTTTTCAAGTTAAAATAATAATAAATGTGCAATATTTACACACTGATGCTGGTTTGTAAGAATTTGGATTTACTAATATGGACATGTGTTTTATAAGGGATTTTAAGCTATAATAAGTAAATAAAGATGATGAAATGCAATGCCTATCGGAGTGCTTATATAAGTATAGAAAAATAAAAAAGAGCTTCAACGTAAATTTTTTGTAAGCTTGTAGCTCGATAAATTTGCTACACTGGTCATGCGTCCAAGGATAGGTAGCTACATTGGTTACCATCCATTCTTTTCTCCATCTCCACTTCTTGAGCCCGTTGTAACGGAACTTAGAAGGGAATATCCCTACTCCTCAAGGGAAAGAGTTGCTAGACAAGGGAACTAGAGTTATCTTGTTGAGAGATGTTGTTTCTTTTGCTACTTTTGAGATGGGGAGCTATTTTCGGTTACACCATACAAATAAATATTCATAGTCATATGAATTTTTGTATGTAGACTTATTCTAACCTGACTATTGAGGCGACCTAAATAGTAGTCTTGTGGAACTTAAAGGCTGTTAGGTTTTGAATCCATTTCCCTTTAAGGTTCCACCACACTAATAATCCAAAGGTCTGATAGACCTCCATACTACAACTTTATGAAGATAATTTTATACTCAATATTGTCCTAATTTCCTTATTTTTCTTTCCTTTTTCTTTTATTTACTTATTCTTTCAGATAAGAGTTTGCTCAGGGACTAGCAAAGGTAAATTTCATCATCATTGTTCTTTTATTTTAGCTCACAACCCCATATAAAACACCTATATATATATATATTCTTACTAACCAGCATCTTTGTGTAAATATTATACATTTAATACCTATTATCCTAAAATAAAATTAAAGAAATGAAAAATAAAGAAAATAAATGACTATATATATGTAATAGATACATGTTGAATCAATCCTCGAGAGAAGGTCAAGACTTGACCTTATCGACAAGGAGTTAGGTAGGGGGAGATAAGGCCAAAAACACAAAAAATATACTTGTTATATTACTCACTTGCATAATATTGTCTGTAATACAAATTCTTTAATTATTTTCACATAACCCTATGTAAATAATCATGATAAAAGGCTATTATAAATAACAAAAATAAATGCATGATAAATCTATGTGTATTTAGTGTAAATAATCACACTCTTTAGAGGCCACAAAAATACAAATTATGAAAGGAAAGTTCTGGCTCCATATGAATTCGAATTGAATCATACTCACATTCATCGTATTCTAAATTAAAATATCTATAAAATGGCATGCTTTCATAAATTTTAGAGTTACAGTTTGGAAGATAATGTTATGATGTTATTTGTGCAATTTTACCACGTATTTATTGTATTTAGTTCTTTTGAAAATCCAATTAAATAGACCTCCGCTATTTTTGTATATAAATTGTCTGAAAAACTATATTATTGAAAATTAAAAATTTACAAAACTAAAAACCAATACAAACTAAAATTAGAAAATATAGAAATTGGAAAAAAATATAAAAATAAAAACCAAGAGAAGTGTTAATAGATTCACTTATTTATTTTATTTATTCTTTCATTAATTAAAAAACCCTTAGGAATTTATTGCCTCCCTGAGTTCGATCCTTCTTGATGTACATGTAAATTAAATAGCAAATTATCTTTTTATATTTTAGTATTTATTTTCGCATAAGAAATATATATAAAATTTTTGTTTGATAATTCTTTGGGTTGCAATGACCTTTGTGAATAATTCATCTAAACAAAACCTAGGAAAATCACAGTCAACAAATACATAAGCAACAACGACAAATAAATCAATATTTATAATGATAAGTCAGGGATTTATCATTCCCCTATACTTAATCTCGACTCATCTTTGAGCAAATAGAGAATGAATAAATTAGTAGATTTTTTGGTTGTGCATGTGAATATACAAGTATTGATTTACTCAGATTTCTTGGTTTTAGTTACCATAAAATTCTAACATGAACCATGTCTCAATCAGAAGGAACTGAACTTTCCTAATCATCAGACTCTCTAGGTATACATAAATATAGGAGGTATGACTTTAAGTGTTGACTACATTTACAAGAGTAGAGATGAAACATCACCCAAGGTTCAATCCAATAGAGACTCCTAAGGACCTAATCCTCAACACTAAGTATTGAATCTATTCTTGCATTCAATGCACTAACTCTTTAGTTGTTATGATTTAAATGGTAGATGGAAGGCTAGTTGTTGGAGGGAATAGGGTTGTGTCTTTTCATCTCACTCATTGCAACAAGGTTTCTCTAGAGTTCCTTATTTAACTGAACACACGCATACTTTTTATTTCTCATCAGTGTGTCCGTCAAGAGAGGTTTAGTCATCTGCACTTGTTTACCTGGGAAGGCACCGAGGTGTGCCTCTTTTGAGTATCTATTATACCTTCGAGACCTAGTCTTGTATCATGATATGATGCACATCCCTTTTTTGGGGTGCTAGATTGACTCATAAAAGTCTAAGATGTTGGTCCAAATGGACACGTAAAAGGCCTTGATCTCATCCTACTAGTGTAAGCTCTTTAGTTTTTATTTTGTAATGTAAGAGCTTTTCTTTTCATTTTCATTTTGTAATTATCTTGTTGCACTACTTTTACTAGGAGTTGGTGCATACTGATCATCAATTTTAGTAGTTTCATTACACCTTGTCACTTAGGTTGATATAAAAAAACTAGTACAAGAACCATTTTCTCATACTAGCTTAGTTTCTAACATTTAGGTTTCATGAGGTCTTCATTAAATTTAACCCATCCTCGATCATCATTAAATCGGGTCCAAACTCAAATCTCCCATCCCAGATCCTTAAGTGAGACCTTAACTCATCTCATTATATATGTAGTTGTGGATTCCAGGTGTTGGTCATATTCTTTAAGTAGAGATTAAATATGCAATATGGCACACACATATTTCAAACCAGGGATGTTTGAATTATTAAGTCTAAGACCCAAATAATTGAGACTGATTAACTCTAAATTTTTGAAACTCATAAACCATGTGTTTTTAGTCTCAACAAGCCTCGAGTGAATGGGTAAGTGTCAGAGAGACATCCAACATATTATTTAGTTAGTTATATATATATTAAGTATATATACAGAAAAGAGAGTGTTATGACGTCAAAACAATTCATACGCATCTTTAAAAAAAATTGTAAAATGTTTGTACAAACCATGTAAAATATATATAATTATTTTCCAATCCATATTTACATAAATTTTCAATTCCCTATACTTATTGCCCATAATAATGTATAAAATATGTGAAAGTACGAGCTATTACTACCATATATATCAAATCTACACACACCCATATTTTGTGATATGACCTCATGATGCTAAGTGGAATGAAAGTCAGAGATCGTACTAAGCATAAAGAGGAAAAATGATACAAGGATGTAAAAACAGTTACAACCACCCGATACTTAGGCCTTAAATAAACTAAGTATAGGACGGAAGTACGAAGAGGCTGGGCACAAATAGAATAGAAACATAACAACTCAGGTAACAAGGACTCGATTTCCTCCATTTTTAGGCTTAAAATATCCTCAGTAAGAAGAAAAAAAATAAAGAACAGATGGACCAAGAAGATTTCTAAAGAAGAACTAAGAGAATGAACAAAAGTATGGTTTGGTTTATGATAACACGGGCCTGACCTGCGGTTAAATGTGTTGTTGTCGGTGTAGAGAAACTACAGAGTGGGATCCACGTTGATCAAACAAAGAAATCGAAAAAATAAGAGAGAGAGAAAAGTGAATCGAATAAGGCTGCTTCTCTCCTATTTTACCTTACATTATTTATTTTACCAGGTAAGTGTACATGGGTCAAACTCAAGCAGGCAGAATATTAAAACCTCGGTTTTTTATACAAGAAAAAATATTCCCGAAAAATTCTCTTTATTCTTGATTTTACAAAGAAATTAAACAATCAGCTCAAAACTAACTCAAGATTGCGAAAATCAAAATGACACAACGAAGCGATGAAAATATGGAAAAAAATACTAGAAAAGTTTCTTGTGTAGTTATCAGGCTAACTAAAAAAATCACAAAATATACGAAAAAATCGAGGACTAAACAACCCCTACAAGCCAGGGGCATAACTACAGAAAAAAGTTCACTATTTTCTTACAAAAATGTCCCTGAAAAGGACTGAACAGGAAAGAAAAATTAAGTTATTACATTTAGGTCCTCGTGTGGGGACTTAGATGTAATTTTAGAAAACTTCTGGAGCGGTTGTAAAATTTGGGAGTCGGCTGGGTTTATGATGCAATTTTTCCAATGTTTTGGAATGAACGACTCGGATTAGACGCTGATGCTTGATCTGGACCACTCGTGATGGTGCCATGTGTCGGAAATCTGTAATGCCTGGAGTTCTTGAAGTTCTTCCTATTCTTGAGCGTAGTTGGCGATGAAACTTCTTCTCCTATTTATTCCTGACGATAGACGACGATCTGGGTCCTCTGGCAGGGCTAGAGGGGTGACACCTTCACCCCTCACGCTCGCCCGCGGTGGAGCTGTTCCAAAGGATGCGACGGCGGAAATTGATGCAGATGAAGATGTTTTGATCTTCTCATTGGATTTCACAAAGCAACTTGAATGATCAAATGTTCCAGGTGAATAGTTAACCTGCAAACAAAATTTGTTGATCGATTTGCAACGATATCGGCCAAGAAAAATATAAGAATTGGAGATACAAATATGAGGTTTCCAGTATTAATGAAAAATATCGTGAAAATGAGAGAGGAATGAGACATGAATTTGGTTGGTTTCAAGAAGAATTTGAGATAGGATTTAAGTGCGTGTCTAAGAACGATGATCAATGAATCTAATCATGCGACAAACAACGATAATCATGGCACACACTTCGAAAAAAAATCACAAAGATGGCTGAATAGATCTAGGGAATTGAGGTGTATTACCTCTGATGGTTGCTCGACGGTCAATCCTTGCCAGAGCTTGATACGGCGTGAGGCTACGATGCAAGGTTGATCCACCTTGGAACGTCTCCTCCGACGTTCCTCCTTCCATGCGAGGCTGATCCTAGATATTGTCATCACCTTATTCGACCGGAATGAGGCCTGGAAGGGAGGAGGGTCGGATACCGGAACTGGGGTTTAGGATCAGTTAGCAGAGTTAGTTAAATCTCGCTGACTTTAGGGGGATTTATAGGTGAAATGGAAGGGATCTAGGATGGATCTAAGGGTAGGTGTGGATTAAGGGAGTTAGGAGAAAAATATGGAGGGTTAGGATCGAGTGAAGAGGTTAGGAATGGAGCAGGAAAATTTGGTGAAGATCGGGCAGTGGAACAAAACTCCAACTGCTAAGTTAATGAAGAAGAAGAACCAGTGCTAACACGTGTCAACACCTAGTTGGCCAGATGTAATAAATACAATATAAATTAAATAATAAATAGTAAACAATGCTATTTTAAATAGGTATAAAAACGAAAAGTATAAATAATTAAATTCTATAAATTATGGTATAAATAATTTTTAAAAATAATAAATATTGTACCAAATATAAATATTTTATTAATAATTAGGTATAATTACTACTTAATAAATAGGTTTTGGATTTTATAATAAATAAATATATATATATTAATTTTATATTTTATTAATTATTAGAGTAATAAATAAAGTATTTCTGAATTTTTTTAGATTTTCATACATTAGTTTAGACATATTAATAAATACGGGTATAAGTCATATAGTTCAATTTCATCTATAAATTAAGATTTTAGATTTTATAAAAATTATAAATAAGATCCAAAAATCCTGAAAAAAATCATGGTGAAAATACAAGATCACAAAAATAATTAAAAATTATAAAATTAATAAAACTATAAATAGTGTGTTATAAATAAAATAAATAGCCCAGAAACCCTATTGTCAATAGGTCCCAAAATCGACTTTTTGCAAACAGACTCTGATTTTAATGAAACCACTCCATTAATTAGAGAATATGATTTTATGAACTTTAAAGTTGAGTAGAGTGAAATTAGAGTTCGTATGAGAAAGTTATGATATTCGGAAGTTGAGAATTTGACAATTTAAAAGTTAGATTTCTTGGCATATAGACAAGATAATATTTTTAACTTATTTCTATATTTTTATAAATATTTTTAGATATAATTAGGAAAAGAGTTTGATGAAAAATATGTAGATATCAATTAATTAAAATTCAACGAAGATTTGATATTTATTTGATAAATGATGAAGATTGTGTGGAGTATGTCTTTAATTATTTTTTTGTGATTTTCCGTCCTTATCTCCCCCTACTTGTTTATTTGTCGACCAATTCATGCTAACTTGGTCTCGGGGTTTAGGTTATATAAATATATCTTGCAGCTATATTCATATTTTATAAGTCATATTGTACATGTATACATATTTATAATCTGCCTTCTTTTCTTTTAATTATTTTTATTCTTTTATTTATTTACATGTTTTTGATGCATAAAAATGTGTTCTTATTCGTGAATAGGGTTTTGATAAAAGATGGAAATTTATGGATATATACATGTATTTGTTAAGGGTTTTAAGACAAATTGCGACAGAAATGTTAATGAATCATGGATTCATCAACCCCCTATACTTAAACTTTGCTAGTCCCTTAGCAAACACTTATTTTAAAAGTAAGTGAAAAAGAAAGAAAATTAGAATGAATTTGTTTTCCTAAACCAATTCATGAGAACAAGCAAAGGACTATGCTCGATTGGGTCTGAAACAAGCATTTTGTTGGAACCTTAACTGGGATTAGTAGTTTAATCTCAACAGTCTTCAAGTTCTACAAATCCTTATTTAAGTTCACCTCGTCAGCTAGTTTAGACTCACTTATTCACTTCACAAACTCTATCAACCTTGAAGTCAATTCGTACAGTGTGTGAATTGATTTAGCTCTTCCTACTTAAAGAAGCGAAGAAACCGTCCATCCCCGCTATACACTTCCATTGATTCCTTATCCAACTACTCTTTCCTCGGGGAGGGAGGTATTCCCTTCTGAGATCAATTCGTGATATGTCCACTATTGATTATAGAGAGAAAGTAGAAGAATGAGAAAAGAACTGGAGTGCGACTAGTGTAGACGCATCTCCTTGTGAAGCTTAACCGGTGTAGATAAGTCTCCACGAAGATGTGCACACACTTTTTGTGGAAGCTTGGACCATTGTGGTCGTATTTGTATTTGGTGGCTTCTTCTTTGGGTTGGCTTTGTAATTTTGTTGCACTGCATTCAACTTTTTGTGCCTAGATGGATATAACATATTTTATTCCATCTCTTTTTTGAGGTCTTAGAAAAATTGTATCAGCAGATCCTTCCCTCATCCGAAGCGATTACCGTCACCCCAATCTCTCACATCTTTTGACGTTAATGCTGCAAAGACAAGGACAGAAACACACTACCATGATGGAATGCCGTTCGCAGCCCCATGCAAGTCAAGCTAAGTGCAAAGTGCATGTGTCCAAGATTGGTTCACTGATGTAGAGTTGTCTGGATGACACCAAGTGTTCTACTTAAGAACATAAGAGTTGATTTCCCAAATATGGCCTTATGGAACCCAAAGATTTAAGTCAATGACCTTAAGAGTCTAAATCCCATGTCCTAACTAGGCTCCTTACAACGAAAGTTAAAGGCCATAATCAAGCTTTATACTTTAGACTATACACAATCCTTAATTCCAGAAATCAAACTTAATCTGAAAAATGCGAATGCAAATGATACAATGTTTTTGTGTAGTACATTTTCTGAATTTTACTCATTTTTATGGATTTTAAGGATTTTGTATTTTTTTACGAATTTTAGGACAGTGAACTTTTTGTGGTTTTTTTGATTTTATAAACAAATATTTGCACAAGAGTTTTACAAGATATATTTTATTTGAATTAAATATCTAATTAGTTTTTAAATTTTATATACAAAGACTTTTACAAGGATTAAATTATTTTTACACATATTTTAATTGATAGGATTTTAAATAAGTATTATACATATTTTAAATACATATTCTAAATAGATATTTTAAATTAAGTATTTTAAATATAGATTTGAGACATATTCTACTTATTTACCAGGATTTTATAAGTAATAGATAATAAATAGATTTGAAATTAACCCTCATCCACTTTTTATGGATTTTATAGATATAGAAAATAAAAGTATGAGTTATGGACAAAAGTATATATGCAATATATACGCCCATACTTAGCTTGTGTTATGTCCTCATAGTGTTAAAAGAGAAAAAAGAGGACAACTTGTGCTAAGTAAAAGTGGGTGAAAAAGAATAAACAATGTGAAGTCAATCACCCCCCCTATACTTACGATATGGTCATTGTAAGTATAATGGAAGAGAAAAAAAGATATGAACGAGGGAAAAGAATATACAACAACGGCACATGATAAATATAGAAAACGAGATCAACGAAATATCTCGGTCCCCCCTATACTTAGGATAAGACTTCCTAAGTACAGAAAAGAATGTGGCCAAAAATTGGGTACCAGTGATTCGTAGACAAGAAATGATAAACAAGAGTAAAATAAAAAGAACAAAATCGAAAATGCTACTCAAAGGGCAATCGGTCCCCCCCTATACTTACGATCCTGTATCCTAAGCATAAAAGAAGAGCAAAAAATGGGGACGATTGTGGTATACGAAGAATGTGCAGGTTTTGTGTACTCCAAAAATCGAATGGCTCAAAAGTCTCTGCACAAGATGTGATGAAATAGAAAAGTAGTCATGAACCCTGTACAAAGTAGATCATCTCAACCTGGGTCATACGGAATCATATGCTATGCAAGTGTGTGCTGATAATTGGCTATCTGAGTAGAAGTGAACTGTGTATGTGGCATCAGTCTCTCTACTGAAATACACGTATCTGGAGTCAGACTATAGAAGGTATCTATATATGTAATCAACACACCATCCGACTCTCTACGTTGAATAGACATTTTGATATGTGAAATGTAATCAACTACTCTTATGCTGAAATATGTTTACTCTCAATCTGTAGCACTGAGATGTCTACTGCAAGTGACTATTCATCTGAATAAAATATGAACTCTGCCTCTACATGCGAGCAATTATCTGAAGAGCTAGGTACCATGTGATCTACCCCATCATCGTGCAGGATATCATGCGTATCACTATAAACGCTCTCATGATCAACAGATCGTGACTCATCTATGTGCTGGCTATCATCTGCAAGACTGGTATCCTCTGAAGTAAATGACAATACTGATCTGGGACTGCTACATCCTCTCTCCATTTCAATGTGTATCTCTCTCTCCACCGTCCGTGTAGAATGATACCCTCCCAGCATCATAATCAAAAAGTGCTCTCGGTGTCTGCAAAAAGAGTCTCCCGAGAATGATTGGAGCAAGGTGTAACTGTGTAGGGAATGCCATGTTTAGGATAGTAAAGTCCACTGGAAACTGCAAGCCCTGTAAAATCATGATAATGTTCCTCAACACACCTCTATGTCTCTTTACAGATAGATATGCAAACTGAAGTAATGCTCGTGATTTGTAAAGAGGACCTAGATTGAGCTTCTCAAGCAAAGAAGATGGTATTAAATTAATTAAGGAAACATTATCTAAGAGAATATGATGGAACGCAACATCTGAAATCTGGCATGTGACATAGTGAGCTCTTGAATCTCTGAATAGCACATGAAGTGGACTTGGTCAATACATGCTTCTCAACTCGTGACTTTCTTTTCCTACGTGTTGTACATCTATTCTTCAACTGATTCTCGAGCGTAGGAAAGTGATCCAAGGCATCGTCAAGTGATATCTTCAAAAAGATGTGATCGTCCAATAATCGCTCAATCTCTGGAGTGATAACATTCTTTTTGGTGTTTTTCTTTCCTTTTCCAAACAAGGCATCGAGAAAAGGAACAATATTAGGAATGAAAAAATATCAAACTTTTTATTTGTATCAGAAGTGGAATCAACGTGTACATCGAGAGTTTCATAATTATGTACAAAACTCTCTAAAAAAGGGGATGAAAAATCTACATCAGAAGTATATGCATGGTCTAGCGTTATATCATTGTCAAACTCGCCTGTGTCCATGTCAACTGTCTCTACATCGCTCCCCTCTCTCTGATCATAAAACTAGACATCATGGTGATTTCTATCATTGTTGCGATCCTCCTCCTCAGCCTCGGAATGTGTCTGAACATGGATTGGCTCTCTCTTCTCATCATGTGCCCTCTCCTCTACTCTATCAGGTGCTCTGGTGATCAACCGCACTTGAGACGAATGAAGTTAGATAAAAATTAAGGAAAAGAGATGGTACTTGTAGTGATGTCTACATGATCTGAATGTCTCCTCTTGTTGTTCTGGTTCACCAGAGGCTGGGCTAGGAGAGTGGTCTTATGCGTGATTAACTCATCCAGATGACGATTAACCTGCTCCATCTTTGTCGTATGTGAAGTTTGGAATGTGCTCAACATATCCATGATTTGATTCAATGCTAGGGCCTATGAAGACATCTCAGACTCTGTGTAGTGACCCTCGCTGTCTAATCTCTCCTGCCTGGGCATATGCTGCTGTGAAGTGTAAGGTTGAGGCGATCTCTGCGGTGTGAAGGAAGACTGATGTTGTTGGTGGTAATGATGTGTTTGTGAATGTATAGGAGGATACTGAAAAAATGTGGTCTCTGATATGCGTCCTGGTGAGACTGCTGCTGCTTGTAAGGCTGACGGTTCTGGAAATGTGGACGTCCATGTTGCATATGATTATACTGCTGTTGCGTCTGATGATGTACACTCGGTTGCTGAATCGGAATGCACCATATTCTGTTGATCTCAAGAGTGGCTTGAGGCTCAACATCTATGTCTACAGAACTTGTGATTTGACCAGTATTGGCATGAGACTGGTCCTCAAGCTAATCAATCTGCGATGTCTCTGGCTCACTCTGAACAAAATGGATCTGTCAGATGGGTGGAGTGGGCATAGATTTCCGTGCAGGTTGTGAAGTTGAAGAAGCTTGATCCTGCTGATGCTGAAGTTGCATTTTCGTTACCTTCTTCATAAGATCACTTAGCTGTTGAGGTAGAGATGAAAGTTTCTCCAACTCTCGCAGCGGCTGCAAGTCCTGAACTTGCTTATGAATAACATCTACCAACGTTATCGCAGCGGCTGATAAAACCCATGTTAGTATTAGATTCGGAATCTGAAAAATTTGCCACCTTAAGATGCTCTCGGTAATGTAGTGGCTGAGGGGCCTTCTCAAATGCTCGAGTAGAGTTGACAACTCTTGAGTTTTCTACCATCCCTTCAAATATAGACCAGACAAACTCGGCATCCTTATTCAAATAACTGCTGCCACATGTGGCGCTCACTAGCCCTTGAATATTCAGTTGGAGTCCTCTAAAATAATTCTATACAAGCACCTTCATCGGTATCTCATGATGAGGACATCTCTCTGTAAGATCCTTGAATCGATCCCATGCCTCGTGGAAAGATTCATTCGGTAATTGTGTGAAGTTGGAGATCAGACTCCTCATCATGGTCGTCCTTCCCAGAGGAAAATATTTATGCAAGAATGTGGACTTCAGATCGTCCCATGTAGAAATTTCCCACCCTAAGTGACTTAACCAGTATATCACCTTATCTGCTAAGGCAATGGGAAAGGATTTGAGGCAAACAACCTCCTGCTTAACTCCGGGATAACTAGCCGTACCAGAAATCATCTCAAACTGTTGCAAAAAAGCAAACGTATCATCTGTAGCATTCCCATAGAACTTGGGAAGCAAAGATATGAAGGACGGTCTCAACTCGTATGACCCTTGATTCGGTGGCAGATGAATCCATTGGTGTAACATCCTAGCTCTCGGGTCATACTCATCTCGTGAAATAGAGGGAACCACTGTAGGTGGTAATGGGTTCCCGACTCCTGCCCTCATCGTGGCTATCTCAGCTCGCAACTCATTCTGAGTTCTGAATTGTTTTTTGATCTTGATATTCATATGTTGTAGTGTGTTAAGAATCCCAATTGTAATATCTGCGGCTCGATCCAGTCTTCCATCAACATGGTGCTCCTCAGCTAGCCTCTCCTCTGTTGGTCCTTTTCCACCAGCCATGTGCTTCAAATCTTCTGTGAAGGAAAACTTCTCGCAAGAACTTAACGAAAAATCATCTGGACAAAGTGATGATAAATTGAGGCAAGGGTATGCCTTAAAAGACTGGCTGGGAGGCAAGGGTGTTTGGGTCTAACTCTCCTCGGGATAAGATGGGACCAACTCCGGAAGAGGGTCATCGCGAGTTTGTGAAAAGTACGATAGACTATGAAAGATCGAGAGCTCACGGAGTCTGAGCAAAATAGCCCTCGAGTCATCATCTTCGATATCAAGAGAGTAATTGGGAGAGCACGTTTATTGAGTCAAGAGAGATGGGAGATGCGTATAAGACACGGTAACTCACGCCCCACAAACAAACACAAAGCGAACCCTATATTCACCAACACAACCCGATGATGACCATAAGAGTTCGGTTGTTTATATTGTCAATTTTAGGGTTGTTTTAGAATACAAGTATATTCACCAATTATTGTGAGCTGATAGGTGCCTAGAATTTTCCCTCAATATTGTCCCGAGTCTTTACAGAAAACCATTTGTTCTTAGATAGTATGGGAGTAAGTACGGACCATTTCCGGCTATCCGTGTTGCTTGATGACGGAGCCTAATGCAGTGTCCTCTAAGCCCCCACTCTGTTAAGTAAACACAGACTGTTTCCGGCTAACCGAGCATACCCATAAAAAATAGTGACTAGGTGTATAGACTAAGTAGTATCTTGAAAGAAACACGGACTTTTGTTCTATCCTTAAGTGTCATCCCTCACTCACAAAATCTGGAAAGTACCTACAGTTGAAGTGCGGGGATTGCTCTCCCAAATCAAATGATCCTTATGTTTATTTTGAGTTCAGATACTTAAGCAGTCCCGATTTGTTTTTGGTTTTATATTTTTTGGATCTTTTTCAGATAAACGTCTAACGAATGTCTTTATTTTTTTCAATCCTAAAATCATGCACCTAGGTTGCAAATCCTAAAGCTATCTTCGAAGGCACAATCAGATAGAGAAAGAAAAAATGAAAACACTTAAGCATGCACCTAGCCTCATGAAAAATTGTGGAAAACTGGTGATGCGAGAATAACCGTGGTGGGTTCCCCGATCCCCTGAATGCGCGACACTCAATGAATCAGACCCTGAGAAAAAGGGCGAGGAGGAACAAGTCGAGATGTCCTTATGGGCCCCCTTTTCTATAGAATATAAAAACACGGGCAAGTGCCCTTCTCTTTTTTTTTTTTCAAAATAACAAAGAATTTAAAAATTTACAACAGAGACCCTCACTAAACCTTCCCTCAGCAACCGAAAAGATCGTTCTCTACACTTTCATCTACTTTGGCTTCCAAGGAAGCTGGTTGAACCTGCAGGCCATGCAAAGATCAGTTAGGAAAAAGGAGAAACTTACGAAAAAAACCATCAAACAAACTAAAAAAATCCAAAAAATCATGAAAAAAATGTTAAAAACCGAAGAGAAAGCCGTAAATAAAAAACCAATAGAAACTTGCGAAAGAAATAAAATTTGTAAAATCAAGAATAACAAGAATTTTTTTAAAAAAAAATCAGAGTCAAAAATAGATGTAGAAATAACGCATCCCCGACAACAGTGCCATTTTGATAACGCGGGTCTGACCTGCGGTTAAATATGTTGTTGTTAGTGTAGAGAAACCGTAGAGAGGGATCCATTTTGATTAAACAAAGCAATTGATAAAAAAGGAGAGAGAGAGAAAAGTGAATCGAATAAGGCTTCCTTTCTCCTATTTTACCTTACACTATTTATTTTACCAGGTAAGTTTGCCTAGGTCGAACTCAAGGAGGCAGAATATTAAAACCTAGATTTTTGATACAAGAAAGAATATTTCAAAAAAATCCTCTTTATTCTTGATTTTACAAAGAAATTAAACAATTAGCTCAAAACTAACTCAAGATTGCGAAAATCGAAATGACACAACGAAGCGAAGAAAAATCTGGGAAAAATACTAGAAAGTATCTTGGGTAGTTATCAGGCTACCCTAAAAATTCGAGAGAAAATAAGTAAAAATCGAGGTCCAAATGGCCCCTACAAGTCAGGGGCATAACTGTAGAAACAAGTTCAATTTTTTCTTATAAAAAGGTCCCTTTAAAGGACTGAGCTGGGAAGAAAACTAAAGTTATTACATTTAGGTCGCTGCGTGGGGAGCTAAATGTAATTCTGGAAAAATTTAGGAGTGGCTGAAAATTTTGGAAATCGGCTGGGTTTATGATGCAATTTTTCCACCGTTTCGGAATGGATGGCTCGGATTAGACGCTGAAGCTTGATATGGACCGCTCGTGATGGTGCCATATAGGAAATTTGTAAGGCCTAGAGTTCTTGCAGTTCTTCCTGTTTTTGAGCGCATCTAGCGACAAGGCTTCTTCTCCTATTTATTCCAAGCGATAGACATCGATTTAGACCGCTCGTGACACCTTCACCCCTCAAGCTCGCCCGCGGTGGAGATGCTCCAAAGGATGCGATGACAGAGGCAGAAATTGATGCAGATGAAGATGTTTTGATCTTCTCTTTGGATTTCATAGCGCAACTTGAATGATCGAATGATCCAGATGAATAGTTATCCTACAAACAAAGATTTGTTGCTCAATTTGCGATGAAATCGGCCAAGAAAATTATAAGAATCACAATTTGAAATATGAGGTTTCTAGTATTAATGAAAAAAATCGTGAAAACGAGTGAGGAATGAGATGTGAATTTGGTAGGTTTCGAGAAGAATCTGAGACATGAATTAATTGAATGTCTAAGAACGATGATTAATGAATCTAATCACACGATGAACAATGCTAATCATGGCACACACTTAGAAAAATAATATCGCAAAGATGGCTGAATAGATCTGGGGAATTTTTGTGTATTACCTCTAATGGTTGCTCGATGGTCGATCCTTGCCGGAGCTTGATGCGGCGCGAGGATGCGATGCATGGCTGATCCGCCTTCGAGCGTCTCCTCTGATGTTCCTCCTTACACGCGAGGTTGATCGTAGATGCTGCCACCACCTTAGTCGGTCGGAACAAGGCTTGGAAGGGAAGAGGATCGGATCCGAAATTGGGGTTCAGGATCAGTTAGGAGAGTTAATTGAATCTCACTGACTTTAGGGGGTTTTATAGGTGAAATGGAAGGGATCTAGGATGGATCTAATGGTAGGCGTGGATTATGGTAGTTAGGAGAAAAATGTGGAGAGTTAGGATCGAGTGAAGAGGTTAGGAATGGAGCGGGAAAATTTGGTGAAGATCGACCGGTGGACAGAACTCCAACTGCTGAGTTATTGAAGAAGAAGAACCAGGTGCTGACATGTGTCAGCACCTAGTTGGCCAGATGTAATAAACACAATATAAATTAAATAATAAATAGTAGAAAACATTATTTTAAATAGATATAAAAGCGAAAAGTATAAATAATTAAATTCTCTAAATTATGGTATAATTACATTTTAAAAATAATAAATATTGTACGAAATATAAATATTTTATTAATAAATAGGTATAAATAATACTTAATAGATAGGTGTTGGATTTTTAATTAAGTAAATAAATAATTAAATAATAGTTTTATTTTTCTTAATTATTAAAGTAATAAATAAAGTCTTTATAAATTTTTATAGATATTAATAAATTAGTTTAGACATATTAATAAATACGGGTATAAGTCATATAGTTCAATTTCATCTATAAATTAGGGTTTGGATTTTATTAAATTAATAATAAGCTCCAAAAATCTTGAAATAAATCATGGTGAAAAGACAAGACCACGAAAATAATTAAAAATTATAAAATTAACAACTCTGTAGATAGTGTGTTCTAAATAGAATAAATAGCCCATAAACCATGTTGTTAATAGGTCCCAAAACCAACATTTTGCAAACGGACTTTGATTTTAATGAAATCAACTCCGTTAATTAGAGAATATTACTTTACGAATTTTAAAGGTGAGTAGAGTGAAATTGGAGTTTGTGTGAGAAAGTTATGATGTTCGGAAGTTGAGAATTTGATAATTTAAAAGTTGGATTTCTTGGCATATAGGCAAGATAATATTTTTAACTTATTTTTATATTTTCATAAATATTTTTAGAAATAATTAGGAAATTATTTTGATGAAAAATATGTATATATGAATTAATTAAAAAACCAATGAAGATTAGATATTTATTTGATAAATAATGAAGAATGTTTGGAGCGCGTCTTTAATTATTTTGTATGATTTTCTTTCCTTATCTCCCCCTACTTGTTTGTTTGTCGATCAATTCATGTTGATTTGGTCTCGGGGTTTAGGTTATATAAATATATCTTGCAACTATATTCATATTTTATATGTCATATTGTACATATATACATATTTACAATCTGCCTTCTTTTCTTTTCTTTATTTTTATTCTTTTATTTATTTACATGTTTTTGATGCATAAAAGTGCATTCTTATTCATGAATGGGGTTTTGAGAAAACATGGAAATTAATGGATATTTACATGTATTTGTTAACGGTTTTAAAACAAAATGTGACCGGAATGTTAATGAATAACAGATTCATCAGTTTCTCCTATAATGAGGCTCTAAATTGCCTACTTAAGGAGTAAAAAATTTAAGGCAAGGGGAACTAAGCCATATAAGAAATGAATCGACTGTCCATGAAGAGAAGGGAAAAAGAATGTGAATATGTTAGATGTTGAATATGTCTGATCTGAATCTTTAAGATGCTTCTTCATGTTGAGTATCTGAAGTGTCTATAAGGTACTTGCATGGAATGAAGTTAACCATCTCATCTAGGACCAACAGTTCCTTTGATTCTACAAAATGTTTCAACAACTATCCATTGACTAGTAAAGAATGTGCACCATATGTGAGGTCATCTCTCTTTACACTGTTGTTACCATACACTTCCTTCCCTATATATGGACCCATCCATTTTAAATTTAGTTTCTTGTGGAAAATCTTCAACTTAATGTTGAATAATCATATCTTTTGTACCAAGACAATGTTTTTGCATCTAATACACTGATAATGCCATTTCACAACTCTGTCTTTATAAATACAATTGTTGTCAGATGCTCTGTTTAAAATTTCCACAATGTCTTCGAGGTTTTAGACAATATATAACTTCCTAAGGTGACAACTCCAATTAACTTACTTTATTGCCCACTCAAACTTGTGAATTAATTCAGAGGTCAAGTTATTTGGCTTGCCATAAATCAAAAAGGTGAATTACAAATTGGGGTCCTAGAGGTTGTCCTTTAGGCCCATAGAACTTGGGATAATAGCAGGGACCGATTCTTCTTCTAAATATGAATTAATGTCGGTGGAATACTCTTTACCTCTCTATTAGAAACCTTTGCCATAACGTTTGACAATGTGTGGTAAGGAACTATGGACTTGGAGAACCTAAGCTAAAGAATTTATTTCGCTGTTCCCAAAGTATCTACCCCCAATTGAAATCAAAACCTTAGTAATTCCTAACGTAGCTACTATGTGGCCCTTTACAAACTTACATGCAGTCTTGTTGTCTGCAGCTTGAGTTGGAATTTCCTCGACAAACCTTGATAAATAATATACCACCAACAAGATGTCCTCAAAACCACGGCTGTTGGGAAAGGGACCCCATAAAATCTATGCTCCATGAATTAAAGACATTACAAAAAATCACTAACTGCAAGAGCATCTCATATCTATAGACAATTGTCCCTCCATTCCTTTGACATATTGGGCACGATCTAACACAATCAATAGCATATCTAAACAAAGTTGACCTATATAATCTACAATGAAGAACCTTATGTCTTTTTCCTAAATGGTGTCCTCCAACTTCTAATGAGTGAGAGTATGTGTGGATACTCAGGTATTCTTCGTGAGTCCAAATGCAATACAGGACTTCAAAGAAAAGAACATATCCTTGTAGTGTTATCTCCTCGAATCTGACTTCAATTGGTCAATATCACTCCTATTCCAACCATGTGGAACCTACTTTGAGACAAGATATTTCACCATGTTTGCATACCATGGTTGTGAATCGATAACACAAATCGACTCATCTGAAAAGATCTATCAAATCGGCTCTATGTAAGGAAAATCCTTTAACTCCAATTGCGATAGGAGATTAGCCACAACATTTTTGACACCATGTTTATCGTTAATCTCCAAATCAAACTCCTAGAGCAACAAAATCCACCTAAGAAGATAAACCTTTGCATTGTTCTTTTCTATTACATATCGTATGGCTATATGATCCATAAAAATTGTCACCATGCAAACCAAGTTATGTGACCTAAACTTCTTAGTGGCACAAACTACTACGAGCATTTCCTTATTAGTGATTGTGTAGTTTTTCTAGGCTTTGATCTAATACATTACTTGTGTAGTGAATCACAAATAACATCCCTTCTCACCTCTTACCTAGCACAACTCTTATGTCATAATCCGATGCGTCGGTCATGGCCACTAATGGAAGAGACCAATCTGAAGCTGTTAAGATCGGTGAGGCACTAATATTTTTTTCAAGACCTAAACGTACTCAAGACACGTGTCTACAATGAACTCGGTGTATTTCTGTACAAGCTTGGTCAATTTGTGAGTAATTTTTAAAAGATCTTGAATGAATGTTCTATCAAATCCAACATGCCTTAAGAATGACATCACTCACTTCATGTTAATTGGTGGATCAAGATTCTATATCATATCCACCTTGGATGGGTCAACTTTCATTCACATTTTGTAGATGATATGCCCAACACAATACCCTCGTTAACCATGAAATGTCTTTTCTCTTAGTAGAGTACTAGATTGACCTACCTATACCTTCGAAGAACTCGATCTAAGTGCGCTAAACATGTATCAAAGGAATTACCATGGAATATGACGATCATGCACCACTGAAACATGCTTAGGACATTGTAAAGACCGAATGACATGAACTTGAGCGCGAAAGTGCGAAATGGACATGTAAAAGTGTTATTTTCTTGGTCCTCTGGGACAATGATTACCTGAGGAAAGGGAATGTGATCTTTGTTGGTCACGACATTCAGGCATTTGTAGTCATCACAGATGCACCACAATGTGGGGTACTCGTGTCATGATATATGTCCCCTCCTAATTGATGACCATCTGAATGCTCAACAACTTCAAAACTACATGAAGTGGGGCCACCCACTTGTATTATGAGATGGGGTAAATAAAACCTACTCCATGCCATATCAATCTTCTTAATTGTTTCCTAAGGATTAGGGTTTAACCTTCTCTAAAACTCAAGATATGGTCTAGCATTATCCTCAACGTAAATATGATGTGAACAGAGTGCATAATTAAATAAATTCCAACTTATTGCATTGTTATTCTTTTTTAAGACATCTAACAACCTTGAATCATGTTATGTAGTCAAGTTAAAAATAATGATGATGTGGAATCTATCTTTGGTTCCTACAACAAATATGTAATTAAGTGTAGGAGGAAGTGGATTTAGCATTGGCAATGATGTATCATCAATCAAATCAAGTTGAATCGTCTTTGATATGGTTCCATGATGAATGAAGGTGGAACTCTCTTTGTTGTGCTTGCCACCATATCTATTGTGTCTAGAGTAGGATCACCAAAAAAACACGATTGTTTCAACCAAAGCTACACCCAACTTTTCATCTATACCCCTTTACTGATCAGAGGAAGATGGAGCTGAAAGATCTGACGGGATCTTTATGTCTCCAAGGAAATAGGTAGATGCATAACTCAAATACTCTAACAAAACCTCGCAAACTACATCATAAATGTCATCCTCTCTGGATGAGAGGTTCTTACTCAATTCCACTGGGTTATATTTCCATATCATAAGTATACTAACTACTTTGCAATTTGCCTCTGAAAACGAAGAGAAATCTAATCTGGAATTTGAGTCACGTTGCTGCTTTTTCGTCTGCTTCACTTTAAGATCTAATTATTTGCTTGAGAATGGAAATTCATCATTCAAGTCTAATAGTCGAATGAAGCTCCAACATTCCTAAGGAAAGGTTGCCCAATAATTATCCATGGTTCTATCTAGTAGCTAATGATATCTTCTATATCAAGACATTGAAGTTAACTTTTTAATATTCTCTCTCAATCGATATTATAACATTCTTAAGCTCACCCTTAGCCTTCTTCATTAACTTATATGTAAACTAGAGTAAGGGTCATTATTTGTGCAGTGGTCCCAACTCTAGTTTCTCACGTAGAGAAAACGTCAAGATATTGATAGAGGAAACATTATATATGAGAGTTTGCACAAATGTTATGTCATTTATATTATTGACCATACAATATGCAGTCCTGTCTCTCTTCTTTCTCGGTAGCATCTGGTTCTTGAAACAATAAGTCATGGTAACTGATAAGATGTACATCTTTATATAAATGTTCGATTTCTTCTTGCTTACCCTAGTAAGCATGCATCTCACCTAAAGGTACTTCTAAAATGCAGGATGGCTAGCAACATACTCATCGAATGACACCTTAACCATAATGTTATCTTTACGAAATTGTGCTATTTCTGGATTATCTTTTTAAATCTTGCCAATTATGTGTTTTCTTGCCATTATAGCATGGGGGAAAGGGATTGAACAAGAATAAAAAGAAGAAGAATCAAAATCATAACCTAGATTATTTTTCTATATATTCTCAGAAACAAGGTTCATTATACACGAAGCTTTTACATTCAACTTGGAAACTAAAATATAATTGTCCACGAACGGTGGGGGAATCACTGTTTCTTTTACATCCTCCTCAACATAAGGTGCAAGGTCCTCTATAGACTATATATATATATATGTATGTATATGTTGTGCTCTCTTATCCCCTGTCTTATATCTGTCTTGATGAATCTTGTCTCTCTCTGATGGCGTTGTCGCGTTAGATGCATGCCCTCCTCATCATCTGAAATCTCCACAGGTATAGTCTCAGAGACATTCCTCTCCATATCCCTTGCCCTGTTAGGTATCACCACGGTTCTTCCGCTCCTAAGTGACATATGATTAAAATAAGAATCTCATGCTCTTATCTAGGTGAGTCTCAGTAATATACATGATCATGTTGATGTTGTTGTTGTGTTTGTTTAGGCTCTTAGGGATCGAACAAACTTGGGCAGGAATGGATGCCCACGGTTGTTTAAAACAAGTTTTTTCTGGGATTTTTATTTATTCAATTAAAAAAATGACATGTCGATGTAACCCTAAAATTCCCTAAAAAAATATGTTTTCAATTATTCAAAATTCAAGCTACCAAATAAAGATCTATAATGTGAGCACGAGAAATAAGTTGCTATTTATTTACATGTATAACGTTGAGGATCAAACTAAGGATGTCAATAAAATCTAGATGGTTATTTAAATCAATGAAAAATCAATGTAATAGAATGGAGTTCTTTTTATGCAAATTATTAGTTTTTATGTTTTTTTAGCTTTTCATTTTTATAGAATTTATTATATTTATATTATTTATGCTTTACATTTTTAAAATTTTAAAATATTTTTTATTTTTCTTTTTTTTGTATTTTTATTTTTTAGACAAACAAGAAAAATATCAACAAAAAAATAATGGTCTTTTTTTGTAAATTTATAATATGGTAAAAATATAAAAACAAATCTAGTAAAATAATTTGGGTTTTATTAATTTTTAATGTTTTTGTGAATTTTTAACAAATTTTAGATTTTTAAATATCTATAAAATAGAAAAAATATGTAAACATTTAAACAAAAAAATTCATATGGTTTTGAGTTTTTCAAATAAAAAATAAATAAAAAAATACAAAATAACCGTAAATCAAGGTAATTTATCAAATATTCCAAAAAGCAGTTTTATGTTTTTTTGGAATTTTTGTGAATTTATACGATTTTTTAGATTTTTAGTATTTCTTATTTTTTATTTTTTATTTTTTATAGTGAAAAAATATAAATTATACAAAAATTAATAAACCCAAAGGCAAACAATAACAATTTTTTCTAGAAATATTAAAAAATTATAGTTTTTATTAAATAATTTATGCAAATACGACCATCAAAGGGTTTTTGAATTATTAAGAATAAGAATACAAATTAAAATGCAAAACCAAAATTACTAGTATAAAATGGATTAACATGAAATAAAGGTAACATTTAAATAAGTTGTAATAGTGATTATATATTTATTCATCACAATTAAAAAACCAAAATCAAATATGCTTCATAGGGACGTAAGAGTAAGAATTTTCATTTTAGGGAGTAACGTAATAACAAAATAATAAATTAGGCGATAAAATCTGCTATCTATCCAAAAGGGGTGTGTGACGGCGTACGTGAGCTACGTGGACACTGACCCTGATGGAATTATTTTAATCATAAGGACCAAAAACTAACAAACAACTATAAGATATATCATGAAAAATGAATAGTGTCACGTGAGAAGTACCTTTATATAATTCAAATTGGACTTAATTATAATTAACATAGAGAGAAGGAAAAACTATGCAATTAACCAATCCACTAGAAGAAGACATGTGTCCCAATAGGGGTTTATTTACAAAATAAAAGATATACAAAGGTTGGAGTGCAAATGTTCACAAGTATATGTGCGAATCACATGCAAAATAGATTGTTGGATTTGGATCAATGGTGGAAATTGGGGCGCACATAAATTATCACTAATCAATTTGGATGCTACTACTCTTGATTGGGCCACGATCATAAGTGTTCAAAGAAATCAGAAGAAGGAACAGAGAATTGAACTTTGATTAGTCGAATCTCGGTCGATCTCCACCTAAAATGTTGCATGAAAGTCGCTCTATATTCCCGATGCACTCTCGCATCATCCATATGAGTCAACGAAGCTCGAAAGTCACATGATCATGACGTGGAGCTTCAATGGTCTGCAGCTTCGAGTGAACTCCAAATCTAGATCTGAAGCTCAAGATCACTTCATATTACCTGCAAATAATTTAGCGCTCAGAGATCGAAGCTCTGACCTAGTCATTAGTAGAGAAGACACAAGAAAAGGAAGAAATGAAGATCTCAAGCATTCGACGGTTGCATGGAGATCAAACTCTCGATCCGATGTGATCTAGAGGTTCTCAAACATTGAAGGATGATGGAGAAGGTGTGTTGAATGTACTAAAATGATCAGAATAGGAAATGGGAAATTAAGGTTCTCCGATTGTGCATAGGTGGGGTAAAGATTATCGGAATTAAAACTAAAACTGAAATAAAATTGTGAGATTAAAATGTAAAATCAAAGAACAATTACATAATTACCTACAATGAAAAGGAATGGCGATAGCCTCGATCCATGACATAAGACAAGGAAACATCGACGAACTGATGGAGCTCAGGTGATCATGGTGGATCTCGTCTCCCAGCCTCTAATCCAGGCTCCTAATCGCGGAGGTGAAGATCTGTCACAACCCCTCTCGTGGACTCGACCTTGGGTTGAATTAAATGAGGAAAATGGATTTGGTTGAATTTCGATCTAGGAGGGGTTTTTATAGAAGCTACGATAGGACGCAATTCAAATTTTGAATGCATGTAAACTAAGGCAAATTATTTGAAAGGATGACTGGGGTGAGAAACATGGTTATTGGACTAAAAATAATTACGAAGGCATCCGGTAGATTTAATAAAGGAATCAATAAGGAGAAATCTTCAGAGGAGTTCTATCGAAGAGGTATTCGAGGGAATAGGTGGAAGAGGGGGTTGACCCGGGTCTAACCAATGGGGATCCCATCCATGTAGGACAAAATCCGAATAAGACAAAACAACAAAAACATGAAAAATAAATTAAAATAAATAGGTAAATTCATTTTAATAATTAATTAATATAAATAAAAATGGTAATTGTTAAATAATCTTATTATGGTGACTTTTAATAATTTAAATACATTGGATCATTAGGTTGGAATAAATAATTATCTTTATTAATATGGATTTATTTATATATATTAAACATATTGATTTTAAATTTTTTTACCAAGAATTATATATATTTTATTTATTTAAAAAAATTCTTAAGAATTTTAAACATATTTTTATTGGTTTGTATGGAATAAATAATTATGTTAATTAAATATGTATATTTACAATATTTACATAGTGCTACATGTAAAATATTTATTTTGTAATTTCTTTTGCATTTTTCTTCCATAAAATATAAATACTTACAATTCTTAAAAAATACAATATGAACAAATATGCATATATAATAGATAAAATAATGTATTCACACAATATATAGTGCATGCACAATATCCAATACACTCCAAAAAGAAACATTTTGCACCTTAACTCTAATTCTAGAGAAACCAAATTCATGTTAAAGCTTATTTTATTTATAATAAAAAATTAGTTTTTGCTTTATTTTGAGTTTTTTGGGAGAAGATATGAGTGTGTCAAATTTGGTTTTGTGGATTTTTCAAAGTATCATTTTTTGCATAATGTACAATGATTCTTCTAGGAATTATTTTTAATATTTGCAACATATTTTTATGTACATCTTCCAAGAAGAAAGAATTTTTATTTGAGATGAATTGATTAATAAATAAATTAGAGTAAAGAATTGTATACAAATAATTATGTATGTCAAATTGATTAATAATGATGAATTGTAATTATCTTTTGTATTTCTACAAGAGGCCCTATCGCAGCCTACTTTATTTCTTATCGGTCTAGTCAAGTCTTGACATTCTCTTAAGGTCAGAGTCAGTGTATATTTATTGCATATATAAAACACGTATTTTCTGTATTTTTGCTTTATTTCTATTTTTATTTATTTTAGATTAAAAATAATGATTTTTATACAATATTTTACTAAATAGTGATGAATAATTAAAACAACGATTTATTCGTATTTACATGTGTTTATGAAGCTATTTTAATCTAAAATAAATAAATATAGATGATGAAATACTAATTCATCATCCCCTATACAGTACCTTTGCTAGTCCTTTAGAAAAAACATATTAGAAGAATAACTGAATAAAAATAAAAAGAATAAAGGAAAAATAAAGAACTTAGAATAATTTTGATTTTTAAACTAATCTTCACTAAATCATAGTATAGAGCTCAGTTAGACCTTTCGACTATTAGTTTTGCGGAACCTTGTTGTGAAATGGGATTTAAACCTAACATACTCTAAATTCCACATGACTCCTATTCAAGTCGCCTCAGTAGTTAGGTAAGAATAAGTCCTTATACACAAATTCTGATGACTATGAATATACTTGTATTGTGTATGTGATATATAGCTCTCCACATTAGAAATTACAAAGTTCAACCTTCTCTTAGCAATGTAAACCTAATTCCCATGTATAGCTATTATTTCCTTAGGGAGTGAGGTATTTTCTTGTGAGTTCAGGTAAGTGTTAGGTCTACAATCGAAGGGGGAGAACTGGATGAATAAGAAGAGAACTGAAGTGTGGCCATTTTAGCGACATCTCGTTGTGAAGACGGCCAGTGTAGCCAAGTCTCCACTAAGATCTGCAATATCTCTGAAACTGGAACAATGTGGTCTAATATATGTGTTCTTTGTTTGTTCTTTATTGGATACATTTGCTTCTATTTGGTGGAAAGAATTGTTTCACTGCATAGATATTTATTGTGCCCATATAGATATAGAATCTTTCATTCTACACATGTTTTGAGGTCTTGGAAAATATTGTGCCAATAGACATTCCCTCATCCAAAGCTTTATTTGAACTCACAGCTCCTGTCGTAAGATGTCCATGACACTAGACTAGGTTGGGATGAACTGGCCACTCAAGGTGACTGTGTAAGTTTCCATTCGCATGCATCTCTTGCTAAAGGATTCTAACCCTCACCACTCATCAGAAGGTCTACGTGTAATGTGCTTGTTTAATTTACGACATTGTCTAAAATACCCATGTGTATGTAAGAAATATTCTACATAGACAAATCAAGATGACAAGTGAAGATAGTCTTGTGGACTAAAAGAATTAAGTCACTGGTCCTTAAAGTATGAACTCCAGTTCCTGTGAGGTTCCTATGAAATTAAGTGGATTATGGTTTTAACTAAGATCCATTCTTTGGTTTTATTCTAGACTAGTTTAAGCATCAATTTCAATCTGAAAAATGCAAATGCAAGAAACATATACAAAGCATTTTTCTCAAAGAGAGGAGAATAAAATAAAAGAGAATCTCTATGAATGGTTTTTCAGAGAGTTTAGCAAATTTTTATGGATTTTAATTTTTCAAGTTTTTATAGGATTTTTTATAGAAAGAATTATGCACATTTAAAAGAATTTAAAATTCTTTTATACAAATTAACAAAGAATCTTACACAAAACTATATACAAAGTTTCATACATTTCAGACAAGATTTTACAAAAAAAGAATATTTAATAGTTTATGCACCAATTTTATTAGGATATTATTTGCAAAAAAAATTATATACAAGCTTTAATAAAGAATTTTATATACAAATTTTAACAAGTTTTATCCATAGGATTTCATTAAAGAATTTTCTTCACAAAGAATTTTATTCACATATTACATGGAGATTACATGTCATTTTTACATACATTTTGCGCAAATAGTATTTACACACATATACAAGCATTTTATTGATATGCACTGCGATAAAATAATTTAGAAACAATTTTACAAAAGTTTTACAAATCCTTACAAAACATTTACAAATATTTTACAAAATCATTTTATGAAACATTTTTCGAAATTTTGCAAAATAACTTTTCAAAAATTTTACAACATGTTTTGCAAAAAAGTTTTCAAAAAATTATAAATCAATTTTATAAATATTTTATTTATAAACATTTTACAATTAATTTTACAATATAATCATTTTTAATACAAAATTGTTAAAAAATGCAAACAAATCTGTTTACAATAATTTTTACACAAATAATTTTAATGTTTCTTATAAAAAAATTTACAAATATCTTACAAAGCATTGTACAAAAACTTTTATTAATATTTTTACAAAACAACTTTACAAAAATATTTACAAAAGAAATGTTCAAAGAATTTTACAAAACTTTTTAAAAAACATTATTGTTAATTTTTTAGCCTTATTATTAGACAAACAAAAGTTTGAGTTATGGATAAAGTACATGTACAATATATACGACGCCCACAATACTTAACTCAAACTATGTCCTCATAGTGACAAAGAAGCGACAAAGGAAGACATAACTCGTGCTAAGTATAAAATAGTGAAAAGAATATATACGACAATGACTCAAAGAATTAAAAATAAAAGGAATAGAAGTGGATGATCCCCCATATTATTACGATAAAATAATCCTAAGTATAGACACTGTACAAACAAGGAAGACCAACAGCTCGACATGTCCTCCCTATACTTAGGGTAAAAGATCCCTAAGTATAGAAAAAGAATATCAACAAATTGAAGTACAAGTGAGGGAATAAAAGAAGAAAATAAAGAAGATGAAATGAAATGAACAACATCACCCCCTGATACTAATGGTAAAGGATCCCTTAGTATTGGCAAAGAAAAGAGTGTTGAAATAGAAGGAAAAAGAACAACTCGAGTTGTTCACCTATACTATACTTAGGATAGAGTACATACAATGTATACCCCATACATGGGAAAGAGGAGAATTATAAAAACCAGAGAAGAAAGAATAAAAAGAAAGAAATATCTACAAAAGAATATCAGTTCTTGTATCATATGCAGAAGATGTCAAAAGGATCATCATCTACTACCAAACAGATAGAATCTACCATGATCAAGAATGTATCATGATCTTGATATGCCCTCAGCAACTGCTCGTTCAGAACAAATGGTTTTGCGTCATATGATAACCCACATATGACAATACTATCGTTGTCACGCACAACTCTCATAATGAACAGTCCTGACCATTTTCTTTTGAGTTCGCTAGAGAACAAATTCAAGTTCACATCGAACAACCATACTTTATGATCATGAACGAAAGTCCTCCTCCTTATATGTCTATCATGCTGATGCTTGACTTTCTCCTTGCATGTAAGTGAGTTGTCAGAAAAGAAATCTCAGAATTCCTGCAATTTGCTCATATCCACATTCCTACTCTAGCATGTTCTTTCATAGTCCAAATTGCAGAGTGCCCCTAATGATTTGTGGATAAGTTGAATTGGCATGTGGCAGGGATTTCCATAAACCAATCTATAGGGAGAAATGCTTAGTGAAGACTTGTATGTCTTTTGATAAGCCTATATAACCGAGTCAAGCATTTGGGATTGATTCCTTGCCTCCGGACATACAAGTTTCTGAAGTATCGTCTTAATCTCGCTATTTGAAATATCAACAAAATTGTTAGTCTATTGGTGGTAAGGTTACCCGACACGATGCTCAATGGAAAACTCCTTAACTAGCTTTCTAACCTCTCTATTGATAAAATGTCTTCCCCATTTTAAATAGATATCTTGGTATCTCGAAATGTGCAATAATGTTGTCCTCGAGAAAAGAAACTAACTATACGACTATCAACATCTCGGGTGGGCATAGCCTCTATCCAATGACTAACATAATCCACGACACTCAATATGTATTGAAATCCCTAACTAACAGGAAATTGGCCCATGAAGTCTATGCCCCAAGCATTAAAAACATCTAAAATCTGGACATATCTATGAGGCTCGATATCTTTGGAATTGACGATTCCTACTATTCTATGGCAACTAGTACAATGTCTCGAAAAATTTGTAGCATGCTTGAACAAAGTTGGCAACCATAAGACGTAATGAACAACCTTTTCTATTGTGCACTTCCACAAATGATGCCCACCATTCTCTAATATGTGAATGTTCCAGCACACTAGAGGGTGGCAAACCTTTCAGATGCACGGTGAAGTGGTTGCACAATCAGCGATGGCGGTCATGGCAGTGTCGAGACTTTGCGATCAAGATCTATCGTGATGGAAATTCAATCTAAAGTGGGTGGTAGCATGTCAACGGTTCGTGGAGGGGCTGATTAAGAGCATCGACAAGGGCAATAATGGATGCCGGCGGAGACGGTAGTGCTCCAAGGTAAATATTTTTTTTGTACAATTTTTTGAAGAACAACAAATAATATTTGTTTGTATTTTTTAAATCATGTATATCTCTAATAAAATAAAATACAAAAACTAACTCGATCATGACAGTTCGATCCCAAAGAATCAAACAAGAATGTGGGTGAAGACTATTACGATGGTTGTGATGGAGGAAGTGTATCTCCATCCACTGTGCAAGGTCGGAGTTGAGATATCGTGTGAGAGAGAATGTGAATGTGTGTAGGGGATTGAAAATGAGGTGCTCATTAGCGTCGGATTAGAATAAAATTCAATGATTGATTATGAAATGCGATTAATTATTACGAATTAAGATCTAATATTAACGACAATTCAAAGATAAAAATTAGATCTAAAATTATCTAAATGAAAGATTAAAAAGAAATAACGGAGTGGATCTCACTCTGGGAGATGATGAATGCTATGATGGACTCGATGAAGATCAACTTGCTGTCACCGGATGGCTCGGACCCTGGGCACCTTTAAACTAAAGATCACTCTTAGAGAATAGGCTCCTCTCACCAAAGGCTTGATCAATTTGGAATGCGGGAGGAGCCAAATAAATAGAAAAATTAAATTTCAAAAAAATGAATTAATGGGTTGGAATAAAGGGGAAGATGTTAATAGTGGAATTAATGACTAATCAAACATATACATTAATTATATAAATTAGAAATATATTAATTAAAATAATCTATGTCAATAAATAAATTAGATACTTTAATGATGGATAATTACAGAATTAATTTATATATATGATATATTATACACATAGTTAAATAAAGAAATATTAAAAATATTTACAATTATATAAAATTACATAATGTATAAAACTAAATATGAATTAATAAATACAATAAGTAAGTGGTAAAATTGCAAAAACATCCATGAAAAATAGTCTTTCAACTGTAAATCCAAAAATTATGAAACCACTGGCAATTTAAAGATGATTTAATTTAGAGTACGATGGAAGTAATTTTGATTCAATTTGCATTCATATGGAGTCAGAATTGTCCTTTCAATTATTGATTTACGTTTTTTTTGGATGTGATTACTTTTGATTTTGTACATGATTTTATTTTGCAATTATTTTTTTATATTTAGAAAACAATTTTATATACAATATTAGTTTAGAAAATTATTTAATTTTAGGTCAATTTTTGGACAAATAAAATATTGTATGTTTTATCAAATATACACATAATAAACTCAGAATGAAGAATGCATATTATTTATAAAATATTTTTTCGATTTTCTTATTAAAGACTATTGCCCCTACTTTATTCTGAGTCAATCAAGTAAAGTATTGACCTTCTCTCACGGTTCGGGTTAGTCTGTATCTATTACATATATATAAACTTTAATTTTCTTTATTTTTAAATTATTTCTCTATTCATTTTAGTTTAGAAGGCGATAAATATACAATATTTACACCGAGATGTAGTTTACTAAAAGAAGATATTTATTATTATATACAGGGGTTCAGAAGGGATTTTAAGCTAAAATATATGAATAAAGATTTTTTTATTGAAAAGATACTATTTAGGGAATTGAGGTAGATAGAAATACTGATGAGGCTGTGAAGGCTACTAGTGTTGGGGTTGTGGTATCCCTCCCAGAATGAGATGAATGTGCCTCTGACTCAGTGACAAATCCGAGATCACGCTTGTTAAAAGATATAAAATGTATTTGATCGTGCGTAAAAAATATTATGTGTCGTTTCGTTGTAGGCGGTAGTTGGAATTGGTTATGAAAATAACCACAAATATTTATTCAATTTTTAATCACATGGTTTTATATTTATTTTACTTGGGCAAGTCGCAAGGTCGAACACAAGGAGGCAAAGCAACAACCTAGTATTATGTATATCAAGATTCGTGCGCAGTTTTCGAGGCATAATTTTTTTGTGGTAATTTTTAATGCAATAAAGGATGAAAAATGCAAATTTCGGCCTATTTTAGGGACTAAAATGCCATTATCAATCAAATAATGTTTGAAAAATATGAAACTTGGACTAGAATTTAGGATGAAATGTATGCACTCTATTTTTTGTGGGAATTTTTAGAAGTAAGATAATTTTTTTATGTATTTTTAAATGCAAACAAAATAAATTTCAATATTTAATTATAATAAATATTAAACCTACTTATTTTAAGAGAATAAAATTATCTAAAATCTGTCACTAGGTGATGGACCTCAGAAAAATTCTGAACCTCGAAAATGTAAGAATTAATACCTATTAAAAATCAAACACTGAAATATACAAAATGATTTTTATAGGACAAACTATGCATGAAAATGCGGTTCAATGCAATGTCAAGCTCAATTAATTCTACAGTATTTGATTTTTCGGGAATTTTTAGAGCAACGATCAAACAATAACATATTTAAGAGCACAAAATGGGTAAAATATGTAATTTTCCATAGAATAATTAATAATTAATTAACCATTGACCATAAATTATCCACAATGTGTCAAAATGTAGGGAATTAATTGAGGAACACAATGCTATTTTTGGATAAATAAAATATGCATTGTAGAGGTCAATAGTGAAGGGGAAAGACATCGGTACGTATGCAATAATATAAAAATAAAGTGGGGGATCTAGATATAACTACCGATAAAAGGTAGGGTTCTCTGCAATTTTGCCAGATGGTCACGTGCGACGCAGGTAACCTCTGGCTAGCCAGGACAGCTCTGCAAATACAAGGATTGTCGGGGGGTCTGTGCAATTTGCCCCACAGTCACGTGCGGAGCACGTGACCCAGGGTGGTGACTTTGGCTCCTGACGTCCCCCCGCGCACGTGCCTCACACGTGTGGGGGGGTCTTGGGACTGGACCCGGTGCGTGGTGGAGCAGCGGCTGAGGCCCGACCAAAGGGGGTGGCTTTGTTGGGGAACTGCATCAGGCTGAGGCCTTCTGGATAGCCTCTTGATGTCGAGGACACGGCGGGGACGACGATGAAGCGGCGGCCGACGGAGGTGATCAGAGTTGGGGTATTACAGGTGGCCACTCCTGGCGTTGTTGGCATGCCGGTGTTGTTGACGTTGAAGGGGAGAGCAACAGTCGGTGGATGTAAAAGGAGGAGGGGTCGAGGAAGATGATGGACGTTGACGAAGAGGGGTGTTGTTGATGTTGTTGACCAAAGATGTTACGTTGGTGAAGTCGAGGCGGAGTAGCAAGGTGGTCGATGTGGAAGTCGAAGTCGACCGTAGCGGTAGTTGGTTCGACGGTGGGACACTGGAGCGGGGGCAGTACGGCGGAGGACGTTGTTGCAATGTAGACCGGGGGGCCCTCGGATTTTGCTGGAAGAGGAAGCTCATGGCGTTGTCACCGTCGCGATATCTTGAATCACAGAATGGTGGATGGGTATTCTTGAAGGTGCCGGCGTTCTTTTATAGGATTGAGGATCACATCCGGCAAAGGAAGCTAATCACAGGGGAATTGGTGGAGATCGAGATCGCATTTGACGAGATTCGGAGATTTGGGATGATGTTCGAGGGAGGCGAGGATTCGATTAACGGTGGACAGGCATGATTAGTAGTGCATCGGTGATATACGCGGCGGGCGACACAATCTTGAATTGGGAAGGTGACGGGAGGTGGATGATGCTGCTCGGCCATCCGATCGGCCGAGATCGAGCAGCCAAGAGATCGCCACGTGGCGGCTAAGGGGATGAGGCATGAAGCCCGTGCTTGGCACGTGACTAGGCGGCACATGCCTCGTATGTGCAGGTCTTTCTTTTAATAATTAACTACTAAAAATGCCAAAAATGGCTAACATGTGGCGGCTCTAGGAGCTGCCACGTGTCAGCACCACAAATATCCGAAATTAAATACTTTGTAAAATACAAAAAATTCAGTAAATGGCCTCGGATTGAAAACGTTTATTCATGAAAATTGCTCGTCTCAAATGAGATCTACAACTTTCATTAAGTCATCACAACCAAAATCGATCAATCGCACAAAGTGATATTTTGGGGTTATCCTATGTACATAGAATACCATGATTTTTGGGTTTTGTAATTTTTTTATCATTTTTAAACAAGATAAAGATCCCGAAAAAATATGATAAAATAAAAGATAAATTTTTACACATTAATCTATTTTTCTATTTTTATTGATTAAGGAAAAAAAGGAATAAAATAAATCATGAAAAAAACCAATTTTGTACAAGTAGTTAGTGAAGACTCGGGCTTGATTTGTTTCATTGATTTCAAGCTAAATTTAGATTTGGATTTTCGCGCATTTGAATAAACCTTTTATCAAAGAATACAAATGAAAAATGAATACAATAAAATAGGTCAAATATGTACATAAAATAATAGGTCAAAATTAGGTAAAACAAAATATACAAAAGAGGCCAAAATCCCAACTTTTACATACGAGCTCTGATTCACTTGAAGTTGGTATTGTTTTGAAGATAATTGAATGTACATTAGTTTAAAAGTGAGTAGCATTAAAAACGGACATTGGATGAGGAAGATATGAGGTTTTTAGTCCGGAAATCCTGATACTAGGGTTTCGATTTTTGGTCCACTTATTTGGGTTAGTCATTTTTTTCGTATTTTTCATTTATTCTTGTTAGTGATATGTACACAGTGGAGGTGGTTTTGGGTCATTCGGAGTTAGCATGAGTGAGATAAAAATCGGGGAAGTTAAGCTATTTACATGTCAATTTTATCTAGGATTTTTGACTTCTTATTGTGCAAAAATGCATGCTAAAATGCAATTCTTATTGAAACGTGCATGAATGCTAATTATGTTGAATAGATGTAGAAATGTTGTTGATTTTGAGGGAATTGAGCTCAATTAGTGAGATTTAGAGTGATGAATCCGAGATTCATCACTCAGCTACGAACCCATCTGACCCTGCCCTGATGGACAGGGCTGACTACACTCTCTGTTAAACAAATGTCTTCAACTCCTGAATATGAGTGGAGGCAGACACTCTGGCTCTATAAGATATGGAAGCTTCTGGTAATATGAATCAATGCATGGTGGAAAAGACCGTTATAAGACCTTATTTTGTGTATGCACATAGTACACAAGCTGGACTATATAAGAAGGTACTCCGGTACTCTGTGGTGGGGAGGTAGTAGAAGAACTCGACTGCTCCACTACAAGTGCATCAGCTGATGCACTATGACTCTGACATGTACTAATCGTGCTAACAAGAATCTATGAATGGCGGGTAATCTCATCCATCTTGTGGAACAGCTTCGTCCTCTGCTCAATCACTTGTATTTTTTTCAAGATATTGTGATCTCATTTCTATATTGTCTACCTTGCATTGGTGGTTTGTAATAATGGTCAGAACAACACTATCTAACCTATCCACATCATGAGATGTTGTCATGTTTACAGCCACGTGGGGTGCTGAAGCAGATGGAAGAGAGTGCTTCTGGAAAGAACAGGAAGAAGATAGTGTTGTTGAACTCTCTACAATCTTCTCAAGGATATGATAAAGGCATCCTTATACTTTTTGAAATGGGAACCCCACAAGAGACGTCTATTAAGCTTTGGTTTTCCATGCTCAAACCTTGAAAAAGATTCCATACTAGCCTCATCTTGGAAATATTGTGATGGGGGTGCTACTACGTTAAATCCTTAAATATTTCCCATGCGTTATGAATAGGCTCATGGGACAACTAAGAGAAGTTGGTTATCAAAGATAACACCTAATTAAGGTGTCCAACAGTATAGTACTTGCTAAGGAACGCCAATCTCAACTCATACCAGTACGTGCCAACCTTTCCTAAATGATTAATCCAATAAAGAACCTTATCCATCAAACTTAATGGGAAGGCTGTCATCTTCACTACATCTCACAGAATGTTAGGATAGTGGATCATGCTACATATGCAATGAAACCACTGGAGGTGAATATAAGGCTCCTTGTGAATGTGTACATGGAATATCGTGATCAACGGAAGTATACTATGATTCAACTTGAAATTCCCATGAAACACATGTACTTAAATCCATGTTATGATGTGTCCCATGCTTGGGTTATAGGCATCTCATAATGTAGGCTTAGGCCCCACTCTCAATTGTTTATTGACTCCATCATTCCCACCTCCTCTGATCTGCTTATCCTCCTCTCTCATCTCTCCTCTATCATGCTTCATCTCTACGATCATATCACAAAGTCATGCCTCGATGTTACCCTGTTCAGTCAACTTGGTTTGGATGACCTGAATAAATACCAACATCATATTGTTGATCTCTATAAGATCTGATATTGTGGTCTTTCCCTTTAGTGTCATCGATCTTCTATAAATTGGATGTGTACCTGGAAATGTGAAAGGCACTTGATCAGACTGTAGAAATGATGGAGTCTCAAATCATAGATAGAGAAGAGGGTCAATCTCTAGAAATGGATTTATTGGAGACAGATCAGATGTGTGAAATAAAGTGGATAGAGTTTGTGCCCATGTTGAAGAAAATGAAGACGTACGAAATGGAGAGTAAAGTGATAAGTCTATAAAGTCCGTACACAAATCACTCCTATTTGCCATTATCATAATAGGGAAAAAAGATGCGAGAACACACAGTCAAGCAAGAAGAAGAAATAAGAAGAAGTCACAAATGGCACAGACAGATCTGTACAGTAGAAAACAAATACAATACAAACCCCTGATTCACCAATTGAACACAAGTGACGATCATGAAAGTTTAGACAATTATCTTTTTAATTTTAAGTTTAGTGAATCTACAAAAATCTACTTACTACCGAGCATACTATGTGATATCATGTTATCACCCAGTGTACGTCCTCAAGTCTCTCAATATAGTGGAAACATATTCTTGGGATGTCGGGATCAATATTAGACCCAAAGGGAGATAAGAGGTTAAGAATGCCAACATGACTTTCTAACGTCTTACGCAAGTTCATGCATCTCAACTGTCCACCAAAAAGTAATGCAAAGGAGAATAGGGCACAAGTCTAAGGATTTGGGCTCTAATCTTATGGAAACATCCTCACCCACTCTATCTGGAGGAAAATACCTGCAAATGTTGTGGGGTTTGTTGTCCCCAAAACACTGATGATTTTATCAATACATTTATTTATAGGTGGTGTGAGAATTAACAGTCCCTTTTTTATTGGGTTATCACTTTTTTCGGATTTGTTTTCAAAAAATCGATCTAACAAATTTGAAGGATATTGAGTATCCTTAACCGCGTCACGAAAGTGTGTCGATCGCATCATATGCAATAGGAACAACTAGTCGCACTAGTCGCTAGATGCGGCGGAAATTAAAAATTTTTAAAACTAAAGATGAAAACACATGATCACGAGAACACTTCTCAAATCGTTTCATCAAACCACAAAGTATAAGGAATACCTCTTGAAGCGTGGTTGCGATCGTGAGATCCCAAAGTAGAGATCCTCCTGTCTCAAGTCCGATCCACGAAGAACGCACTCGCGGGCACGATGATGAGTCGCGTCCGTCCCGTAATCCTCGATGAAGATCCAAGCAATGGATCCCCTGATTTTGTCAAACAAAATCCGTCGTCTTCCTTTAGAGTAAGAAACTCCAAAGAAGAAGGAGATCCTCGAGTCGTCGAAGAAGAAGCCGAGAGTCTCTCCTTTCTCAACACAAGATGTACGACCATCTTTTGGAGGAGAGAAAGAGAGAGGGCGAGAATATGAGAGAGAGTTGTAACCTTGTACAACTCTTAATGATGTACCTTGGAAGGCTACCCTAGCCCTCCTTTTATATTAGTTTAGGATCCAATGGATCTCAATCCATGGGACACATGGATCCAACGGCCAAGCTTGGTCCATGTAAAATCAATGGCTATAATTATTGTTGGTTAAAACCAACAACATTTATTTATGATTAAATTAAATATATGTTGTAACATTATCAACACATTTTTAATTTAACATAAATAAGTTAGTTGAGAGATTAATCATCATAATAAAATGGAGATAATATTGCCTCCTAAAATGGTGGCTTTATTTCTCCTTTTTATTATATTACATTATCTCTCAATTATCACAAAAATATCCACCAAATTAATTCTAAATTAATTTGTGAATATTTCAATTATGCCATTGAAAATTATGTGAATCAAATTCACAACCTAAATTAATTTGTAAATTACATTTCCAATTAATTAATTAATGTGAATCCAGTCCATACTATCAATTAACAAATGCTATTTACATATATTCTCTCACTTCAATATATGTACTATAAATCATACTTATAATACACATATATCATGGATAGTATTATCCACATTCTCTAATCCTTGATAATTAAATCCCATTTAATTATCTTGGAAAATAATTCTCACAATATGAATCTCATTCATATTATGCTTCATAATAAATCTTATTTAATCATCAAATTCTTCTTGCCAGGATATGAATTTCATCAAATGAATTATTCTCGAACCCCTTCAAGTATAATGTGCTTTCTCTGCAGATACTTGGAGATAAGGACTGGGCGATTGTATTATTCAATGTATAGTGACTTGGATATTGAGATATTATCTCAAATCCAGATCATACGAACCTCCCACAGATGCTTGATTAAATCCAGACCGCAAATCTAATCTTCATTGAATCTGAATCTCATTCAGACCATTGTACAACACTTGGACTAAGATCAGATTGCTTCTCTACTGGAAGGAGTCACTAAAATCCAGACCTGTTTCATCACTCCCTCGGAATGGAAGCGTCATGGATATACAATCGTTTATTATCACATCACCCTCAGGTATTCCCAATACCTGTACATCCTGCATACTGGAAGACCCATGATTCATCTGAAGATCAAGATCAATTTTACATTGTCTTCTTCAGAGTTTGATCACTAAGTTTCTCATTTGATCATTGGGATTTGGTATCGATCATATACTTTCCAAAAGCATATATCATACCTAGGTAGTGACCATATATTTTCAAAAAGTATATATCAAACCTTCAAATTCAGTCAAGCTTCCAAAGCGAGACGACCGTGCATGGAATTTGATTCTTCCCAATATCTCATGAGTGAGCTCATGTCTTCCGGTTCAGTAGTGAACCTGTATGATCCCTTTGAGAGATCGTATTACTCATATGTCCTTATATGCACACCAACGCGCCGGTGTATAGACCTTGGTTAGGTCATCAACCTATCGGTCTGTCAAATGTACATACTCAGACATATAACAATACATCTGTCTCCGGTCAGAGGATGCGTGCCTATGCTGTGACAGCATTCAACATAGGACTTAGGTTATCTCAATCTCGTCAAGTCAACTCTTTGACCTAACTAATCTGACACCTCCTAATCTCTATTCCTATGTAGAGGACCTACATCAAGAGGTCGGTCAGATACCAACCTATGTGAGAAAGGATTGGCATCTCCTACTCTGGCTGGAGATCACATCTTAACAATCATTTGACGGTGCATGATGAGTCCTCAATCTAACTCTTTAGATATTCATCCAAGCACCAGCCTCTATGATTCAATAATTGAATCAAGAGCTGTATGATCATTAAGATAGCCATGGTACATAACCCTAATTGTACAGAGGGACCTATTATGCAAATTATTTATTCTTCATTTCAGATCAGGGAATGATATTTGCAATAACATTTATTGCATAATGGCTCACCATGGGCTCACATGTCCAACAAAATTCTCCAATTCTTTTATTTCCTATGTGATAAAAAATAAAGGAGGAGATTAAAAAAGTCGATGGGATGGAAATCAAAGGCGCATGCAAGATATAAGAGATGCATACCTTATACCAATTGTCTACATGCAAAACGATCTTCGCTTAAAAATAAAGATAGAAAAATAAACTAACCTAAATTACGCATGAAAAGCAAACTAAGCAGTAACTTCTGTTAATGACAAGAACTTGTTATTTTGACTAAGTCCAATCCTACTATCTAATATAAAGGAATAGAAACTATTATTAGGGGTTTGTACCTAATTGGTTAACTTGATTAGCCATGAAAATAAAACCTACTTCTAATGGCTCAAGTACAAGAAAAGCAGGATAAAATGAACAAAAATAAAATCGAGAAAACAAAAATCGGTGAGGTCCCTCATGTGCGCTGGTACATGGCGAAACACACCCTACAATCCACAAAGAATCCAATGTACAAATGAAATAGAAAAAGAGACTAGCTTCTATGAATTATAATCAATTAATTACAAAAATAGAGTGAAAAAAAGACTAAAATAAAGCAAAAAAATATGCTACAAACTGCTTCTGCCATGTCTTCTGCTCCTTCCTCTCGTACACTATCATGCCGCTCAATGAAGAAACGAGCCCCCTCTGCTCCACTCGGGTACAATGGTAATCCTAGGAATGTTGCCCTCCTTGTCGATATCTCAAAAGAAAGGGAGAAACAAGAGATATGTCAGATCACTGTTATTAAAATGTGGGGAAAGAAATAAAAGAAACAAAAAGTTGAAAGAAAACAAATAGACTCTGAAACTAAATTGCGGATAAGTCACAAAATGAGAAGAGAAAGTTAGTAGTAATTTCAAATGAATTCACAAAGTCCGATCTCAGGATCCTTTAGTGTCCGACAAAGCGTACGGCATGTGGTATTCTATCCGAGTGCTTAATCCTCAACACTAAGTAGATTTACTAGTATGCATGGATATAAATAAAATAAAGAAAATAAATAACGGAAAATAAGAGATAAAATAAGGAAAGTGGAACAAATATATACCCAAACCAAGACTAGCAGGTAAAAAGAAGTACCTAGCTCCCATTGTCGTGCTTCCCTGAAATTGATGACATTCGCATAAAACAAATATTTTCAATGATTTTTAATTATTCAATAATGAAAGTTAAATGTCGATGTAACCCTAAAATTCCCTCAACAAAAAATATTTTTTTATTTATGTACAAGTCAAGCCAACAGACAAACAATTGTAATGTAAGTATCAGAAATAAATTGCTATTTATTACCCGTTTGATCAAACTTAGGGAGGACAAAAAATCCTAAGGGTTATTTAAATAAAAAGACAATGAAATAAAGCAGAATTCTTTTTATGCAAATTCTTTGTTTTTATGGTCTTTTTACTCTTTATTATTTTATGGAATTTTTTATTTTTATATTTTTTTATGATTTTTTATATTATGTTTTTATTTTTTTGAATGCTTTTTATTTTTCATTTTTTTAGAAAACCAAAATAGTAACATATAAAAAAAAGAAAAGAAATGATTCTTTTTGTAATTTTAAAATAAGGTAAAAATAAATAGAAAAAAAAAAGTAAAAAGATTCTTGGGTTTTTGTTATTCTTTTGCTATTTTGTGAATTTTTAAAATTTTTTATTTTCTTCTGAGATCTATATCTCGATTAATAATAGGAAAACAATAAAATAAAAAAACAATGCAAATGTTTTTGGGTTTTTAAAATTCAGATAACATAAAAATTTAGATGTATAAATAAACAAAGTTGATTTTTCAAAATTTCCAGAAAGCATATTTATGATTTTTTTTATTTTTTACAAGTTTATACAAATTTTTAGTGTTAGAATTTTCATTTTTTAGGCAATTTAAAAGTAAAATTTATATAGAAATTTAAACACACAAAAACAAACAACAACATGTTCATAGGTATTTAATAGAGATAATTTTATTTTCGAGACAAAAGCCATAGAACAATAATAAAGTGTAGGATAAAATCTACAATTTATTCATAAGGGGCATGTACTGATGCACGTGAGCTACGCAAGAACGATCCCCAATGGAATTATTTTAGTCCAATGAAGCAAACAGTAATAAACAACTACATGGTATATTATGCAAAATAACCAATGTTACATGTGAAGCATTCTTATATAATTCAAATAGGACTTAATTGCACTTAAGATAAAGAGTAAAGAAAATGATGCAAATTACCAATACACTAGAACAAGACACATGTCCCAATAGGGATTTATTTATGAAATAAAAGATATATAGGGATTGGAGTGCAAATGTTCATCTGTACACATGCGGATCACATGCCAAATAAATGGCTGGATCTGGATGTAGATATCTAGATCTATGATAGAAATTTAGGATCACACACATGATCGTGATTCAATCGGGATCTGTTGGTCTTGATCGGACGACATCTAGAAGTGTTCGAAGAACTCCAAAGAAGAGGTGGGGAACATATCTTTGATCACTCGGATCATGAAAGATCGCCACCCATATGGATGCATGAAAGTCGCTTTGCGTTCTTGACACACTCATATGTCGTCCATACGTGTCAATGAAGCTCGAAAGTCATCTGATCAAGATCGGGAGATTCAAGAGGTCTTCAGCCTCGAATGAGCTCTTGATCTATATCTACTGCTCCAAATCGCTTGAAGTTACCTGCAAAGAATTTAATACTTGGAGATGGAAGATTCGAAAGTGTTATTAGCAAAGAATACACAAGAAATGGAAGGAATGAAGATGTCTGGAGGTCGGTGGTTGGATGTAGATTGGACTCCATATCCTATGTGATTTGAAGTTGCTCAGACTATGAAAGATGATGGAGAAGGTGTGTTGATTATGCGGGATTGATCAGAAATGGAAATTGAAGATCGGGGTGCTCTGATCATGCAGATCGGAGCTTTGGGAGATATGGTCATTATTAAACCTAAAACTGAACTCGAACTTTGAGATTATAATGTGAAATAAAAGAACAATTACCGAAATTACCTATGATGAAGTAGAATGAGTGAAATCCTTGATCCAAGAAAAGGAAGAGAAGTGTCGACGATTCGACGGAGCTTCGACGGTCATGGTGGATCTCGTCTCTCAATCTCCAATCCATGTTATTGATCGCATAGGTGAAGCTTTGTCACAACCTATCTCTTTTGTACACAATCAATTAATAAATATCGTGGAAAAAATAGTTGACTTACTCCACCTTAAATATAGTACGTGGAATGATCTTTTAATTGATTAATTCACTTATTTATTAATTAATTGATATAATTTGGAAATTACTTTTAAATTATCTCTTTCTACTCTCTTTTGTGTTTATTTAAACTTAAAAGAAACAAAATCAATTGAAACCGTTGATTAGTGATAACACATGAATTGGGAGCCTTGGAAAGAATCACAATAAATCTAAACAAATTATTAGTGTGAGCACATGGATTGGGATCCATAGACTTTGAATACGTTATAATAGAGATGCCAACCCTAGCCATCTTTACAACTAGTTATATGAAATTGTTGGATAGATAAAATTCTCTCGCTCTCTCCACATGCTTAACTTCTCTCTCTCTCCACAACCTTAGGTTTCTCCCTGCACAAGGTTGATGGAGATAGCGATTGTTGTTGTGATACTGGACTAATTTGTTGAGGAACCTAGTCCTCATCCCTTCATGATGCTCGTGAAGAAATAAGTGATTTCATGAGAATAAATCACAAGATTGCTCACTTAGATCGTTGTTCAGAATTATGAGATGTACATGATTCAACATCATGTCTGCATGTGCATTATCTTTTGATCAGACTTGAGTCCAACCGCTTCTTCCGTTAGAAGTAATGATGATGACAACCATGCTTCAAGAGGTAAGGCCAAACTTGTGTGGTATTGATAAAAAGGCATGGGAAAGGTTCTTGTGCCATGTAGTTTCATCGTAAAAATATTTTTATTAATCCCTACAATCCCAACTAGTACGACTAGTTATCCTAGATCAATATCCACTAGAACTCATTGTTCTTCAAAATGTTGAAATTTTGAATCGATTTTGAGCAAGTATGATATCTATCCTATTTTTCCATTTTATGATTCAAACTTTTGGATAATTAAGCGTATTTATATTGGTTATGACTGTAATTTATATCGTCACTAAAAATATGTTAAGATTCCTAAACTTTTTGAGACAATAATATGTAGTATGATGGTGGTTATAAAGAAAATATCGATTAAATCATAAGTACATTGATCTAATTGTTCTGAATTGGGATGGTAAAGTTGTCTAGACCTAGTTATGTTTTCTTGGTTTCCAAATTAGAAGCATGCATGTCAAGAAAATTCTCCCTCCCAGCATATAATCAAGTTTATGTACAGATACATTTACGAGGCAGGTTAGTGAGTTAGTAAAATTGTATAATACATACTTATGACAACTAATACTATATTGTAATATCAAGCAACCTAAGTGTTTGTTTGATGCATTGTGTTGTTATTGAATTTAATGTGTTTGAAATAATTTAATCAAATTAAAATTCACGATCTATTATTATCATAGATTGTATTTTCCTTTGAAGGAGTAATCTTGTGAATATGATTCAAATGATTAGTCAAACTTTGAATGGGATAGGAAGGATCATAAGAAGACATTCATGGTCTCCTGTCAAGGTGGAGTTTTCCATCACTAAGGATTGTGCATCAGAGATGCATATGCGAAGGCATAGCTTCGATGTACAAGTGCACATGGATTAGGCTCTCTTCTTCTCGAAAATTAAGGCCATATGCATAGTGACCACAATGTTGTTCGCCATACAATTGAGGTGGAATTGGATTGCGCATAACGAGTGTTATTCCTGTTGATCGTTGGTTTAATTGACAATAGGTCAACATCATCTACGGAGTGGCGACCCTGTGTGTCAAAGACTGAATCGAGAGTGCTAGTAGAACTTGCAAAGTGAAAAAAGTTGCCTTTTCTTTCTGCATTGTTGCATGTTCTCAAATAATTGGGTGTGTCGAAAGTAAAGGGAGATCCGGATCTCACTTGAGGTAATTTTGTTGCTATACTTCATGCTTCAAAATTTCGAAAGGTAATGAACTTTCAAAGTAATAATAAAAGTGAGAAAACTTTATTAAAATAATAATAAGTTTAATTGAAGTGTGTATATATGAAAATTATCTTGTTTCAGATAACCTTTTTTAAACTACTCAATTTTATACTCAATAATAACCATTGTCATGGATTGTATTTGTTATTAATATGTAGGGATTGCAATTTAACACAAAACCTATATCATTGCAATGTGCGGGTTTCCTTGTAATAATGAGCATAGACAATTAAATAGGAAGTAGGAAAACAATAATTGATTTATATATCGCTACAATCCCGATCATTCATTTAATATGATTTGGAAGCAACATATCAATGTGGATTATAATTTTCAAGATCATTCATTGATTTGAAGGAGATGTTTTAGCAACGTTGTGCGATATCAACATTTGATCATGAAAGAGAAGGATTACTATATTATGCAATATGGTGGCTCCATAAGGAGATGTTCTTAAAAATTTTGAGTACCTTCTTGAATCGAATTCATAAGATTCGAAATGTACGTGGATATGATGAGTATCATCATTCTACTATATCCGATGAAGTCTTTCATAAATCTTCATGATATGAATATTGTATGAAATAGATAAAGCAAATATATATGTTGAAAGATAATAAGATTAAGGTCCTTTGAGTACATGTTCATTTAATGGAATCCTTTATGTTAAGCAATGGTTGTTTAATGATTATAGAAACATATTGTAAGTACGGGTCAGGCCTATATAAGGAAGAAAGGTCAAAGAGTTGACCATCCTTCTTCATCTTCCATGTCTAAATTGCTGGATGACTGACAATAATGCAACAAGATATTCTAATAGTATAACAATCCAAACTATCGATAATCCTTAAAGAATGATTCAGATAGTGAATTTCATATCTTACGTCTACATTGCCATCATTAAAATAGATTACTTGTTATTTGAGCTTAAATTTTGATAATTGTATGTCATTCTTCTACCAGCACTTGAAATTGGTTGAAATTTTTAGAAGACTATTAAGATTAATATAAAGGTTTATAGTCATTTACTTGTATTTTAATGCAATTGTTACAAAATCATTATCGGATATTAAGACTATTCGATTTCGATGGAAGAGCCCTTAGTCATAGAGAATGTCTCTTTGACATAGATATTAGACATGATTCACTATGAATTTCTAAATTTGTTATAAATGGTACATTATAAGATAAAACTATAGTAAAGTATTACGACAAATATATTTCAAAAGGTAATCTATCATACAATGTTGAAAATTAGAATATTAGTGAATGGTTCATTAACCTCTCTGATTTTTGAAATTAAAAACTTTTAAATATCAATAGAGGGTGTAGATCATTTAATAATTATCTAGGCATTAAGACTTGGATATGTGTCTACTGATGATGAATACCCATTCATGCACTTTTATTCATTTATTTTGTCTTCAAAACCCTAGCAAAATACTTGTAAATGTATCTAACATGCACAAATTAACTCTCTAACTATTGTTCGTAAATAGTGCATAAATACATGTATTTAGATACAACATAAATGAATAAAGAGAAGAAAAGAAAAATAAAGGAAGCATTATAGATACAGATTGTTCCTAAACCCTAAGACTAAGTTAATATTGAATTGGTCAACAATGAATAAAGTTGGGGGAGATAAGGGCCTATAAATGCATATAAAATACCACAATCACCAACAAACTATAGGTGCCCAATACACTGCACATATAGTAGAAACATACACTAAATAAAACACACTATTATATGATTCAAATGAAAATATTTTCAACATAAAATATGTATATAGTAATTCATAGCAAAATACAAAATAAGTCCACATAAAAATAACACATAGTATGATTGGGACACACAAATGCAAAAGTCATACACATAATTTTATAGATCAATATCTTCTCTAAATGAACTCAAAATTCACCAAAATCACATTTACTGTACTCATTTAAATTATCTATCTAATGAAGGTAGTTTTATTAAAGTGGGGTTATAATGCAAAATTTGGCTTTTTTTGCCCCAATGCATTATATACCTATTCATTTTATTCATTCATTACATTTTTATTTTTTTATTTTTTAAGATACTTGTAAATTATATAAAACATATTAAAAATATAAACATAAAATAAAAGAATAAAAAAGTGGTAAATTAAATAACAGAAAAAAAACGTAGTATACTAAACTTATAAGATACTTACCTTGACTTATTTAAGTAAATAAATAAAATCAGAAAATAAAAAAAGAAATATGTAAATACATATTTAAATATACTATATATTATAATAAAATATAAAATACAAAATAAAAAAAATACACAAAACATATGTATTTAAACCTTAATTACACTTATAAAAATTAACACATAATAAATTGGGCGATAAAAATAAATAAAAATCTCCTAAACAAGTTCCTGAAATAAGAAGAAACTTTCGTTCTAGAGAAATGTTTAAAAAAATCAATTTATATTTTATTTTCATCGTATTCCTTTTTTTATTTTATCGTGTCCTCTCTGGACTTACATGGACCAATGAGGAGCGGGTCCTAGTTGACCTAGATCAACTTTTTGCCCTCCTCTTGGACTGGTCAGTCCCATGTTTTTTTTCTCTTCTTTGCCAAATTTTTTGGCACTTTGCAGATTCCTTCAACTATCGATTCCTTGTGGTGATTTCTCCACCAACCTTCTATCTCTCACGCGTATCAAGAGTGAAGAATACCACTTGGGTATCTTGTATAAGGTATCTCCTTCAACCAATTTGAATATCTAATCGTTCCCTTCTAACATTTCTCACCAATAATTATTCATGATTCTTTCTCTTCATGAGAAGAAGTGGAGCCTCCTAATTTGTGGTGCGGAGAAAGGGCGGAGGAGGTGATTTGACCATCGCAAGAGCTAGCTCCTGATGGTTCTGCTCCCGGCTTCCCAAGCTGGTGAGCTTCTTATTTTCCTAGTCCTTTTAATTCATAGGAGTAGAAGAAGTATAACATTGCACTTTATTTTTTTTTAATTACATCTTTTTAGTGTAAAATCAAAATAAAAGTTCACTTGAGCTTTGAGCTCTGACCACTGTTCACCCTATCTTCAATTGTTGACCGACTCATTGACCATCTAAACAATTTCATCATTCCATCTTCTATCACCCCGACCCACTATTCAACCAAGATATTTCATAGAACTATGAATCGGATTCCATCCTCCTCGAGTCATAGGAGATCACTTCATTTAAGCACCATTTATGCGAACCATCGGGTCGAGGAGCTCCACCCTCGAGCCCTGAGGCTTATAGTCAAGGACTATACATGAAGGGGACCCATATGAGGGATCAAATTATTCAGCTAGTCTAGGTGCTCGAGTTCTTATTTGACCTCCCATTAGTCCATCATTGAGGTCTGGACTTTTTTGTAGCATCCACCAACTACAAAACATTGAAAGGAACGTGTAGAGAATCATAGCAGAGAAGGAGACCATCTGAACCAAACAAGAGGATTGAAAGTGGCTTAGTTCCCTCATTGTTCTTCCATGTTTTTCAAGGGGAGCCCAACACCATTGGATTAATGCTCCGATATAGATCACACAACCGTCATCCTATTCGATGATAGATAGTCATAAAATATGAGGGCACGATTTAATTTCCACCCTCCTTCGTGGAACCATCATCAAGCATCATGCAAGCTTGACGTAGATAATTGGATTGATCACCACCATCTACCAACAAGCTACGAGGTATATTTTGCATATCTTCCCCTATTCTTTTCTAATTTATTATTTTGTATATAAACATTCATCTACCATTGTAATATTTTGTATTTTTTGACTAAAGACCTCAAACTATATTATATTTGCATTTTAGTTCATTCTATGTCACCTCACTTACATATATATATATGGGAGGAGATTTGCGTGGACCCCCTTTGGGGTTGGTGTTATTATGTGGTCCTAAAATTCTAAATATTAGTGGAAATATTTTTAGTGAATTTTCATGTTTCGCCTAGTTGTTATGGTTATTTTGATTTATATGCCAACAAGTTTGTATATTTTATTTAAATATGGAAATAATTCAAGTGGACCTAGACTTTTGAATAGTGTTAGTAAATGTGTTGAAATTTCTTAGAAATCACCATTAGGTTCCTGAATAGCAGATTTAGTTTTATAGTTGTATTTTAGTTATTAAAATTATCATTTTGCATTCAAAACTCGTAGAAAAAATATCTTAAGTACTTGGTACCGTATTATATAACATATATTTTTCTCAAGGCAATCAAATTTTATTATTTAAAAAAACTACATTATCTCCTATTTAGCATATAAAATCTTTAAACATTACAAAAGGCTTTGAAAAATAAAAGGCTTTCTTCATCATTCATTTTTATTAAACCTATAAAGGCTTTTATTACACCCTCCCATATCAGATGTTAGACACCCCAACTTGTGTGCATTTTTCAAATAGTAAAGTTGCAGTAGAGCACCGATTTATGGAGTATAGAGCATACACTTAGCCATTTCTTCATCATTCATTTTATTATATAGTTCTCCCTTATTCTATTGCTTATACTAGAATATTTGGACTTTTTTCTTATTTTAATTTGCTGCGAACGCCTACCTATCAAGGGAGGATTTCTTTGAAGATTCTACATACACAAGAGCCATGGATACCAATGATTCTTTGCAATCTGGTATGAAAGAGTAGTATAGGATACAAGAAGTAGATCATAATTATCTTAGCATGTATTTAATTTAGTTATTGTTAGGGATATATTTATTCATTCGTTTGTAATACTAAATGACCCAAATTGGACCCTTGAACTATTCAAAAGTCCATTTCACTAAGTGATTGTTTACTTGGGGGACTTGGTAGATTTCTGCATTTTCATCATGTTTTACCTTTATTCTTCTGTATTTTAGCTTTCTTTCTATTTGTTTTTTGAGATTTATGCTTTTCAGATTTTTTACATCTCGTGGAATGAGACAATAGATCATTTGGAGTGGATGTTAGATTAAATTAGGTCCAATGCCCTAATATCATTTTTTACATATATTTCCATGTTTGGATCTATTCAAATTAAACAAGTTATTCACATTCATAAAAGCTCATATTATCAGCTGATTTCCGCATTGCATTGCATTTAGATTAGATTTAAAAGTTCTATCTTGCACCCTACATGTAGAGAGCTGTGAAGTACTGCAAGTCTTCTTATTAAGCATCCATTTATTTGTATTCTAACTTACATTGCTTTTTCGTATTCTCTCTTTGATTTTGACCACATAGGCCATGCAAAGAATAAATAAAATTATAAGATATTTACATGAGCATATTTAAAATAAGTGAAAACCATAAAAATTAAAAAGGGGACTGCTAAGAAAAGCTTCTCCTAAAAAAACCCGATTAACTGAACTTCACGGTATTGTGTTCGTAACACCCTCAATATATTCAGGTACCTTTTAAACAAACCAAGGCATCATCCTTAAGGAATAGAGCCCATATCCCGGCTTGGATACTACCTTGTCTATTGTCCAATGCACTAAGTATTGGCGCTTCTACCTTATGTGGACGAGTAGGACATATACTGCTTAAGGACGTGGTATGAAGTATCGAGCATAGGCTTTTCCAATCCGGGAGTCTCTATCACATCATCTCGCATTTGAGTAGGTCCTTGTCGGCTTGCATACTTAGTCTGAAGTATTGGTTTCACCTATCATCTTCCTCATCTACTTCATTGTCTTTGTAGTGGTCCAAATGAGATAATATGAACCTTTAAAAAGTATAGCTACTAGTTACAAAGGAAGTGGGAAGTGCGTAATACATTTCAGTTAGTACTCACTCGCCGATAGGGTTAGCTACCAAAGGACTAATTGACAAGATTGTTTAATAGAACCAATAAAATTGAAAAGATAATTGCGCAACTCTTATTGCTCATTGCGTTGACTTGGTGAATTGACAATTTTTTGGGTTTTGATAGATTAGTTAAAAACACGTCAACATTAAATATCGCACCTTTTGCGCCTTTCATCTCTTACTTCTTTTCTCACTTCATCTTCTCCTTGCATTTCTCTTTTGATCATTCTTTTCTCACTCTATCTTTAAAATTTTCGTTTCCTTCATCTACTCCATCATCCACTTTTTTTACTCGCAAGATGTGGCATTCATGATGGCTTTTTTCTATCTTGTGAACACCTACATCAATTCGTGGATGCCAACATGTTCAATATTGTGGGGTGATCTCGATGAATAAAGTTCGAACCTTATGGGCTTCTCTTTAGACTCTTCGATCTAAGGATCGAGATGAATCATGTCCCAATATTCCCCCTTTCATTAGCTTCCTTTCATCAATAAATCCATTGTTCGAGGAAGACTCTCATCACAAACCTGGTCCTTTTTTTCTAAGGATTGATCGAGTCTTATTTCCCAATATAGTTCTAAATCTAATCAGGAGCTCAAGTTATAGTGGAACATTGATATGGCTCCCCAGAGATGAGACAAGGGACCAACTTTGGATGAGATAATAGACTAGAATGAGGTCAACACATTTTCTAGCATCAATCCAAGCCATTCAATAACAGTTGACAGTCCAAGGTATTGCCCAAATTGCATTAGAAGAAATAAATATGGATCAATGGTGGGACATGGAAAGACGATGAGGAAAGGACGAAGACATCATGGAGGAAATGAAGATGACCAGCCTACATAAACCAATGAAGGAGAGGAGAGATTTGGGAGGCCCCAATGTAATCTGAAGGAGACATACAACCCTGACATTGGTCAAGTTATAGAGTTGATATGTATACCTATTATCCAATGGAATTTTGTGTTTAAACAATCCTTGTTACGTCTCTTGCGACGTTCCACGACAACATCAACTAAGAGCCATACATTTACCTGCAATAATTTAACTGGATTTGCAACACAATGCACTACCCCAACATTCATTTGAAGGAAGCAATGATGACCGCTTTCCATTTCAGCCTTCAAGAAAAGGCATTTTTACTGGATCATTGACCTCAAAAAGGTGGTGAATAGAAGGGAGGATCTCAAATCAACCCTTCTTCCTAATTATTATCTATTAGGTCATATGAATCAGATGTGAGCCTTGATACGTAACTTCTCCCAAGTGTCCCCTGAACCATTTCACCAGGTGTGTGAAAGATTCAAAGATCTGCTGAAGAAGTAGCCCAATCATGAACTGTCAAAGACCAACCAAATTAAGAACTTCTTCAGGGGCGTTGATTGATCCAAAATTACCTTTTATTAATTTGCAAAAATTAAGAGTTCATGACGCCTGAATAATAATATGTTGTTGTGTTGTAGGTGTGTAATCAGAATCAATTAAGAAATAACCACTTAATTAATGAATTCAATTTTTATTCTAGTGGTCTTATGTTTATTTATCTTGAGCAAGTCAAAGGGTCAAACTCAAGGAGGCAAAGTAACAACTTAAGTTGACGTCTATCGAATTTTATATGTGGTTTTCGAGGTGGATTTTTTTGGTATTTTTAATGCCATTTTTGAATGAAAAATGCAAATTTGGAAAGTTAAAGTATAAATTTTGAATAATAATAAAACATGGTCCAAAAATTTTGAGATTTAGGTGAGATCTGAAAAATGTTTTAATTGATGCATTATACTTTTTTCGAATTTTCTGATGTAATATAAATATTTAATGAACTAATTAATGCATGCACGATGAATCTCAATAATAAATTATAATAAATATTAGACCTACTTATTTTCATGAAATAAAATTATCCAATATGTATCACGAGGTGATCTATCTTAGATAAATCCTAATAACCAAAATGTGAGATTTAACACATATTAAAAAGTAACTATTGGAGTGCAAAAAATGATTTTTGTTGAGCAAATAATGCAAGAAATGCAATTCCATTTGGTGTACACTGTAAATAATAATCAATTCAACTATCCATGAATTTTCGACAATTCTCTGAGCTATGATTAATTTAATACGAAATTTTTAGCACAAATTGAGAAAAATATGCAATATTCCACATAACCAATTATTAATAATTAACCATCGAGCATACATGTCACAATGTAAGTAATTATATGAGAGACAAGGTGCTAATTTTTAAATAATAGAAAGTTGTAACATCTATAATCAAAATACAGAGGAAACACACGTATATGTTTGCATCTAAATAATTAGAATAAGGCAAAAATGCAGTGCGGGGGGGGGGGGGGGGGGCTGAATGAAATTACCTAGACACGAAGCGGGGTCGTGCATAGTTTCCAGGGTATCACGAGCACATCACGTGACCCTCTTGCAGTGAGAACTTTTGGAAAATAAGGTAACTAGAGGGGGTCTTCAACAATTTTTCCATAAGCATATGTGAAGATCATGGGAGGGGGGGTTGTGTTGACGTTCCCCAAACAACGTGTAGCTCACGTGGGGGCTTGGGGCTCGAGTGAAGTGGTCAGTGGAGCATGGCTTGTAGGAGGAGCACTGGGCGTGTTTGAAGGAGGGGCCTCCTAGAGCAGGAAAAGGTGATGATGACAACTGTGAGCTCTTAGAGATGGTAATGGAGGATCGACTGGGGGGTGTGAGCTTAATGATGGAGCTCTTGGAGAAACTGGCGAAGGCAGAGCTCTGGAAGCCGAGGTGGAGAAGCATGTTGTAGCATAGAGGAGTCATGCAGTGCAGTCGACTATGAAGGAGCAGCGAGGACCGAGCCTCTACAATGTGATAAGGTGTTGAGGAAGATGTGGTCGATGTTCTTCCTGAATCGTGATGGTGACGAAGCACAAAGATCTTGTCGACAATAGGCTCAAGACAAAGAGGCGAGTGTGGCTCGAACGTGGTTGTGGAGAAGAGGCTCTATCATCGTCGTCTCCTCCTCGAAATTGGGATTATATGTGAAACTGAAGAATGGAGGGGGGTGGTAGAGTTAAATAGAAAATGGATAGGGCCAATGCAATTTGGGATATCGGAGGTCACAAGGGTGCGATGGTGATCTGATTGGTTATCAACAACAAGATACTATGCGTATTTGGAAAGTGGTCGGTGATTGATTAGGAGATTGGGGAGGTGGCTCGAAGTGATGGAGATACAAAGGGGATTCAAGTCACGAGATTTATTTCATCGGGAAGACAAGATCATTAGGTTGTCAAAGATGTAAGGTGGCAGAAGAGATGATCGGTAAAACCATAGGAGCAGCGGTGGCGGTCAAGATGGAAGGCGGGGGCCGTACATCCGAAAGGGAACAGTGGATGACGAGGTTGGAAGGAGAAGAAGCGTGAGGATTGTCCGATCAGTCGAGATAAGACAATCGACAAGATGACGTATTGTGCCTTATTTATTTATTTAATAAACAAAATTGTAAAAGCTTAAAATTTAGTGACACGTGCCAGCTCCAGGAGCGGCCACATGTCTCTCCCCGAAAAATCAAGAACTAAAATAAAAAAAAATATAAAAGAAATATAAAATGACTTAGATCAAAAAGTTTTCTTCACGAAAGTTGTTCAACTCAATGAGATATACAGCATTGATAAAGAGACTAAAAGAAAAATAGGTAATTTATATAGAAAGATATTTTTGGGATCCTCTATGCGTAAAAAATACCTTGATTTTTAGGTTTTGCATTTTCCTCACATTTGTTAATAATATAAAAAAATAAAAAATATGATAAAAAGGAGAATTATTTACACTTTACTCTAGTTTTTTTATTTAAGATAATAGAGAAATAAAATAAAGTACTATATAGAGGACTTTGTATAGATTATTACTGCACACTTAGACTCTGTCAATTTCTTTTATTTTGGTTTTATTTCAAGTTTGACCTTCTATACATATGAATAAAAAATTTGTCAAATAAAATAAATGAAAATGAAATAAAGGAAAATTGTTAATTATGTATATAAAACTATAGGTAAAAAAAAGCTAAATACACAATGAAGAAAATACTTCCAAAACCTAACTTTCACAAATAAGATCTAATTCACTAGAACTTGATCTTGTTTTGAGGGTAATTGAACGTAAATTAGTTCAAAGTGAGTACGATCAAATTTGATACTGTTTGAGGAAGACATTAATGTTTTAGTTCGATTATCTTGAAGTTAGGGTTTGGCTTTATGGACAATTTATTTCTATTAGTGATTTTTGTAGTTTTCCTTTATTCTTGTTAGTACTATGTACACAATGGAGGTGGTTTCAGGTGGATTTATGCAATGATAAAATGTAATTGTTAATCACATATGCATGAATGATAATTATGCAAGATAATTGATAAGATGCATATGAATTTTGGGGAATAGAGCTTAATTAGTCTCTTTTAGAGTGATTAATCAGTCATTCACCAACCCCCAATACTTGAACCATGCTCATCCCCGAGCAACTAAAGATGAAATAAGGTGAAACGATATTGGGTTCCATATCAAGACATAATCAAAAAGAGAAAATGGAACTAGACGCGACCTTTGGATTATTAGTTGGCACAACTCCTTCTATAATAAGGGTTTTTAAATCAATAGCCTCAAAGTTCTACATGTCATTGTAATAGTTTCGGCATAGAAGTCATCTTAGCTCAATCCTCTTCCCAAAGCATACCCCATGAACATTGAACAATTGTCTAATGTGTGTGAAATGTTTTATCTCTTTCCATCAAGAATGCCAAACTACCATGCAAACATCTCCTCCAATAACTCATCCTTGGAGAGTCAGATATTTGCTTCCAAGTTCATTTGTGTTGTGTTCACAATCGAAAGGGGGACAAATGTTTAGAAGGAGGGGAAAAGAACTATAGGATGACCAGTCTAGTCACCTCCCCCTGTGAAGTCAACCAGTTTAGCCTAGTCTCCACTAATACATGTATGATGTTTTGAAGCTTGGATATTTTTAGTTAAATATTTATCTGTTAGTTGGCTTTTTTTATTTGTATTTTTGGTTGTTCTACAATGATCATATTGTGCCCCTACTGATATGGAATCTTTCTTTTTGCATATGTTTGGGCTTAGAAAAGTTGTGCCCAGTCATCCATCCATCATTCTAAGCTTTATTTGAATATGTACTCTGGTCTTTAGATGTCCATTTCACCAAAAAAGAGACTCACACAGTCTTCTAACGCCATATCTATGTTGAGCTAAGTGCATAGTGTAAGAATACAAATTAATTACTTATTCAAGAGTCGTACCCAGAATGAGACAATGGGTTATACATTTAGAGTCAAATTCTGCACATTGTCATGTGAAACTCGAAGAATTAATTCAGCACAATGTCATGTGGAATTCCAAGAATTAAGGTCAAGTTAAGCCCACTCTTGGTTTCTTCTCATAACTCAATTTAGAACCCAAGTACTTTTCACTAATTCAAATGCACGAAGTGTTAGATGAAGTGCAATTGCATGAAATGCAAACAATTTTTGTTAGATTTTAATGTTTTTAAATGAAGAGATTTTTTATGTAAAAATGAATAAAAAGCCATTTTTCAAAACATTTGTTACAAACATAGTATTAGTTGCACAAAACATATTTTTTTTAAAAAAATTAAATAAGCAAAATTTTTAGATTTTACAAGTTGGATACCCACCCGTAAATAGAATATAGACTCATGTGAAAGTATGAGCTATGGGCAATATATATACATAGTATATATACACCCCATACTTAAAAGCACATAGAAGACATAAGTCGAGCTAATCACTGAGTGTGAAAAGAAAAAGAAAAATAAAAGGCATCATACCACCCTATACATTGGTTATGAACAGTCTAAGTAAAGAACAAGGGAGAAATGGGGTGGGCAAGGACAATGAGGATTGAGTGAGGCGAGTAGATATGTGGGCATCGAGCCTCTTATAGTAGGCTCTGGTCAACCTAAGTATGACAAATGGTGGAAATGAGGCTACCAGGACAAAAGTGGATGAGGAGAGTGATATACATAGGTAGCATCCACCGCCCCTATACTTAGGCCTTGTCTAAGTAAAGGAAGAATAAGTATAAGGGAACCGATGGGGTCGGGAATGTGCCGATGATTAAGGAGGTTTTTGATAGATCTTTTTGTGAGCATTGGGTAAGAGGTCATAATGAATAGCAAGAAGATGTAGCCAATGATTCCCAATAATTGTTGGATTTGCTCAGAAGAATAATACAAGACGACGTATTTATGAAGAAGGAAATTGAAGCAGCTAAATCCCAAGCATCATCGAAGTATCCTCAGAAGAAATTACTAGAAGGTTGGAGTCACTCCTAAATATTCTTTTTCTTGAGTTGTTTTCTTAGACTATGTTTAGTCTTTTGGTCAATCGATTCGTCCTCGGATGATGAATAATCTGAAGCACCGATCTCAGTCTAATCAAAAGAAGTTATTCTAATATATCTAATAAGACTAAGTGTGTTGGCTCTAGAGGAACAATAATGAGGAACTAAAGTCATACAAACAAGGATCTATATTTGGCTACATGTTGAGACAGGTCTTCAGAGCTTCTGAACCTGAGCTCACTCAAAAAAATGAACTTATGTGGATCGGATGAAGAATGATAAGAAATTTTTTTTCTAGTATGTCGACAGAGACTTTATTAGTTGGTTTTATAGAAGCTGGAGCAACGAGAAGAGGAGGAAATTTATACAACTGGAGGTGTTCGGGGAATGCCTTAAGGAATTTGCCCACTTCTTCTTCTCAACAGATAACCAACTAGATAAAGGAGGAGCCCGTTTAACATGATTGTTTAATTTAGTCCTTGTATTATGTGAATGTCCACGGGGTGTGGTGCTGAAAATAGAGTTTTCATTAGATGAATAATTATATCAATATTCCTCCCTTATGAGCAGATGTCATTGGTAGGTATTCAGACAAGATTTTGTCCGACTTAGGGTTAGCCCATGATTGTGTGTCCTTCTTAGGATCACTATATAGTTAGTAAAATTTCTACAGCAGGTGCTCCTCCGTAGGATTTATTACAGTAGCGTTGAGGTCCAAGCAACATGAAATGGGAGTGTGGGGTGAGTATTTGTTCCAACGGTCAGCCCAACAACTGTTATCTCTGGTGTAATCGCGGAGTAGGGCTCTTCTACCGCTTGATGGTTATGGGTATTGTTGGATATGTGTGTTGCCTTGGAATATCGTGTTTCCTCAAATATTGGGAGAGATGGAAGTGCTCCCAAAGCGGTAAAATTTATTTTTTGAGTCTCAGAACCAATATTTTCTCCAGCCATAGCTATGAACGGCTTGCCGAGAATCATTAGAGACTTGGTGAACTCTCCTTGATGCTTAATGTCAATGAGAGAAGATCCCCATGGAATGCAATGATGACTGAATTAGTTCATTTCGACCATTTTATAGATTGATCAACGAGTCAAATGATTTCTTGATTTCTTGATTGGTCCGAGTTTGAGCTTGTTAAACACACATGTCGAGAGTATGTTGATTGGTGAGTCATCATAGAATTCTACCATGAGTGAATGTGTTTTCTTTGAATTCACAGTCAAATATAGGAAAACCCTTGACTCTACGGCTCTTAGTGTTTCTCCTTATCGTCAAGTAGGTGGCTCTGACAATATGTGTCTTTCTATCCTTGTTTAGTTTCTAGCCGAGATTTTCTGCATTGATTTACCTATCACAAGTATTTCAAGGTTGAGAAAGTGTTCAATGGACTTCATTAAGGGAAGCTTAAAAAGGAATTTTTGATCCAATGCCTCCCACTAAGCAAGATCCAATTTTTTCAAATATTCTCCACTCTCAATTTTTTATTGTTCTAACTTGTTTTTCAATTTTTGGGTGTTTTTGAATTTTTTGGTCTTTTAATTGTGGTGCGTAGATGTGTTGTTTTCATAGTCATCCCTAAGGGAGTAATATGCGAATGGGTTGTTGTCAGAGTTGTCCCTAGGATGTACAAAGTTTATGAGTTTTCGAGTGTTCATGAGTTTTCAAATTAAGATACATTTTTTTCTTCTTCCAATTTCATGCATGAGTCAGGAGAAGATCCTCTCGCAGTATATAGTATATGATTGTTATCCTTTGAATTTTTCTCCTGAAAAATCATGGAAGGAGTTTTCTCAGTTGCAGGGAATCTATAGGTCTCATACTCAACATATTGTTATTTAAGAATGTACTATTGGGTTGAGTAAAGCATATTTCTATGATTGTTGATCACTCCCTGATATGAAGTAGTTGTCATACAATTTATATGTGTGTCGATATCATTAGTCCATTCCAATGTAAGAGTGTCATGTCTGAAGGAGGGGTATGTAGAATTATTACAGGTATTCCAATTAGGTGTTGGCTGCTCTATCCGTATTGTTCGAGTTATCATAGTATTCCCTATGGTCCAGTCTAATTGTGTTTGTATGAATGAACGACTTGGGAAAATCCCTTATAAAACAACTGTATAAATTAATAAATCCATATTCTTACTAACCAGCATGTGTGTCTAAATATTGTACATATATTATTTACTTTAACATGAATAAATAAATAAAGAAATAGAGGGAAAATAAAGAAAATAAAAGGTTATATATGTGTAGTAGATACAGGTTGACCCGAACCAAAGAGAAGGTCAAGACTTGACCTGATCGACTAGTAATAAATTAGGGGGAGATAGGGTCTTTAATCCGAAAATCCAAAAAATTATTTTGTAAACTCTTTATTTCCTTATTTATTATGTATATATATTTGTATAAAGCATACAATATTTTATTTATCTGTAAATTTAACTCAAGTTAAATAAATTGTTAAACAAAAGTTGTAAATAAAAATGTTTACTAAATAAAAATATTTGTAAATTAAAATCTCATATAGAAAAAAAATAACTACATTCAGAAAATATTTTAATGCGATAATTGAAAGACCAATTTCGGTCCCATATGAACTCAGATTGAATAAAATTCATTTCCATCGTGATCTAAATTAAATTATCTTTAAAATGACTACGGTTTCATAAGTTGGATTTACGGTTTGAAAGATGATTTTTTGGTGTGTTTTTTGAAATTTTACCATTGATTTATTGTATTTATTTATCCATATCTATTTTTATACATATTGTATTTGTAAATAATTGTAAATATTTTTAATAATTATTTAAAATAAAAATAAAAATAATATTTTAAAACATAAATCAAACTCATTTCCTTATTTAAGTATGTGTACAAGTACTATTTGTATATGGTACTTGTATGTAAATTATTTCCTTAAATAACATTCACTAAAAAATAAATATTCAAAAATATTTTTTAACTTAATAAAGGGACGAAATTAAATAACTAATTATGTAAATAAATTTATTAATTCCACAATTAACATCTTTCCTTCTTTTTATCTCCATTAAAAATTTGAAATTCAAATTCATTTTTGTTCTCTGTTTATTTGGATCATCCTCCCTCATTCAAATCAATATTTTAGTGAGAGGAGCCTAATCTCCAAGAGCCATCTTGTTGTAGAGAGGTGCCCATCCTCCGAGCCGTCTGATGATAGCGAGTCGATCCTCATCGAGGTCATCACGATGTTCATCTACTCCCATTTGGTGTGATCCAAATCTTTAGATTTCATTTTTCATCTAGGTTAATCGTAGTGTAATTTTAATGTTTATTTCATTGTCAATTTTCAATTTTTAGACCTTAATTTCCCATTGCAATCAATCATCACGATTTTATCCCATCCTGAATCTAATCTCCCATATCATTTTATCGATCTCATCGCCTCATGTTCTACCTAACAAAACTACACACCTCTAACCACAGATGGTGTCCGAAGATCCGGATCCAACTGTCCACCTCGATGGATCCTCTTTTTCATTCACATTTTTTGTCAAATAATTTTCGACAGAGCTGTCCTGCAAGAGTCGACAGTTTGCATTTTTTCCATTGTAGGTATGCATGAATTTAAAAAAATTACAAAAATTGCAATCGTTGTTAACAAAAAAATAAACAAATAATAAAAAATTTGGGGTCGCTCTTCGCCATTCCACCAGACGACCGCAGCCACCTGGAGGTTGCATAAGTCCCACAACCACACATCATTCTGTACTGGGCACTCAAGTCGTACCGCCCTTCTCCGGATTTTCCCATCGTGGCTCAGGTGTCTCGCCATCCATCACCTGTAAGCAGAATTCCACCGTCTGGGTTCATCTAATTAAAACCTGCAAAAATCTATGACAACAAAATGGCACCATTGCCCGTGAAGCACCACAAGGGGTGTTAGGATTTAGCTTAGACCTACTATTTTCTGTTGGACATTTTTATCTTTATTTCATTATTCTTTGCCAATATTTTTGTGAACATATTATCGATTGCAAATTGTTCAAGAGTGAACACTCAATTATGAATCCTGCATGCCTTGAGGGATCTCATAGAACACTCGCTGGATCTGATTTGTCGGACACTAAGAGCTCCCCAAAACTAGACGTAGGGATTTATCCGAGATATTTTCACTTGCTATTCACTTTTTGCCTTTATCCTTTGTATGTTTGCTTGTTCATAGTTGTTGTATTCATTTCATTTTTTGCTCATATTTTTATAATTGTATTTCTTACACGTAGTTTATCTTCTCCTTCTTGCAAAGGCCCGACGGGCGATGAAAACTTTCTTAGGAGAGCTGCCACACCCAAGCGAAGCGGAGGTGGCTTGATTCTTCATCGAGCCACAGGAAAATGTAAGAGGTGGAGAAGAAAATTTAAAGGAGACCAAGCTTTGAAAAGATATGCATAGACTTTCCTTTGTTTATTTCTGTCATTTATACTCATGTTTAAGGACATTCATTAGTTGTGGCGTCTGTTTCGCCAAGTGCTGGTGGACATGGGGGACCTCACCGGTTTTGTTTTTCATCACCTTTTTTTCCTTTGTTTCACGCGGATTTTGTGAGATACATATTGATTTCTTTAATTATTTTGGTTGATCTCCATAGAACTGAGGTGGAAACACCTAAATAAAATATATTCTCCTATAGATCACGTCCGAAGTTAGTCAAATAATAAGTTAACGTAATTGTATTTGAAACCACATGTCGTGAGAAGTCGTATACAATGCTAGCATAACACATTGTGGCAAGCACTGAATGACTTCCGAGACAGAACTGAGGTCTCACTTCTGATTAGTTAACATCAACTCTACCCATAATAGATGTTATAATCTATGGACATATTCACTTGCATCATATAGGTTTGTTTTTTTTATTTAATTTTTGTGCAGATCCTTTTGCATGTAGAGTGTAGGTGACATGGTACGTCTCTATTAACCCTTGCGTCATTGTATTTAATCGTGTGTTGGCATTTCCCATCTCCTTACTCACATAAGTTAAAAAGGATATTGGCCATTGGGTAGGTGATTTATTGAAAATATTCAAACCAACTGACAACTTCCTAAAATTCGAGACTGTTAAAAAACTCGACCCTAAAATAGATGTAAGGAAACATCATTATTTTGGGAAGAGTAGCCCCCTCGTTGTTTGATTTATTTGAAAAGTGAGAGAGGGACGACTCTAGGATAGAGCCACACCCGAATTTTTAGATAAACTACTAGTTCTCAAAAAATGATTAGCCACTTTTCAATGAGGAAATGCAGGTAGCCAGTAATGTGACACCCTGCCCCATGGGAGGAGCGTCAGACATAACTTCCTAAGGATCTAGATACTCAGCAATATCCACAATCATACATCATGATTAACATTCGAAAAGTGTGATCAAGAAAGGTATATAATAAAATGTTCTAATGATATTTACATACTCATGGTTCCAAAAATTGTACAAATTTCCAATAGAGTCCACAATATATTTTTACATAACTAACTTAAACAACATAAGCTACACAAGTATAATAACAACTATTACAACTCTGCAAGTGAAAATGTACCATGAGTCTGGTATAAACTTTGGAAGCTCAAAGTACTACGGTTATCAACAACCTGCAATCCTGGATGGGTTTCCAATGAAGTAGGCAAGAGCGAAAAGCTCAATATAGCTAAAACATGGTAACACTACACTAAGTAGAAAGTGTAAAGGAGTAAAGAGAGGGATGTTCATGTTCCATTATTATTTTTGTAATTTATTTTCACTATCCCAAACATTGGTAAACAACTTATTTGAAGTTACATATGATCTACTACTTGTACTCTACAAGTGCTAGTATTATTCATAGCATGAGTTCGTAATTGTATATTTATCTACATGCATTGTTTGGGATCATCGTATACATAGAAGCGCATAGGTGTACTATTCAAGTCATCTTTTCATCATTTAATTGTTGAGCTCAAACAGTGAAAGCATCATCTCAACAATCACATAATGTGTACTAGAGTAACTAACTCAAGAAACCAGCGCCAACTCCAACTTCAACACATTTTCCCCAGCTTACCCACCACAAAGGGAATACCCAGGAACGAGTACAACGCTACCAAATGGGACCGTACATGATACACCCATGTGATGAAGTACGAGTCTTCGACGAGTGCTAAGTAGGGACGCGGACAAACCGACTGTATCCGTAGCATTACGCTAAACCAACAAAGTCGCGGAACACACTGACAAACCCGCAGAAAAAGAACTAACACTCCATCTAAGACTCACCGGGACCACGAGAGTTGCACCCCACTCTCAGGTATGCTAAATTCTCTAAGTATAAACTATACAAACAAATATTGGCAAATAGGTTTTCAATCTTAATTTCATTTATCAATTTGATATTAACTGAATGATAAAACCACATTAATCTTAGATTTCTAACCCGTTGATTGGAATCCACAACAGTGCAAAATGCAACTAGTAGTATCTAATCATCGATTGTTTTTATTAAGCAAGCACATGCAAATATACAGTTCACAAGACTCCAATATAAGAAATGATTGTAACCCTATTTCTCTAAATTCAAACCACATCTGAAAATACTTCTCACAATACTAACACTCTAAGGGTTTCATGCAATGCATCTAGTTCTACTCAGAGATTGAATATCATGTATAAGTGCGACATTAAAAATGCCAACCACATCACCTACTAACTTTGTCGAGTGCTAGATGTAATCAGGAGAATAGGTGTAATATTGTTAGTTAACTTGTTTATTGAAGCCATAACCTTCGTGGTATCTACGATAGCCCAAGGGTACATGTCCAAACCTTTGTGGGGTCTAGCTTCATCAGTTATGTCATTGTACAATCTCACCCACGGTATGATAAATTACCAAAAACAGACATGCGGACAACTTGTTAGGGTATTTTGATTACATGGGATATTGAATTACTTTAACTAATCATAGTACATATACTATTCGTAACTCCGGTGCAACCTTACACCAACAAAGTACGTACTATTGGACACATCAAGTCTAGTTTTACTTAACCATGATCTGTGAGGCCTCAATAAAGGGAAAATAATAGTCTGCACATATTTTATAATAGGAGGGATTTATGAAATAAAGAATTACTGTATAATGTAAATCTTTGAGAGACAAGGTCTTGGCACTGATTCAATGGTCAACGTATCAAAGTAACTCCGTCGTGACCTAAAGCGAATTAGTTTTTTTATTAGTTCATGTCATTATGAAATACTCAGAGAAGTTTAATAAAAGAAAGTTACCATGGATGAGCATATTATTGACCATTAGTTAATCTAAAGTTTTAACACAGCTATTCATGATGACATAGTATCGACCATTTATTGGTTTACTTGTTTTCCTTGTATGAATCCTATTTTACTCAAATAAGGAAACCTAATTCATCAAACTAATGGCAACATCTTTTTGAAACTTGAGTAGGGATTTACGCGAGATCAAATCTCTTTAGCATATATAAGTACTATCATGACATGCGTATTTTATCTTTATCATCAAATACAGAAAATTTCTTGGAGGGGAGGGAAGTGAAGTGTAGGAATTCATTGCCATTAATAATTAAATGATTGAGGAAATAATCAAAATAAGAAAACATTAATAGTTTAATGAGAAAAAATGTTTAACATTTGGATTCCAACGGTGGCAAAATTTAAGTGCTTGCCTCTCTTTCTAGCTTTAATATTTTTGTTATTCCTGAAATATCAATGATTCTTAAGTTAACTAATTTGGACTAAAAGTAGCATGAATACGTAAATCTAAATATCATGGGGAGATATTATCATATTCTAACATTTTAAGCTTCAAGAATATTCTAATCTAACATTCATGCTCCTTGCAATGTTATTATTTGATATAATTTCGATCAACCATCGCATGGATCAGTAATCAAATCTCCAAGATAGAAAAAAATCGTTCCACCATGATATCAATAATATTGGATGGAATGAAAACTTTGAGTGAGAGGGAGATATTAAAATTTGTATGATTCCAACACAAGGAGGACAAAACTTTTTTACACACACACATTATCATGAAAACTTTTTTTGTGCTTTCTGTAGTCGCAACATAAATATAATCCACACACATAACCATGATCCATCCATTGCATCTTTCACTCACCTACTTTTATTTACAATTTAGGTTTTCTTTTATATAGAAACACGAACAATTGAAAATATCACACAAAGAGGGAAACCCTATCCAGCAAGTTGGACATGAAGGTCCATAGGACATAAGCACATCGAGGTTCGCAAACAGAAGGGCAGGGGACCGTACCTATGTCGTTGTTCTCGCTTGCAATATCATGTCTTTATTCTAATCCATCTCCCACATATTGTCATGATCATGATAATCTCTAAATTTACAAAAATATTTTTCTTACTTCTAATCCAAAAATAAAATCCCGAAATACATGAATAGGGAGAAGTGATCTTACATTTCTAATGGTAGATCCGTGTAGAGGATGACGAGCGAAAACTCCTTGCCAGAAAATATGGTGACAATCTGCCACCTCCAAGGCTGTTCTGACTGAGATATGATGAGCTTAGGAGGTGGGAGAAGGTGTGTTGTAGCTAGGGTTTGCAAATGAGAAGAGATTATCTTAGATAGAGGATTTTGTAAGCTCCTTAAATGGACTTGGAAGAATCCTTAGATGGATCCCGCTCAAATCTCCTATGATCATTTCTAACTTGACCCATCTTCACTAAACTAATCACATCTAAAACATCCAATATCTGATTTGAAAAATTTCAGATGCATTGGATACCTTCCCACGATACGCATCAAACAATATATTATATTCTACAATTAGATAAAAATTGAATTTTTCATAAATTTATTAATGGACTACAACCACTTGATTATCATCTGCTTGATAATGTTACAAGACTAAAATCATGGATTTTACATGTAAATGATCTGAATTTCTTTAGCATAGTGGGAGGTTCAGAAGACACCGTAAAAGGCTCCTTCCTCAAGTAACATGGGTACCGTATTTTTATGGAATGTACTAACTGCAATACTGGCTAAAAGTGGGTGCAACTAGTCATATGAATCGGGCCTATCTGTAGGGAAAGACATGCACCTAACAGCTCATAACTCTTTCCAATATTGTACTCTCACCAAACTCTAAAAATTGACAAGATAATTGACCAAACCTTCATGGTCTTTACATTGAGTTGAGTTGGTGAAATGGAGGTTCATATTGTATTTGATTATTGCTGCTAGAGATCCTTTTTCACAATTTGTGCCTTCTACTCATTTTATCTCTTACATTGACTTTCATGCTCTCACATCTTGTCTGTTGATTTCTAAGATGTCAGATCGGAGTAATTCTCGTTTGGACTTTGCGAACTCATTCTAAAGTCCAATACATCCACCATCTATTCAGGGAGACTCACTTCCTGAATTTTCCACTTTCTCCACTTCACCCTTCACAAGATCCATAAATCCACAATATGAGATTTGTTGTAATATCGAACTAATATTTTAGATTCTATAATTTATGAGGACTAATTGAGTGTGATGCACAATTTCAGAGTTAGACATCATACACTTGATGCCATAAAGAGGAAGGAAACCATGTCATAGAAGAACAAGATCAACAACACCATGTTAGCCTCTATTGAGTCTATTCAAGCCAGTTAACAAAGGAGGATGACTTTCAAACAACATTGAGAGATATGATTCTCGAGCGGAGACTGGAAAGACATGAAAGGAGAGAGTAGGATAATAGATACCCTAGAAGTGGGAATAAGGTATAAGACCATGTGACAGAACCTATGGCTAACCTTACATTAAAAGATGCCTATAATCCAGGGGCAGGACAAACGAATTCTTTGATACAAATCCCTGTGATTCATGGGAATTTTGAGCTTAAGTACACTAATTTACCTCTTCTCCCAATATTCCACGAAAATATCAATGAAGATCCTTACGTACACCTCTAGCAACTCGATGGAATTTGTGGAACAATACGCTACTCAAATGTCCCATTAGAGGTAGTTTAGATGACTGCCTTACCGTTCAGTCTGATGAACAATGTTTTGTATTGGCTAAATCACTTGCGAATGATTGTCAATATGTGGGAATAATAGAGTGGGCATGGTTGTAACTACTTGAGAAGAATCAAGGTCCTCATTTCTGAATAAATATTACTGGCTTGGATGACTCAATTAAATGCGATCCCTGATTGCCAACTTTTCCATGATGTCCCACAAGCCTATTCACTAGGCATGGGAAAGATTTAAAGATTTGAGAGAGAAGTTCCCCCATCACGATATTCAAAATACAAGCTCTGTACAAAATTTCTTTGGTGGTTTAAGCTTATATAATCATAAGTTGTTAGATGCCGCTTGTGGGGGGAGACATTTTAACAAGGACGAGGATGTCCTTTATTAAATTTTTAAGCAGATGATGGAGAGATCGGTAGCTCTTTCTTCTTCATGTGCTTTTCAGAAACACCCCGTCACCTCCACTTCAATCCCCCATAAGGTTGTCAATATGACAACATCACACGAAGTGGATAGGTGGACTACTCTGACCTGATCATCATTGGAAATCACCTATCCAAAGTGGACATAAATGAGAAATATTCCAAGGAGCTTGAGAAGCTTCAAGTGATTGAACAGAGGATGAAGAACATGGACAACTTGGACGAGATAACAAAGCACATGCATCTTCTTGTGATTACGATCAGTGCAGTCCACAGAGAGAGTGCAACAGTCGATACCTCTACTAGGGAGCATACTTCTTCCATCTTGCAAAGTAGTGGAGGACCATCCACAGTTCAACACATCCACTACGTTCAGACCCCTGATCAGGTCCAATAACATTCGCAACAAATAATTCCGTACCAATAGGAAGTACCTACATTCCTGAGTATAAGTCTCCATCTCCACTTGTCATTCAAGAGGTAAACGACATCTTTTTTGACCGTGATAGAAATAAGCCTCGTCCTCCAGGGAACGACTAGTTGGGTTCACAACAGGGTCAGAGACCCACCCATAAGTTTTAGGGTGGCAGACAACAACAATACAAGCACCAACAGTTCTAGCCTCGCTATCAGTCTCCACCACAATCGAAAACTAGAGACATGACAAACCACAAAAGCATACTATATACATAATTTTGATACAAAAATATTTGCACAAGCTTTACACAAAAGATTTTTGAAATCATTTTTACAAGAATAATTTTATACACTAGCTATGTATGTGCAATAAAAGAATGATTATGTACAGGAAAATTTTTTTTATTTTTGTGATTTTTAAGGTTTTTAGCCAATTTATTTATTAACACACTCACACAAAGTACGAGTTATGGCTAAAGTATATATGAAATATATACACACCCCCCCTATACATAGCTCGAACGATGTCCTCAGAGTGATCAAGAGCGATGAAGAAGACATAACTCGTGCTTAGTAAAAGGGAAGTGAAAAGGAATGGCTAAGTATAGAAACGAATAAATGAATAGAATGAGAGGAACTCGGTGGTTTCCCCCTATATTTAGGATTAACTAATCCTAAGTATAACAAGCTGTACATGAAGGGAAATCCGAGTGAAGAAGATACAGAGTCTGCCCCCCCATACTTAGGGTAAAATATTCCTAGGTATAGGCAGCAAAACAGGAGCAGAAAGAATGAAAAGAATACTCGCAGGTCCTACATCCCCCCTATACTTAGGGTAAAGTACACACTAAGTATAGCATAATCATAAGATGAGAAAATGGATGTGGGACTAAAGAATAGAATGATATGGACAACTAGATCTATACAAGTCAGAAGAACAGTGATAATCAGGCGTGCGATGCAAAAGATGTGAGTCAAGAGACCACATCTCACGCAAAATGAATAGGGGCAACATCAACGACCCGCGGCTCATGATCTAGAAATGGCTTGAGCCGCTGGCCGTTCACTCGAAAGGTACTCTCAGAAGACAACTCGGATATATCAATGCTACCGTTGTCGTGTACCTTTCTGACCAAGTAGGGTCCCTTCCATTTGCTCTGCAGCTTCCCTGGAAACAAACGAAGCCTCGCATCAAACAACCATACTCTCTGTCCAATCTCAAAATGCTTGTGGCTGATATGGGAATCATGCCACTCCTTCACTCTCTCCTTATACTGTAGGCTGTTTGAGAAAGATGTATCTCTAAGCTCCTCCAGGGCAGCTAACTCTGTCCTCCTCTGGTCTCCTACACCATCTGGATCCATAAGAATATCTGTAACTGCCCAAAGTGACTTGTGCCTCAGCTCAACAGGTAAATGGCACGGTTTTCCATATACGAGGCGAAAGGGAGATGTGCTCGATGGTGTCTTGAAAGAAGTCTTATATGCCCAAAAGACCGAGTCCAAAAGTTGTGACCAATCCTTTCGGTCAGGGCGGACGACTTTCTATAAAATAGTCTTGATCTCCCTGTTCGAGACCTCGGCTAGACCATTCGTCTGTGGATGGTAAGGTGTAGCAACACGATGGTCTATACCGAACTCTCTAGCAAGGGCCTTCACCTAGTCGTTGATGAAATGAGACCCCCCATCAGAAATCTGAACTTGTGGAACCCCGAACCGCGTGATGATGTGCTTCCTCAAAAATCTGCAAACTGTCCTCGCATCAGCGACTCGGGCGGGGATGGCCTCAACCCAACGACTAACATAATCAACGACCAACAGAATGTACTCAAATCCCTGACTCTTAGGGAATGGACCCATGAAATCGATGCCCCATGCGTCAAAAAGCTCACAGAAATGAATGGGCTGCATCGGCATCATATCACGCTGTCCACAAGTGCCCATCCTCTGACAGTCAGTACACCTCTTCACGAACTCATCAGAGTCCTTGAAGAGGGTAGGCCACCACAAGATGGATTGGAGCACTTTCTGTGCCGTTCTCCTCCCAGAATGATGTCCTCCTGCCTCAAGCTTGTGGCAGTAAGTGAGGACGCTATGGTGTTCCTCCTGAGCAATACACCGACGCCAGACGATGTCCCCTCCTTCGTGGTAAAGGATGGGATCCTCCTAGTGGTAGGACTTGGCCTTCGCAAGGAAGGTCTCAAGCCTCTGCCTGGGCCAATCTTGTGGGACTTTCCCAGCAATGAGAAAGTTCACAATATCGGCATACGACGGGAGTGAGGCAATAGCAAGGATTACCTCATCTGAGAAGGTATCACGAATGGGATCAATCTGCTCAGACTCCTCAGGCTGCTCTAAACGGGAGAGATGATCCGCCACCACATTCTTGACTCCAGGCTTATCCTTGATCTCAATGTCGAACTCCTGGAGTAGAAGGATCCATCTAGTAAGTCTGGCCTTGACATCCTTCTTTGCCATGAGGTACCTGATGGCGGTGTGATCTGTGTACAAAGTCACTCTATATCCAATGACATAAGATCGAAACTTATCTAGGGCGAACACTACGGCTAGCATTTCCTTCTCTGTGACCGTGTATTCCGCTGGGCGGAATCCAATGTGCGGCTAGCGTAGTGGATAGCAAACGGGACTCCATCCCTCCTCTGTCCCAGCACTGCCCCTACGGCAAAATCGGAGGCGTCCGTCATGATCTCGAATGGGAGAGACCAATCAGGCGGCTGGAGAACAGGAGCCTCAATCACACACTGCTGGAGAATAGCAAAGGACGAAAGACACTTGTCATCGACAAGGAACTCGGTGTCTTTCGTCAAGAGGTCAGTCAACGGTCGGGAAATCCTGCTGAAATCCTGAATAAATCTCCTATAAAATCCAACGTGCCCCAGGAATGACCGTAGCTGCCTCAAATTGGACGGCGGTGCGAGTTTTCTAATGACATCAACCTTGGCCGGATCAACCTCCATGCCCCTGTTGGAGATGATGTGGCCAAGCACCGTCCCTTGAGTCACCATGAAGTGACTCTTCTCCCAAGATAGAACCAAATGGTACTCAATACATCGCTGGAGTACTCGATCTAGGCAGTCAAGACAAGAGTCGAATCCGTCGCCGTAGACTGAGAAATCGTCCATGAAGACCTCCAAACACTCCCCTACCATGTCCGAAAAGATCGACAGCATGCACCTCTGAAAAGTCGCAGGGGCATTGCATAGCCCAAATGGCATGCGTCGAAAGGCATATGTACCAAAGGGACAGGTAAAGGTGGTCTTCTCCTGATCCTCAGGAGCGATTGCCACCTGGTTGTAGCCCGAATACCCATCCAGGAAGCAATAATGGCTCTTCCCTGCCAGTCTCTCAATAATCTGGTCAATCAAAAGCAGGGGGAAATGGTCCTTCTTGGTGGCCTGGTTGAGTCTCCTGTAGTCAACACAGTCCCTCCAAGAGTAGGTGGGTACTCGTGTAGCAATCTCCTCTACCGACTCACTGATCACAGTCGTGATGCCCGTCTTCTTAGGCACCACATGCAAGGGGCTAACCCACTTGGAGTCGGAAATAGGATAAATAAAATCTGCACTCCACCATTTTGATATTTCCTTCATCACAACCTCTCTCAGGTTGGGGTTCAGTCGCCGTTGGAACTCACGCGACGGCTTTGCCCCCTCCTCGAGATAAATATGGTGGGAGCACACTGATGGACTAATCCCATGGAGATCTGCTACGCTCCATCCAATTGCCTTGCGGTTCTTTACAAGAACCCCCATCCTAGGTCGGAGAGCCGCGTGCCTATCCTAGGTCGACACTCAAGTGGGGACGATCCCCACACAACCACATTTGTCCGATTACAATCGCGAGTCTTCGATCGAAGAGCGCTGTAAAAGGCGAGTTTATTATAAAATAAAATGCAACAAAAATGCGAGACATTTTTTTTTCTTTTCTTCCTCCTTTGCTCCAAGCATGCTCCTGCGGCTCCTCGCAGCGGGGAACGTCCTGCTCCTCGCCTCCTTGATCCATCAAGGGCCCTGCCACAGAAACAATCGTTAGATCTCAAATAAGAAAGAAAAATTTTATATGCAAAATATGTGGTTAATTGACCTATAAAAAGAAACACTAAATTAAACACACAAAAATCCAAAAAATAAAAGAAATGAGCCGTGTCCCCGGCAACGGCGCCATTTGACGAACCGCAAAATCGACCCTTTAATAATGCTAAATTAGCACTTGGAAATGTCGAAGCAGTCGAGCCGATTTTGGTCGTCAAAAGATCACCTCATTTAAATATATGCGATAATGAATCAGAATGAGATGATCGTTAATTATTTTACTTGGCAAGATACCAAGGTCGAACTCAGGGACACGAGCCTCTCTCGTATTAATCGGATTTAAGTTAGTTTAATCAAGTGTTGAAATAAATCATATAGGTCAAATGATGCACAGACAACAATGCATAAATAAAAACATGCATTTTTTATCAAATTTTATCATGCAAATAAATGACATGAAATGCAATGAAAATGTAGTGGGAATATGCCCTAGACACAAATTCATGAGCAAAATATCCAATGAGTCAATTTCAGATTTAATCGAGATAACAAATTCAGTTTGAACAAGGCATGGATTAATTAATAAGAGACACAAAGCTATCAAAATAATATGTCAACATTAAAGTGTCCATTACATGAAATAAGCATGCCATTAGAAAGAACGTCAAACGAGCTTCGAAATGAAACTGAAATCAACTGAAACGGAAACATGATGCTCAAGATATGCATAAAGAAAGACAAGGGCATAACTGAAAGAAAACATGAAATGATAACTACAGAAAGGTCCCTGGGAAGGACTAAAATGTAATTAAAATAAGATCTGAGGCCTTCCCTGTAAAGATTCCATATGCGCGGGGACCATTCTGCAAATCTGGAGAAGTCCGAGGGCGTCTCTGCAATTCGCCCAAGAGGCACGTGCCAGGCACGTGCTGTCTCAGGCTCGGAGTCAGGTTCGGCAGAGGCTCGATGGAGCTTCGGCTTGGCTTGGACCCAGGCTTGGGCTAGCTGCAGGCTCGGGAGCATCCAAGCCTAAAGGCTCGGGTGCTAGGCTCGGCTGGGCCTCTGGTGTCACCACGTGGCTAACTGTCGGCCCTTGGATCGTGATGATCCAAGGGTTACTGTGAAAGCGCTCCTGGGCAACGTGGTTGCACATAGGCCGTTGGATCGATGCGATCCAACGGTTGCTGGAGAAGACGTGCGTGGTCGAATCTGGGCCGTTGGATGGTCTCTGAGATGAAACCATCCAACGGTAACTGTGTTGTCTCCTCCCTCGAAGAAGGGCGGCGATTTTGGAGCTCCGGCGAGAAAGCTCCTCCTCCGCCGCTCCGTTCTGGGCACTATGGACCTCCCTAGAGCTCCTTGGATGGATGTCGAGGAAGATGGGAGCTCAAGGAAGGTTCAGAGGCTTCTGGCGTCGTTCGTCGGAGCTCGAATGGCCATCGCGACGTCGATGAAGTCTGCTCCGACTGGGCTCCGGCCATTGACGCTCCCGAAGACCTGCAACGTTAGACACATAGCCGAAGCGACAAAGAAATGCGTGCGTGCGACGTGAAGTGAGGTGGAAGCTCATCGGGGACGAAGAACGTGGGGAGCTTGAAGCTCCTCCGCCGCGAGGGCGGAGGAGGTGGGTCTGAGGTGCGATGGGGTCTGGAGGAAGGAGGAAGTGATCGGAGGATCGTGCGAGGAAGGGGGATCGGAGGCAGAGCTAATGGAGTGGTCAATGGAGTCCGGGAATGGCCGGAGCGGCTTGATTAAATAGACGAAATTGAAAGAAAAGACAAGGGAGGAAGAGAGAACCAACCTGATCGGAGGCGGAGCGGAGTGGCTTGGGCTGGGGCTCAAATGGAGCCCCGGGTCTTCGCTGGACGTCGCCAGCCGGTCGACGCAGCTCGAGCGGGCCTGGAGGCACCGCAGCTCCGCCGTGATCGGCGGAGGGTCGACACCGGGAAGATTCATCGTCTTCGCTCAATCCTTCCACCTCCCCCTGTCACAGGGAGGTGGAGGAGGGCTGGGCGAACTCCCTCGTAAAGGTGGACCAGCTGTTACGGAGAGAGAGGCAGCGTATTTGAAGACGACACCGGCGGTTTTGGCTGGTGGAGACGTGGGTTTCAAGGGGAAAATGGAAAGAGTGGCGAGGGGTACGTGGGTTGACGAAGGTGTTGCGAGGATGGTGGATGAATGGCGATGGTCGTGGGGTAGTTGGCGCGTGGAAGCGATGGCTGGTGAGGGCGAGGAAATGGGAAGGGGGTGAGGTGTTCGTGCACTGGATCGTGGGAGAGAGAGGCTGACAGGAGGTTGACGATGCAGAGGGGCCGTTGGATCTGGAGATCCAACGGTGAGGATGAAGGCGCGCAGCGACGGCTACGATCAGATCCGAGGCATTGTGATCGGCGTGCCTTGAAGCTGCCACGTGTTGTCTTACAGTTTACGTGCCAGCGGACGGTAGAGATGCGTTGAGGGGGATGATAAAGCGGTAAAGGAGTGAAGTGGAAGCAACGGCTTAGAAGAGAGATCAGATGAGCGATCCAGTGGTAAACAAACCGCCACGTGGCGTGAGAGAAGAGCGGCGGCAACGAGCGGTGGAGATTAGAGATCAAGGCCGATCTGATGGTTGTGGTAAAAGATGTACGTGGAGAAAGAGCCACCGTTGGATCCTGATGAAGATCCAATGGTCCAAAAATGCGGGCGGATAAGACAAGAAGGGCCGGGCCACGTGGCGCCCTCAGAATGGGCCACGTGGCCCAATCAGATTATTGCAGAAGTATTTTTGATTTTTGGAGGCCAAAATGGCCGAATTTGAGAAAACTCAAAACATGAAAGTTGTAGATCTTGATGAGATCTACAAGTTTCATGTTGACCAAAACTCGAAAAGAGATCAAACAAGGGCCCGAAATATTTTTGAAGGTATTTTTAAGTCTAAAAATACCACGAATTTTTGTTTTGTCATTTTTTTGTGGTTTTTAATTTATTTAGGACTCTGTTAATTATAAGACATTAATCAGGGATTTATTGACAAACTTTTAAGCAAGGGGGTTAATTATAGGAAATAAAGATGATGAAACCGAGGTTCATCACCCCCCTATACTTAAACTATGCTCGTCCTCGAGCATCAAAAAGAATGACTAAGTTGGATTAACCCCCTTGTGCATGTGAATACAGGATCCAATCTGATCAAGTCGACTCGGCTTCAGAGATCCAAAATTCTAGAGTTCAACCCAACCTTAATCAAGAGGCTTCCAATTCCTCTACTTCTCTAGACTCTCTCTGATGTACATATAAACTAAAGGATATGAGTTTAGTGTTGACTGCAATTTCGAGAGTAGAGTCAAGTCTTCACCCAAAATCTTGGTCCGAGAAAATCTCCTAAGGACCCAATCCTCAGCACTAGGGAATAAATCAAATCTTGCAATCAGTCCACCGTCTCTTTAGTTGTCAGACTTAGAAAATGTGGATGGCAGGCCAGAAAATGGAGGGCATGGGTTTGTGTCAATTCTTCTCTCCCTCTCATTGGAACAAGGATTCTCTCTAGTGCCTTTTACGCAACACATTTTTTTGGTGTTGATCAGTGCGTCCGTCAAGAGAAGTTGGAGCCGTCTGCACTTGTTTTCCTGGGAGTACACCGGGGTGTGTCTTTTTTGAGTATCTATTATACCTTCTACACCCAGACTTGTAGCATTTACGATGCAGAGCCCTTTTTTGGTGCAAGCCCGACTCCTGGTCCTAATAGAGGTGGTCCAAGTGGACACTTTTGAAATGGTTGGGAGCGCTCGCCTTTGGTGGAAGCTCTTTTATATTTGACTTTGTGAAATGAGAGCTTTTCTTTGAAATTTCATTGACTTGTATAATTTTTGGCTAGCTCCACTGCTTTTACCAAGAGTTGGCGCACACTGATCAACAATTTTTTATTTATATCACACCCAGGCACTTAGGTCAATGTCAAGAGATTAGTATAAGAATCGAGTTCTCATACTGGCTAATATTGCTGACACTCAGGTTTCCTGAAGCCTCCAAAGATTTTATCCCATCCTCGAGCATCCTTAGATCAAATCCAAATTCGACTTCCTCATCCCAATCTCTTAGGTGAAAAATCAACTCATCTCAATCAAAACCGCAGTCGTGCATGTGATGTGCTGATCATATTCTTTTTGTCTGAGACTAAGCATGGAATATAGCATGCAAATCTAGAGACCTAGGGGAATTTGGATGATTAAGTCTAAGACCCTGATGGTTAAGGCTGGTTAACCGCAAATCTCAAAGACCTCAAAAAGCTAAGTCTCCTTGAACACTTCAGATCCTGGGTGAAAGTGTAAGAGGTTTAATCCAACTTCTTCATTCAAAAACACACATTTTTTTTCAAATTTTGCAATTTTTATGGATTTTAGTTTTTAAAGTCAAAACACAGGTTAGACTCAACTTTCCTTGATAAAAGATTTTCAAAACCATGTCACACGAATAAAGAATTTTTAAAACATTTTTTCAAAAAGATTTTTCAAAACAAGAAAAACTCATTTTTCAAATCATTTTCGAAAAATATTTTTATCAAAATAGTGTAACATAGTTAGAAAAGCCGTGAAATCTTTTGAGTTCTCTTAGTCCAACGAATTTTACCTTAGCCAAAAAGTTTTTAATTTTTCAAAATTTTCAGATTTTAGCTAAAGTAAGTAACTAGTATGTACGGTATACCCCCCTATCCTTAAACTTTGCTATGTCCTCATAGCACTAGATGTTACGAGTCCATAGGTCCATTTAAAAATAGAAGAATATACGGGAGATAAGAGGGACTCCCCCTATACTTAGGTTAGAAATAACCTAAGTATAAAGGCAAGAAAAGATGAGTGGAGAAAATCACGGGGATTTGGGTCCCCCCCTATACTTAGGCTGAGATTAGCCTAAGTATAAAGATGAGGATTGATGTTGGAAGAGACCCAAGGTGAACGAAGAAGAGGGATGGATTTACAAGTGAGCGGTATTGAATCTTGGCGATGGAATGGAGTGACTACGGTTTTGGGGTTGTGTATCGCAACAAATATGGCTCAATCAAGCAAGCAAACCCTTAGTTTCACCAACTCACACATGAAACCAACCAAGGTTGGTTGATTATCTTGTCGGTTTTATTGGTGATAAAACTTTAAATAATTACGCGGTAAAAAAATGTGAAATAAAAACCAACACGTAACTGAGGGTGTTACTCTCCCAAAACCGAATTTTACTCCATTTATGGTTGACTTGCAATTAACAGTCCCAATTTTATTTTGAGTTATCACTGAATTAAGGTTAGCATAAAATCAAGAAGTCATCGTCTACCGTTCATTCCATTTTCCATTAATCCTAGGTGATCAAGCTAGGAAATGAAAGCCGAGAAAAACATGTATTCGAAGAAACCACGATCGAGGCTAAGCGATAAATCATGCAGTGATTTGACGATAAAAGCCGCGAAAAAAAACTGAGGCCGTTTGAAAACTCAAGTCCAACATGTATGCAAGTCGAGAAAGCCGCACCTAATCAAGCATCTACTAGCGGTGATTGATCTTCATGAATTTTAGCTAAGTGATGCGAGATTAAGTGCGTCTATAAATTAGTGTGTCCTAACTACGATCAAGCACGTAGAAACCATGGAAAAATTAAAAAGAGCTCGGAGAGCCGCGTGCCTATCCTAGGTCGACACTCAAGTGGGGACGATCCCCACACAACCACATTTGTCCGATTACAATCGCGAGTCTTCGATCGAAGACCGTTGTAAAAGGCGAGTTTATTATAAAATAAAATGCAACAAAAATGCGAGACATTTTTTTTCTTTTCTTCCTCCTTTGCTCCAAGCATGCTCCTGCGGCTCCTCGCAGCAGGGAACGTCCTGCTCCTCGCCTCCTTGATCCATCAAGGGCCCTGCCACAGAAACAATCGTTAGATCTCAAATAAGAAAGAAAAATTTTATATGCAAAATATGTGGTTAATTGACCTATAAAAAGAAACACTAAATTAAACACACAAAAATCCAAAAAATAAAAGAAATGAGCCGTGTCCCCGGCAACGGCGCCATTTGACGAACCGCAAAATCGACCCTTTAATAATGCTAAATTAGCACTTGGAAATGTCGAAGCAGTCGAGCCGATTTTGGTCGTCAAAAGATCACCTCATTTAAATATATGCGATAATGAATCAGAATGAGATGATCGTTAATTATTTTACTTGGCAAGATACCAAGGTCGAACTCAGGGACACGAGCCTCTCTCGTATTAATCGGATTTAAGTTAGTTTAATCAAGTGTTGAAATAAATCATATAGGTCAAATGATGCACAGACAACAATGCATATATAAAAACATGCATTTTTTATCAAATTTTATCATGCAAATAAATGACATGAAATGCAATGAAAATGTAGTGGGAATATGCCCTAGACACAAATTCATGAGCAAAATATCCAATGAGTCAATTTCAGATTTAATCGAGATAACAAATTCAGTTTGAACAAGGCATGGATTAATTAATAAGAGACACAAAGCTATCAAAATAATATGTCAACATTAAAGTGTCCATTACATGAAATAAGCATGCCATTAGAAAGAACGTCAAACGAGCTTCGAAATGAAACTGAAATCAACTGAAACGGAAACATGATGCTCAAGATATGCATAAAGAAAGACAAGGGCATAACTGAAAGAAAACATGAAATGATAACTACAGAAAGGTCCCTGGGAAGGACTAAAATGTAATTAAAATAAGATCTGAGGCCTTCCCTGTAAAGATTCCATACGCGCGGGGACCATTCTGCAAATCTGGAGAAGTCCGAGGGCGTCTCTGCAATTCGCCCAAGAGGCACGTGCCAGGCACGTGCTGTCTCAGGCTCGGAGTCAGGTTCGGCAGAGGCTCGATGGAGCTTCGGCTTGGCTTGGACCCAGGCTTGGGCTAGCTGCAGGCTCGGGAGCATCCAAGCCTAAAGGCTCGGGTGCTAGGCTCGGCTGGGCCTCTGGTGTCACCACGTGGCTAACTGTCGGCCCTTGGATCGTGATGATCCAAGGGTTACTGTGAAAGCGCTCCTGGGCAACGAGGTTGCACATAGGCCGTTGGATCGATGCGATCCAACGGTTGCTGGAGAAGACGTGCGTGGTCGAATCTGGGCCGTTGGATGGTCTCTGAGATGAAACCATCCAACGGTAACTGTGTTGTCTCCTCCCTCGAAGAAGGGCGGCGATTTTGGAGCTCCGGCGAGAAAGCTCCTCCTCCGCCGCTCCGTTCTGGGCACTATGGACCTCCCTAGAGCTCCTTGGATGGATGTCGAGGAAGATGGGAGCTCAAGGAAGGTTCAGAGGCTTCTGGCGTCGTTCGTCGGAGCTCGAATGGCCATCGCGACGTCGATGAAGTCTGCTCCGACTGGGCTCCGGCCATTGACGCTCCCGAAGACCTGCAACGTTAGACACATAGCCGAAGCGACAAAGAAATGCGTGCGTGCGACGTGAAGTGAGGTGGAAGCTCATCGGGGACGAAGAACGTGGGGAGCTTGAAGCTCCTCCGCCGCGAGGGCGGAGGAGGTGGGTCTGAGGTGCGATGGGGTCTGGAGGAAGGAGGAAGTGATCGGAGGATCGTGCGAGGAAGGGGGATCGGAGGCGGAGCTAATAGAGTGGTCAATTAAGTCCGGGAATGGCCGGAGCGGCTTGATTAAATAGACGAAATTGAAAGAAAAGACAAGGGAGGAAGAGAGAACCAACCCGATCGGAGGCGGAGCGGAGTGGCTTGGGCTGGGGCTCAAATGGAGCCCCGGGTCTTCGCTGGACGTCGCCAGCCGGTCGACGCAGCTCGAGCGGGCCTGGAGGCACCGCAGCTCCGCCGTGATCGGCGGAGGGTCGACACCGGGAAGATTCGTCGTATTCGCTCAATCCTTCCACCTCCCCCTGTCACAGGGAGGTGGAGGAGGGCTGGGCGAACTCCCTCGTAAAGGTGGACCAGCTGTTACGGAGAGAGAGGCAGCGTATTTGAAGACGACACCGGCGGTTTTGGCTGGTGGAGACGTGGGTTTCAAGGGGAAAATGGAAAGAGTGGCGAGGGGTACGTGGGTTGACGAAGGTGTTGCGAGGATGGTGGATGAATGGCGATGGTCGTGGGGTAGTTGGCGCGTGGAAGCGGTGGCTGGTGAGGGCGAGGAAATGGGAAGGGGGTGAGGTGTTCGTGCACTGGATCGTGGGAGAGAGAGGCTGACGGGAGGTTGACGATGCAGCGGGGCCGTTGGATCTGGAGATCCAACGGTGAGGATGAAGGCGCGCAGCGACGGCTACGATCAGATCCGAGGCATTGTCATCGGCGTGCCTTGAAGCTGCCACGTGTTGTCTTACAGTTTACGCGCCAGCGGACGGTAGAGATGCGTTGAGGGAGATGATCAAGCGGTAAAGGAGTGAAGTGGAAGCAACGACTTAGAAGAGAGATCAGATGAGCGATCCAGTGGTAAACAAACCGCCACGTGGCGTGAGAGAAGAGCGGCGGCAACGAGCGGTGGAGATTAGAGATCAAGGCCGATCTGATGGTTGTGGTAAAAGATGTACGTGGAGAAAGAGCCACCGTTGGATCCTGATGAAGATCCAATGGTCCAAAAATGCGGGCGGATAAGACAAGAAGGGCCGGGCCACGTGGCGCCCTCAGAATGGGCCACGTGGCCCAATCAGATTATTGTAGAAGTATTTTTTATTTTTGGAGGCCAAAATGGCCGAATTTGAGAAAACTCAAAACATGAAAGTTGTAGATCTTGATGAGATCTACAAGTTTCATGTTGACCAAAACTCGAAAAGAGATCAAACAAGGGCCCGAAATATTTTTGAAGGTATTTTTAAGTCTAAAAATACCACGAATTTTTGTTTTGTCATTTTTTTGTGGTTTTTAATTTATTTAGGACTCTGTTAATTATAAGACATTAATCAGGGATTTATTGACAAACTTTTAAGCAAGGGGGTTAATTATAGGAAATAAAGATGATGAAACTGAGGTTCATCAGAGGCTGCTCAACTGTGATGTCTCTGGTCTGCTCTGCCTCTACCTCCTCCTCATCTGTAGGCTCAGGTTGACGCAGGTCTGGCATCTGGTCATCACAATCTACCCAATCAAACTCTGAATCCGAGGGATCTGTATCAAACAAGGTGGCATCAGTACCACCGTCACACAAGGTGGCCTCAGTACCACCATCACTAGAAACCGTGTTGCGATCGAGAACCAGCTCTGCTGCCTCTGCTGTATTCTGGACCAGGGCTGTGCTCTCCAAGCTCTCCTCTGTTGTCATCTCTGAATCAGTGGTGTCTGGAAATGAGAGGATGGCCTGTGCGGAAGGGTCTGCCCATGCTGCATCATCATCTGTGATCACAAAGTCACAGTCCTGGTGGATATCTAACCCGGCATCTGTCAGCTGCTCTGTATCTGTGCTAGTCTCTGAGCATGCTCTCTCTCTGGCTCTGTAGTCCTCGACTGTCTCTATCTGTACACTCTCGCCCTCGACGTGAAAGTATACCTTCCCGCTATCATGATCAGTCAGCGCCTTGGCTGTGGCCAAGAACGGACGACCAAGGATGATGGGGGTATCGGCCACTGAATCAGGGATCTCCATGTCCAACACTACGAAGTCCACGGGGAATTTCAGGCCCTGAATCGTGACGATAACGTCTCGCAACAACCCCTTCGGCCTCTTGACAGATCGATCAGCAAACTGAAGGACTGTCCTGCTCTGTCTAAGAGTGCCCAACTCGAAGCGGTCGAGAAGGGCTGCCGGAAGGAGGTTGATCGACGATCCGCTATCCAATAGAGTCCGGTCGAACCTCTTCTCACTAATCTGACATCTGACATACGGGGCCCCTAAATCTGGCCTCTTGGCCGGCAAACGGTTCTGGATCGCGAAACACGTGGCTTTCGTCAGCACATGAATCTCTGAAGTGTGGTTCCTCCTCCTCCTCCTGATTGTGGTCCTGTCTCTCAAAGATCGCTGAAGAAGGGGGATGTGCTGCAAAGCCTCCTGGAGTGTCAGCTGGATGTGAAATCTGTCGATCAGGCTCTGGCTGAATTCCTCCTGCTCTCTCTTTTTTGGGTCTTTTTCTTTTTTCTTCCCCTTCCCCATCTGAAGGGCTCTAGGGAAGGGGATCACAGGGTCCTTCGCAGATGAAGGACTAGGAAAAAGCCTAGACAGCTCGACGGCCGGATCCGCACATACATCAAGCACCACAGTAGGACCAGAAGAAACTAAACCTTTTCCTTTATTCACAGCAGTGTTCTGAGATACATGAGAATGAGGAAAAACATCTGATCTCTCTACACAAACACCGGTGGCCTCCGTACCACCACAGGCTGGCTCTACTACTTGACATCTCGCGGCCTCAGTACCGCGGGCTGGCTCGGCTCCTCTAGTGGCATCAGCACCACCTCCTCGAACTGGTGAAGCGGCGGCCTCAGTACCGCTGGTGGAATCAGCATCCTTGGTGGCATCAGTACCACCGTCATCATCATGTGCGGCCTCAGTACCGCTCTCCTCCTCCTCATCTGGCGCCCTGGGTGGATCCTCGAGTTGTCGCTCAGATGAGGCGCCGCCTGTTGGTGCTCTACCGCTCCTAAGTGTAACAAAATTAGCATCAAATAGATCCGCAGACATATCATCAAATGGATCACTAAGAGTGGCATGCTCAGTGGAAACTACCTGCTCAGATTTCCTCTTCAGACTGTTCGGATTCGGCTCTATCTGCGTAGGGATGGCGGCCTTCCCTCTCATCAGGTCCCGCATCTCCTGGCGGAACTCGTCCATCTCCCGTCTAAATGTAGCCTACTGGTCCGTGAGGAGGCGGGCTACGTCATCCAAGGTGGAGCTCTCATGGGGGGCAGACGGGTAGCCTCTCTGGTAATGAGGCTGCTGGAACTGGTGCTGCTGCTGCTGAGAGGGGTAGGAGGAAGGATGTTGCTGCTGGTGTGGCTGGTGAGCCTGCTGCTCACGTCTCCAAGACTGTCCCTGCTGCTGATAGGGACGAGGAACGAAGGACGACTGCTGTTGTGGCTGGTAGGCTGGGGGCTGCTGCTGCTGGTGATCTCTCTGCTGGCTATACTGCCAACCCTGACCGGATGACTGCTGCTGGGGCTGGGTACCTCCACTCCCCCACCTGAATCCGGGATGGTCTCGTCGGATCCCAGGCTGGGGACGGTCATACCAAATCCCGTTGACATCCATCAACGGCTCGGCGTCGTACGGGGCTGGCGGGAGTACTACCAGAGGCTGATCCGGCTGGTATACCACCATCTGCATGTCTGGAGATGGTGGTGACTGGTAGGAGGGCTACTGTGGCTGGTACGGCTCCGCCTGTACAAGGTGAACCTGTCTAGGCTGCTGAAAGGCGCTGGAGCGCTGGGACGAGCTGCTGCTGCCGGGATCGCCTCGCGACAGAAGACGGGGCTGTGAAGCCGTTTGTGCCTCCTGGAGACACATGAGCTGGGTCTTCATGTCGCTCAGAGTCTGTGCCATCTGTTCCATCTGCATGATGACCTAGCACTGCTTCTTCTCGATCGGCTCCATCCGATCCAACTTCTCGCTGATAATACCCATACCCGCAGCGGATGACTCTGCCTGTGCTGCTGCAACTGCGGATGAACTGGATGGACCGGCGTCGACCCGTGCTATCCTCTAGTACTGCACGGGTCCTGGCTGCTGCTGGGGTCTCCCCTGTGTGTACAACCGGGTCTGGGACATCACCATATAATTCTCGGCCATCTCCCCGTAGATGGCCCAGACCTGGTCGTGGTCCTTGGCGAAGTAGGACCCGCCGCAAGAAGCATTCACCAGGCCCTGGAGCTCTGGTGTCAACCCGCTGAAGAAGCTCTGCACAAGGTTCGGCTTCGAAATGTCGTGGTGCGGGCATCGGTCTGTGAGCTCTCGGAACCTCTCCCATGCCTCATGGAATTACTCGTTGGGGAGCATGGAGAAGTTGCTGATCAGGGCCCTCGCTGCATTCGTCCGCCCGAGTGGATAGTACTTGTTCAAGTACTCGGTGCGGAGCTGCTCACAGGTGTAAACAAACTTCCCCAGATGCTTCAGCCAGGTGGCTGCTCTGTCTGCTAGAGAGAAGGGGAAGGCGATCATCCTGATCGTGTCCTGGTCCACCTGACGGTCGTGGACAGTGCTGCAAATCATCACAAACTCCTGCAGGTGGAGATGAGGCTCCTCTGTCGTCAAGCCATGGATTCGGGGAAGAAGCTGCAAGGTGTTCGGGGGGAACTTGAAGTCCCCCACGATCGCTGGAAGTACCACCCAGCGGTGTGTCAAGGTCGACCCGGGATTGTGGTTCTCCCGCATCGATCTAAGTGGTGGTGGTGGTGCTTCTCCTGCTCCGCCTACTCCACCACCTCCGGCTGCAGGATCATCAGGTCCTCCTCCTGCTCCTCCTCCGCGGTTGGCTCTCAACTGCTCAAATTCTCGCCTCATGTCCATCATGAAAGCTCCCTAATCCCTCAGCTGCTGCTGCACTGACTCGAGGGAGGCGATCAGGGTGGAGTTGATCGAACCCTGGTCCTGGACAAAATGCTGCTCTCCTCGTGGACCTCCTGGGTGATCCTCAGAACTGCCGGCCATAACGTCTGCAAAATCAAATGAGCCCAACTCAGGTGCTGTCAAATCTGCTAATCTCTCCTCGGGCTCATGTCTCTCAGAACCGAAAAAAAGGGGGTCGAGGGGGAACAGGGCGGAGTCGTACTCGGGCTCGGAGAGCTGGTCTCGGCTCTCGCGGGCCAACCTAGATGATCGGGTAGATGTGCCCGAAAGCGGTGCAGCCAGAGGATGCCTAAGAGAGCGTCCACCCATCATCTTGATCTGGCGAGTAGTGCGGATGAGATCTGGAGAAACTATGATCAGAATGCAAACCCCCGGTTCACCAACGCAACGCGAGCTGAAGACCGTAAAAGCTCGGTCTAATTATCTTGTCAATTTTATTAGGTGAACACACAAGATATCAGAGCGCTTACGTGACCTGTTGGGATACCCGATGCTACTCCAACCGACTGGCCCGCACGGAAGAGTCGGTAGTCAGCGAGAAATAGCACCGGAGGGCTTTACCTAGGGTGCGGGTCACTCTCTCGCGCATCCAAACCATACAATGAGGGGGTTGCTCTCCCCAAGACAAATTTTTAGGGTGAGTGTCTTTTAGGGTCAATAGTTTTATCCAGTCCCAATTTTATGATTTTTCATTTTAATATTTTTCAAAATAGAAAACAAACGCCTAACGAATTTTTCGGTTCTCCTGGTTATTAAGTCCAAAACAGGGGGGAGAAGACGAAAAAGCCGATGCGCGATGAAATCAATGATGCATGCTGAGATAGAAATGCGTACCTTGTCACCAGCACTCTACATGCAAGTGATCTGCGCAGAATTTAAAGACAGGAAATAAACTACCTAAATGATGCAGGCGGAAAACCAAGTCCCTAAACAGTAGTGCTACTCGAAAGAACGGCTAGCTGACCACCAGCCTCCAATCCAAAGGGTCCGGTCTAGACCCACCCCTCCTCTTCTCGACAGGTCGAGTTCAGGAGGAGCGCTTGACGGGGTGGGCTCGCGGCGCGTAGGCTCGGAGGTGATGGAACGACTATTTTATTATTATTTTTATTATAGGTCCAATTACCGCACTATACGAACATGCAATTATATTAGGGTGTTTGGATCCTATGAGTTACGTCACAATCAAGCAGAAAATCCTACGGCTAGGGGCTCGATCAAAAACCGCGTAAACACCGGAAAAGGCAGTCAAAAGAAAGGAAAACAAAACCACGTAAAAAGCCGCGAAAAACTTCTAAGGGTCCCCCGAGCATACCGGTGCTCGGCGAAACAAACCCGCTAAGTCCAATCATAGTCCAAAGGTCCAGTCTCTGAGTCCATGTATTATTACAATAGTAATCAAAAGTTTAATCTAAACCTCACCCACTCAACTCTCTCTCTCGCTCTCTCCTGCGGCTCCGTGCAGAAGGGAACCGCCTCCGAATCCTGCGGTTGCGCTGGCTCCTCGAAAGTCGCCTCCACGGTCCTCGGGCCTTCGCAAGAAAAAGAGCAAGTGTCACAAACCAATTATTTTAAAAATGTCAGAAATATATATATATATATATATATATATATATATGTACAGGTAGCTATACAAAAAGCCACGCAAAGAAAAAGCCGCGGAAAGACTAAAAAAGTGACTACTAAGCCGTGCTCCCCGGCAACGGCGCCATTCTGATGGCGCGAAAATCCAAGCGACTAAGGTAATCAGGTGTATCTAAGATGCTCGTTGCGACCTCGGTCACTCAGACGTGCCAATCAAGAAAAATCAGACCACGAATAATAGATAATATCAATCAAAACACGAAAGCGGTCTCGCTATTGGATTAACCTGGTATAGCGACCGGGGTCGAACTCAAGGAGCACGGGTTGGCCTCTCGGCCTACGAAGTAGTCAAAAAAAGAGATAAAATAAAAGGAGAAAATATTTTTGGTAGTTTTTGAATTTTTTATATTTTTTTGGATTTTTAGCTAATTAAGAAAATAAGAAAGACAAAGAAGCACACACTTCAACAATTTATTTAAAGCACTAAAAATCAACCAAAAATTCAAACAAAAATATTTTTTTGTGTTTTATAATTTTTAATGTTTTTGGTGAATTTTTGAGAATTTTCTGATGTTTATTTAATTATCTAAAAATCAAACAGTGGCTGAAATCAAAGGTACTGTCCAGCGGAGCTAAAAGGGCCTAGATAAAATATCTAAAGGCCCCAAATTAGCTGGGAGGTAATTTTCATGTGAAGAGAAGAAAATGAGGAAAATTTAGGCACCTATTTTATTGTTTTTGGATTTTTAATTGATTTTCTAGATTTTTTATAAGATTTTGAATGTTTTTCAATTTTTAGTGGTTTTCAGTAATGAAAAATAGACAAAATTGGCTAGAAAATCAAAACAGCAAAATAAGCACTAGACAATTTTTTTGTAATTTTTGGACACTATTTAATATTTTTTTGTGATTTTTAAAGTTAGACAGTAGCAAAAATAGATGTTTTTGATTTTCTAAAAATATCAAACAGTGGCGAAAATGTCTCCAAAATTTATAGAAAATTTTACATCATGGCAAAAGCTATGTGTCCAATTTTCATTAAATTTGGAGGTGATTTGCTATTTTATTCAAAAATAAAGAGGGGGCACTGTGCACAGGGACCAAAGTGCAAATACCCAAGAGTCTGGGGGGTCAGGTGCAATTAACCCAGCAAAACACGTGCGATGCGCATGTCTGGGGCACTCAGGGATCCAAATGTAAGAAAAATAAGTTCCGAGGGCTTATTGGTAACAGGTACCAAAAGTCCAGGGGCTTATCTGCAAAATACCCAAAAATAAACGCACATGCTCAAATAAACCACGCACAAGGGTATAAATGCAAATAAGTAAAAACTTTCATTCAACTAATAACAACCAGAACTACAAGGGCATGAAATGTAAAATACCCAGAAAATCACGTGTCGAAGCACGTGTCACATCACATACAGGGGTATCTCAGCAAATAAGAGCAAGTACCAGGGTCTCTATGCAAATAACCCTAAAACTAAACAACTAAACTCGATATTTACAGGACTAAAGCGAAATAAAATAAGAAAGGGGGCCTAAGGGTAAATTACCCTTTATTACTCGGACGGTTGGATGCGTGCCACGTGGAGGATCTGATGGTGCTGAACGATGGGCGCACCAGATCTCCCCTCCTCGGACCGAGCGGTGATGGTTGCTCCGGAGATGGACGGCCCTGATGGAGTCTGGAGCGGGAGGAGTGATTGATCGGAAGAGGAAGGTCCTCGAAGAACAGACGACCGGCGAGGTTCGTCGGCCTGGTGGGCTCGCTCCAAGGCTCCTCTGCTGCGCCTGAAGGTCGGAGAAGCTCCGCAAGGGTGTCCCGCAGCTGTTGGTGGGCTCCGATGATCCAGCCGAGCTCCGAGGAGCTCCGGCGAGGTCGGCGGAGCTGCGCCTCCTGGCCTGTTGTCAAAAGGCCTCAGATGGCCTTCCTTTAACTTGCAAAGCTATCCAGGAGACTCGCGGGTCGAGGGCAAAGTGCCTCGACACGGTTAGGCAAGGTGGCGGTGGCTGATGCGTCGAAATGGCGAGCTCCGGCGAAGGGGGAAGATGGAGGAGCTCGGCTCCCAGCTCCTGTGCGAGCTGGGTTGGATGGAGGGGTGAAGAAGGTGCGTCGGAAGGAGGCGAAGGTGTCTGTGGGGTCCGATGATCGAATCTATCTACTGGATGGTCGGAATCGATGGAATGCGGCGGAGCGACGATTTGGGCGTAATTGGAAATTAAAGGAAAAGGCAGATCGAAATGGATACCTGGGTGGACGAAGAGACTGGGGAGGAGCTGGGGAAGCTCCTGGTCTTTGCCTCGAGGAGCGTCTCTCTCCGAGGCTCGGTGCTCACGCTGGTGGCGGAGCAGCGGCGGCGTAGCCCGCCGGATCGATGGATTCTCTTCCTCCCCTCGCTTCGACAGGCTCGGACGCGAGCTATCACTCTCGCGTACTCTCTGGAGCTCACAGGTGAAGGATTCGAATGGCCAAAGATAGGGAAATAGGGTGGCGGAGCTCGGCTTTATACGTGGGGGTGATCCGGAAAGAATCGCGCGGGTAGGGAAATCAGGAGCGCGGATCTCGATGCGGTGGCTCCGGCGAGGGTCTCGGGTGTATCACGAAGAAGTCGGACCCGGGGTTTGGTGAAATGGGTGTCGGATCAAGTGCGTAGAAAAGGGAGAAATCGGGTCCGACACCCAGATCCGAGACGGGGTGGTCCTGGGGTGGGGGGGGAGTTGACCGGGCGGTCAACACTCCCAGGACCAAATCGGAACAGGCCACGTGGATATTATTTGGAAGTGAAATAACAGGTGGCAAATGGCCGAATTTGTAAAAAGTTCAAACATGAAATATTTTTATTTTATTTTTTTCTATTTTTTTGTGATTTTTAATTAATTTTTAGAAATAAAAATAAGATATATACATAGTATGTACTATATAGGTATATGTACATAATTAGGGTTTTTAATTTTTGATTTTTTTAATTGTTATTTTTATGCAAATTTTATTCCTATTTTATATTCCATTATAAAATAAGGAATAAAAAGGTGTTTTTATTTTATTTTTATTATTTATATACATAGGTAAAATAAATACATATATATACACTTATATACATGGTATATGTACAATATATTTTTGTGTTTTAATTTTTGCTATTTTTTTATTTGATTTTTGTTTTGATTGTTTTTATTTTATTTATTTGTATTGTATAACATATAATATTTACAAAAATTTTGGGGAATTAATTTTATTTATTTATAAGGTTAAATAAATATATAAGAGTGGTTCATGTACATGATGAAAGTGGTATTTTTGTTCTTTTTGATTTTTACCCTTTTTCTTTTGTTTTTATACTTATAAATATATACAAATATTTACAAGCCTCTTTTTGTGAGGAAAATACTTTTTATTTTATTGACATAAATATTTACACATGAGCCCCTATCTCCCTCTACTTTGGCTTTTATGCGGTCAGGCCCATGCTGAGCCCTCCCTTGGGTTAGGTTACTCAATATTTATTCTAAATAATTCCCTCTTTTTCTTTTTACTCTTTATTCTTTTATTTTTGCACAAAAACATGCTAATTATAGGTTTTTACACAATGCATGCTTTTGGTAATTATTTGTATTTACATGAATATACATGCATTTGCAAAGGTTTTTGTAGCTAAAATATAAGAATAAAGAGTGATGAATGGGTATTCATCAGGTATGTCTCCATATAGATAGATGTATGGAAAGCCTTGCCACCTTCCAATGAAATTAATTAACAAATCATTATGGGTACTCAATGTATGCATTCTGGATTATGAGAAGGCACAAAAGAACATGAAGTTGGATTTGAATAGATTACTGTAATTATGAGACTTCGCATATGATAACTCACTCAAGTATTAGCAGAAAGTCAAGCGTTGGCTTGATAAACACATTCGAAGGAAGACTTTCTCTCCAGATAAATAAGTTTGGTTATTTGATGCTAAGTTGAAGTTGTTTTCCAGAAAAATTGGACAGGACCGTTCATTGTGAGAGCTATACATGATAATGGGAGTATTGCCATATCTGGGTTGTCTTCTGATGAACAACCACTTGTTGTGAATATATAGTGGATAAAGGCATATCTAGATCATGATACATTCGTATCCGTAATTGATTGTATATCTGTCATATCATATAATGAATAATTGATTCCATCTTGCATCTGATACATGAGTTGATTACCACTTATATATCCTTTCGTTCCATTCTTTATTCTTCTATTTTATTATTCTCCACATTCCATGTATATATGTGCTATACATTTGATGTGCTTTATCCTAAGTATAGGGGTGAATGATTTGTATTTTCATATTTGTCATGTTCATCGCACCTGTTGTTGCTTATACTTAGGGATACTCTACTGTAAGTATAGGTGGAGAGATGTTGTTCCTATCATCTCTTTTGTATTTTTTTATTCTCCTAATCTCTAGCATGTCACACAACATGTTGATATTCCATACTCTGGGTGATTCTACCCTCAGTTTAGGGGGATAAGACGAACTGTAGATTTTGTCAATTCTTTTCCTCGAGTTTTGCCTTTTGTACAACCGTCTATAATTGTACTAACAAATCCTAAGTATAGGGGGGATCACCAAATTCTATTAATTCATTTTGTACTTATTGTATAGTGTCTTTTCACTTTTCTATGCTTAGAATGCATTATGTCTTCCTTTTGAAGCTCTCTGATCACTATAAATTCATAGATCGAGCTAGGTATAAGGTGTGTCATATATATTGTATATATACCTTAACCATAACTTGCACTTTTAAAAATGTAATTATTTTTTATATATTATTGGGATAGGTATATAAATACGTAAAATCCATGTGTGTGTATATAGACTTCGGTCATCTTCCATCTTTAAAAATCCATAAAATAGGAATAAAATAATAAAAAACAAACGAAGAAAGAAAACAATTTTTTCTGTATAATTGGTGAATATACTTTTATATCATTTACTAACCCTTTTTCTCTCTTAAAAAAATTATATCTCTCTAAAAAATTCTTTGTATATATTTTTTGCATTTATATTTGCATTTTTCAGGATAATATTGACATTTAAACGAAGTCTGTATAAAAATTGAAGATTGGAGCTTAGTTTGACCTTATTCCACTTGAATTCAGAGGAACCTTATAAGGACTGGAGTTAAGAATTTTTCATGTCCTATTGACATAATTCTTGGAGTCCATAAGACTACGTTCACATGTCGTTTTGAGTAGTCTAAGTATAATATTTAACAACACAGGCATGATTCTTCTAGACCATGGCTTATCATGTACAAGCACTCTACACGTAGCTCTTCAGGGAGGAGGCATAATCTTTTGACTTTGTGTAGCACACAGTTATGTAACAACAAGTGGGAATATCCATCCTCCTCTAAAGTGGGTAGTGCATCTCAACTTGATAAAGTAGCATTAGGATCCAAATACAGGATGCTGTGGGGTTGCAATAATGCTTCAAAAGTGGGATAGTCTACTAACTCAAGAGGAAAAACTTCTAATCTGCATGGTGCACCTTGTATATATTTGAAAAAGAAAGAAAGAAAATATGTAGTATCTCCAAAAGTGGACATCTTGATTGAAAAGTAAACTGCCTGCCAGAGTGCGTATACAAGTTTAAAAAAGTGTTCTTCAAAATAAAATTTTGTAAGCTTGCAGCGGATGACTTGTCTACACTGGTCATGCATACAAGGATATGTATCTACACATGTTATTGTCCATTCTTTTCTCCATCTTCTCTTCTTGAGTTGGTTGTACTTTAACTTAGAAGGGAATATCCCTGCTCCTTCAGGAAAGAGTTGCTAGACCAGGAGACTAGAGTTACCTTATTCAGAGAGACTATTTCTTTGCTACTTTTGAGATGGGGAGCAATAATTCACTTACACCGTATCAATAAAGATTCATAGTAATAAGAATTTGTGTATGTAGAATTGTTCTGACCAAACTGCTTAGGCGACCTTAATAGGAGTCTTATGAAACTTGAAGGCTATTAGGTTTTAAATCCATTTCTCAATAAGGCACCACCACACTAATAATCCAAAGGTTTGACAGAGCTCCATACTACAACTTTATAAAGATAAGTTTAATACTCAATATTGTCCTAATTTCTTTATTTTTCCTTTCCTTTTCTTTTATTTACTTATTCTTTCAAATAAGTGTTTGCTAAGGGACTAGCAAAGGTTAAGCGTAGGGGGATCATTTCATCATCCTTATTTATTTATTTTAGTTTAAACTCCCTTATAAAATACCCGTATATATTAATATACCATATTCTTACCAACCCGGATCTATACGTAAATATTGTAAATATATTTTTATTTTAACCTTTAATAAATAAATAAAAAATATAAGAAAAATAAAGAGACTGTATATATGTAATAGCTACAGGCTGACCCAAACCACGAGAGAAGGTTAGGAATTGACATGATGGAGCTGGAATAAAGTAGGGGGAGATAATGTCTTTAATTAGAAAATCCAAAAAAATATTTTGTAAACACTCTTCATTTCATTATTTATTCTGTGTTTATTTGTATAAAACTTACAATATTTTTTTTATATATAAATTTACATCAAAATAATTGACTATAAGTTGTAAATAAAAATATTTACTAACTAATAAAAATAATTGCAAATTAAAATCTTGTATAAAATAAAAATAACTACACTAAAAAAAGTCGTAATGTTATAATTGAAAGATCAATCCGTGCTCCATATGAATTGGAATTTAATCAAACTCACTTCCATCGGGTTTCAAATTAAATTATCTCTAAAAAGGATTGTGATTTCATAATTTTTGGAGTTACGGCTTAAAAGATGGTTTTCTGAGGTATTCTTTGTAATTTTACCATATTTTTATTGTATATTTTTATCCATATATATTTTTTACACTTCTTTAAATAGTTGTAAATATTTTAAATAGTTATTTAAAATAAAAAATTTAAAAGCATAAAATAAACTAATTTCCTTATTTAATTATGCAAAATGTATCATATGGATATAATATATGTATATAATTGACTTCCTTAAATATCATTCACTAAAAGATAAATAAATAACATTTATTATTTAGTTCAAAGATGTGATGAAATTAATTATTTAATTATGTAAATAATTTTATTAATTCCACCATTAACAACTTTCCTTCTTTTTCTCCCCTTGTAAAATATAAAATTCAAATTCACTTTTTCTCTATTTATTTAGATCCCCCTCCCTCATTCCAACTTGATCAATCTTTTGGTGAGAGGAGCCTATTCTCCAGTAGTCATCTTGTTGTAGAAAGATGACCGACCTCCGAGCCATCCGACGATAGCAAGTCGGTCTTGATCGAGGCCATCACGTAATTCATGTGCTCCCATTTGATGATTTACAAATATTTAAATTTTGTTTTTCATCTAGATTAATCGTAGTGGAATTTTAGTTTTTATTTCATTGTCAATTTTCAATTTCTAGATCTCAGTTTCCATCGTAATCAATCATTATGATTTTATCCACTCTTGAATCCCATCTCCAGTATAACTTTCTCGATCTCATTGCATCACGTTCTACCTCATGCAACCACAAATATTTGACCATGCATGGTGGACGGAGATCTGGATCCATCCATCCACCTCGTGAGATCCACTTTTCCATTCACATTTTCTGTCCAATAAATTTTGACCGAGTCATCATGCTCGAGTGGTCATTTGCAATTTTTTCCATTGCATGTACACAAAAATTGAAAAAATTACATAAAATTGAAATTGTTGTTAACAACCAAATAATAAAGATTTTGGGGTTGCATGTAGCGATCGGGCTCCGTCACTACGCCCGACAACCACAACTACCTCTAGGTCGCACAACCACACACCTTCCTTCGTGGGTTTCCCAAGTGGCACCTCCCTTCCCTAGATCCCCATTTTGCCATCCACCACCTGCAAGAGGAGCTCCACCATCTGGGAGGAGCTGCTCTAGGGCCATCTGTCAGCCCTTCTCCAAGATTCCACTAGCGTTCTGCTCCACCCTCCTCTGCAAGATCCACCATGATTTCTTCACCCTCCTAGAGGAATCTTCTATAGCAAACCTCTACCCCGTTACATGGAGGAACCTCCTTCACGAAGCATGCCTTGCTACCTCCAAGTGATCTCCGTCGAAAACATGACTTCCTGACTGCCGCTCGCCACCACCGCTCTCCTTCATTCTCCACGCTCCATCGTCGTTCTTCTGTCTGTCCGCTCCACTGACCAACTTTTGAATCGAGACACCAACGACCGCCATCTACAGCTGTGAGTCTATCCTTCTGTCATTGCTCTCGACATGTGTTGAGAAGAACACTGCACCACTGATTGCCCGTGAAGAAGTCAAGGGACGATGGTGACCCTTTGACATGGGAGTGAAGGAAAAGAAGAAAAACATAACCCTATTTTTTTGGGGGGGGGGGCAAATATAACCTCAAAATTTGAAATTTTACAATTTGCAAAAACCACACAGTCGGAGCCTAAGCATGTGCATCATACGTCCTTTACTGGGTAAATTGTTACTTTGTCTGCGGTATTTTATTTTTTTAATATTTTAATGCAAAAATAATAAATTTTTGCATTTCTGTCCTGTAATTTCAGACATTTATTTTGCACGCTTTCCTTATTCAAATAAATATTTTTCATATTCAATAAATTCTAGAAAAAAATTGTTACATTCCCGTTGCTTACCATTTCATTATTTAAATTTCTCATTGCATTTTATTATCATTTGATATTATTATAAATTAAATAACATCTCATTTTTCATTATTTGAATTTGGAAAAATCATAAAATTTTAAATATTGCTTAGAAATCCAAAAGAATAGAATTGCTTTATTTTTAAGAATTTTATTTCAATGCTAATTTAACCCAATAATTACTTTTAAAACCAAACAAATTGAAAAATATTCAAAATCTTATTAGTCATAGAAAATTGAAGAAAATTTCATAAAATAATGATTCAACTTCCTGCTCGTGGATAAAATTCTAATTTCATTTCATATCTTTGAATTGCAAATTATCCATATCTATTCACTATTTACTTTATTCCATGACTTTATTCTTTTTGAAAATCCTAAAAAATCTAGATCTCTTTGAAAAATCACAAAAAGTAAAAGACTCTTCAAAACATAAAAATATTTTTTTTAGGCATTTTAACCATTTCTATCATATTTGAAAAATTATATAAAATTGTATTTCTTTTGTGTATATTTTTTCTTGAAAAATTATTTATTTTTTAAAATTGAAAAATAAAAGTAAAAAATACTAAAAATTAATAAATCAAGAAAGAAAAAATGCATAAACTAAAAAAAACAAAAAGAAAATTTCTCACAAAAACTAAGAAAATTTCATTTCTGATTCCTAGTCCGTTTATTTAATTTTCAATTATTAGAATAATTATCGAGATTTGTAACCTCCCTGAGTTCGATCCTATTGTATTCAAGTAAATTAAATAGAAAAAATCTCTTGCTAATTTTTTTATAATTATTTCCTCTATAGAAAAAAATATATTTTTGTTGAGGGATTATTTTGGTCAACGACATCACACATTTATTTTCATAAACAAAAAACCCCAAGAAAATTCTATCAATAGTGTGTTTGTCAGTCGTTTGTCCTAATAGTAGATTGATCTTCAAATTGTCCATGAGTTTCTATGAGAGATCATAAATAAGATGGGTCGGCGCAAAATGGAAGTTGAGCATGTATAGAAAAGTGTGGGGGAGAAGGTAATTCGGTGAGATGCTTGACTTTATGATGAGAATATATAGGATTGACATTTATGGGGTAGACGAGATTCATTCGTGGGTGAGAGTCTCATAGGAATGTCGGCGGATGCTTGGATGAGGATTTAGACGATCGAGGTTTAATCAAGAAGAAATATTCTATTGGTTATTGAGACCAATGTCCCATCATTTTCGAAGGAGATAGAGGAGCTGACATAATGGTTCTTGGTTAAAAGCGTGCAAGGACGGAGTATACTCACAAAAGAAAGCCTAATTTTTAAAATCAAGAAGGAGAGTGATGGCTCACTGAGAAGTACCAAGTCATTTTTAGAATCAGTAGTATGAATGAATATTTCAAATCTTGTCTCTAACATAATGTGTTTCTCTCAATCTTGCTGAAAGAAAAAATGAATCCAATAACTGGGTTACTCTCTCGCGATAATTCTTGATTTTATGATTTAGTTAAAGTCGACATTATTTAGCAGTCCCAAATTTAACTTGGATGATTACTGAGAAATTAGATGAGCACAAAATACACGTCTACCATCTACTTCCAATTTCCTTAAAAATTTACATGACAAAACATGAGGGAGAAAATCAATAAAAGTTGATGCCCACAGAAAACAATGATGAATGCTCGGTTAGAATACTTGTAGTGATTCCTCGTGATATCCATGTGGTATGCATTACAACTATTAAATAATATTCTAAATGGAATCCAAACCAACAAAATCGTACTTAGCAGAAAGTCCGATTAGCCAGGAAGAAATGAGATAAGTTTTTGACTAAGTTGAAGGAGCTAATGTGCATCTCAATTAGGCGTATTGTGTTCCTAGGTTCTACGGGCAAAAGCAAAATATTCCTAGAATCTTTAATTGCCGCATAGCATATCTAGCCTACGAAACACTCAAGTTGGGCCCCACCCTCAAAAGAGAGTGAAATAGGACATGACACATAACAGAATAAGTTCGAGTCTTGTTTATATACATGAGATTCCAAACGCAAACCGCTATAACTAAGAAATTATTAAAAATAATTATATAATTTTAAAAATAAATCCTAGACTCTACGCTCTCTCACAATTCGACTCAATCTTAATTTTATGTGGATTTTTTGGCGGATTGTTGAGATGCATCGTTTTCCTTGAAAACCACTCCCAATATGTCGAGTACCTCACATAAAAATAATTGATCAAATGTAAGAGAGTTGACAAAAAATAAATAAAAAATGAAAGATAGAAAATAAATGCCTGAAATGAAGAAGAATAAAATAAAATAAATATAGGAAAGTTAAAATTTAAAATATATAGTAATGAGGCTCAAGGGTCATACTACCCGAATACGTGAAATACCTAACTCTAAATTTTCTAAACAAAAACCTAAGTTGTTTTCCACCTAGGTAGTGACACCATCTGATTGATCCAATATTACCATTCATTAATTTGTATGAATTAAGAGCTAATTACATGAGAATAATAATGTGCCTCTTGTATTGCATGTCCGTTATTGGAATAGATCAATAAATAAGCACTTAATTAATAATTTCGATTCAAATCAAGTTGTTTTATGTTTATTAAGCATGGGCAACCCTAGGGACGAACTCAAGGTGGCAAAGGACCAACTTAAGTTAAGGTAGGTAAATTTAATGCGTGGTTTTCGAGGATAATTTTTTGGTATTTTTAATACAATTTTTGAGTGCAAATGTGGCCAATTTCAAGAACAAAAACATGAACAGTGATCAAATTTGGTCCAAAAGTTATGAGATTTGGTTGCGATGTGAAAAATGATGTAATTAATGCAATGTAGTTTTTTTAAAATTTTATAATGCAATATAAATATTTAATGATTTAATGAATGCACACAAGGTGAATCTTAATAATTAATTATAATAAATATTAAACGTACTTGTTTTTGGGAAAAAATTATCTAAAAACTGATCTATATAAAAAATCCTAACATTAAAAATGTGAGATATAACACCTATTAAAAAGTAACTATTAAAATATATAAAATTATTTTTATAGAGAAAATAATGTTTGGAAATTGATATCTCCTCCCGCACCCTTGTTAATCCGGTCAGATTAATGTCCAAATTAATTTAAAGTGTTCGTTGTAGTCTGATACGAGAGGGCTAATCAAAAACCACTTTAATTAGATTTGAGTTAATTTCAAGCGGCAAAATTTTTTTACTTGGTGAAGTCCAAGGTCGAACTCAGGGAGGCATCTGTCTCCTTAGGTCAAATTTTAGCAAAATTCGATGTTTGATTCTCAGAGGGAATAATTTTGGTCTTTTTCGGTTTTTTATGCAAAACAGATGCAACCAACAGGCCAATATGAAGCTAATTCAATTAAGATATCAAATGGAGTCCAAAAATTCTAAAAATTGGCCAGATGATTAATCATGATAAAACTGAACTAACCTAATTTTTTTGTAATTTTTAGACACTAAATGAATTTACTGTAAATTAAACATGCAGACATGGTGATTTCACTAATTTAATTGTGATAAATGTCAAATCACATTGTTTTCAGGAACAAAAATTATCCTAGATAGATCTGATGATGTAGAATCCAGGAAAATTGACAAATCTTAATTTCAATGTGAAATGAGTTCAATAAAATTTAAATAATAAAATCACTCAACAATTTATTTAGGCCTCGATATGTGTGCAAATGATATGAAATTTTTGTGCAACGTTAAGTTCACTATCCGAGAGCTACTGTGAATTTTTAAGGATTTTTGGAATCACAGAAAATTAATTAGAAATTAAAAGGTGTCACTGGGCAAAATATTACACAAATCAACCAATTAATTCATTGAAAAATCTACTGTAATTACAAAAATATGACACGTGGCACAATAGATAGAGGACAAGTTTCTCAACAAAACGCAACTTTTGGAATTTAAAAATTATGTAAAATGCAACCGAGGGATGCGTGCAAACACAGGGGTGTAAATGCAATACAGGAAAATAAAGTTACATAAAGCAAATATGCTGACAGGGACTTAAGTGTAATTACCTATAATGCGGGGGGACTCAATGCAATTTCTTTACGGCTACACGTGCTCCTCACGTGCGGGGCGCTTCACAGGGACTCATTTGCAATATTTGAAAGCTCCAGGGGTTTCTGTGCAATTTACCCGGCTTGGATCGAGGCTCGGGCTCCTTGGAGGTTTGGAGTGAGGTTCGGCGAAGCTTCGAGTGGTCCGAGCCTAGAGGTCGGGGTAGAGGCTCGGACCAGTCGTCGTGGCGCGTTAAACACCGTTGGATCTAGAAGGATCCAACGGCTTTGTGATGCTCCGGTTGACTGGCGACGTGGATGAATGATGACCGTAGGATCACTGATCGATCCGACGGTTCTGTGCAGCTCCGGTCGAGGGTGTCGTGGCGGGAAGCGGACCGTTCGATCAAGATGATCGAACGGTGGCTAGAGCTTCGTCTTCAACGGTCCTCCGCCACCTGCGGAGGGGAAGGAGGGGCTCCGGCGGAGGGGAGCATGCTCCGCACTGACCTCCAGTCGTCGATGACGCTCGCCGGAGGGTATGAAGTAGCTCGGAAGACGCGGAGCATGGGAGCGAAGCCTCCGGTGGCTTCGGGAGCGGTGGAGATGTGCTGGAGCTCGCTGGTGATGAAGCTCGAGGGAAGCTCCGACGAGCTTCCGGCCAGTGAAGTGAAGAGTACCTGCAAGGGGTTAGGGAATAGCCGAAGCACGTGGAGTTGCGTGGAGGTATGGGAAGCGAACAGCGAGTCCTATGGCAATGCAAGGGTCGTCCGACGATGGTGCTCTGCCCAGGTGGCGGAGCTGGAGTAGATGGAAGATGGATGGCGTCGTCGGAGAGTGTGATGTATGGCACAAAGATCAGAGCTCCTCCACGGAGCTCAGAGGAATGGAGATGGAGCGAGAAGATCACGGTGGTAGGCGAATAAACTTGGAGAAAATCAAGAAAAATGAAGAAGAAGATCGAAGAGGGATGGAGGAGGTTACCTGGGGAATGGAGCTCGTTCTGGAGTTCCAGGTCTTCGCTTGAGGAATCGGTAGGGTCCCAAGCTCAAGCAGCTACGCAGAGGGTGGCTGCGACATGGCAGAGGGTGTCGTGGATCTCGTCGGAGCAGATGCCTGTCGTCGCTCGAAGAGATGGCCAATTGCTGTCACCAATCGAGAGCTCTGAGCTCGGGGGTCTCTCCTGTAATGGCGGATGGGAGTGACAGTGGCCGGAGGGCGAGGATTTATAGGCTGAAGGTGATGGGTTGAGTCACTGGGAGGTGGAGTTCGTGGGGGTTGTGGAGCGGCTCTGGTGGGAGTCATGGTGATCGAGGGAGCTGGCGAGGAAGTGGGTAGAGTGGGCTCCCTCGTGGCAGTGTTGGCAGTCGGCGAGGGTGGTTGTAGTGGGGACGAAAATAGAAAGGGCGAGCCCCTCGCGTAAGTCTGAGAACATGGGAGAGAGGGTGACCGGAGGTGGAAGACGAAGTCTCCACCGTTGGATCTTGTGATCAAACAGTGGTGATCGAAGCGGGATGGAGCGGTTAAGATTAGATCCGGTCGAAATGATCTGAGGGTCAGGATCTTTCCACGTGGCACGATGGGGGCAAAATGCGCGCGAGCGGTGTGGATTGCATCAGGAGTGGCCTAATCCAAGGGTCGTGATGGCGCCAGGTGTCGTGCGCAGGAGAGGGCGCTGACGAGCGGCGGGGATCAGATCGGAGGAAGATCGAAGGGCTGTGATGCACAGCGGGCTGAGCGGTTGAGATGGAGAAATGGAGTGCATCATCCAAGGGCGCAACAAGCGCTACGTGGCGCACTAAGGAAGAGGCGCAAACGGGTGATTGAGATGAGGCGGAGGATCTGATCTGACGGTCAAGGTGAAAGGCGTACGTGGTCATCCTGTGGCCATAGGATTGAAAGTGTCATCCAACGGCCGAGAGCAGAGGCGGCTTGGGCATGGGGAGCGGGTCGCGTGGCGCAACCAGGTGGCGCCACGTGACCTGCTGTGATTGGCTGGACAAAGAAATAAGGGTAGAGAGAGGAGGGGGTGAATTTGGAAAAACTCAAAACATGAAAGTTGTAGATCTCGATGAGGTCTACAAGTTTCATGTTGACAAAGATGGAGATGAGGTCAAATATGATACATAAATACAAAGATACAAATATACATACATGTAGTATACAAAGAGGCCCAAAAACCTAATTTTTTCATACGAGCTCATAATTGGATGAAATTAGTCTCATTTTAAAGGTCTTTTAATGTGTATTATTCTAAAAGTGAGTAGACCTATTTTGGAGTTGGTATGAAGGATCTATGGGCATTTTATGGTCTAGGGGTTCTAGGGCTTTATTGGCTATTTTACAAGGGGGATTTCTAGCTTTCTTCCCTATATTATTAACTAGGAAGTACATATTATAAGGAAGAGGATATTTTGACAAGTGGATATTTTACAAGGGATTTTGGCTTCTTATTTAAATGCAAATGGACTGCTAAAATGCATATATTATGTATTCAGGCATGAATGCTATTTATGCATTATAAAGGGAAATATGCCTCTATTTACTCGGGAACAAGGCTCTATTTTTAACTATTGAAGTGATGAATCACAGATTCATCAACCCCCTATACTTAAACCTTGCTCGTCCCCGAGCAACTAAATGAAATGCAAGAGTGAAATGATTTTGGGTTCCATACCAAGGTCATGAACAAAAATTGAAAATGGAGCTTGACTCGACCTTTGGATTAATTGTGTGGTGGGACCTTATTAGGATCTGAATTTAAGACCTAACAGACTTTAAGTTCCACAAGTCTTCTATTCAAGACGCCTCAACAGTCAGGTCAGAACAAATCCTCAAACGCAAATTTCTGATGACTATGATTCTTACTTGTACTGTGTAAGTGAAATGTAACTCTCCACATCAGAAATGACTCGGAACCAGACTCCTCTAACAAGGTAACTCAATAACCCGATCCAGTAACTCTTTCCTCAAGGAGCGGGGTATTCCCTTCTAAGTTCAAGTGCGACCAACTCAAGAGGAGGGGGTAGAGAAAAGAATAAAGAATGAATGGTAGCTAGTGTAGCTAACCTATCCCGGGATGCCTGACCAGTGTAGCCAAGTCATCCAACTGCAGACTTCTTGCTAGTATACATACTCAAACAGGCAATTTTTTTGTGGTCTGTCTATTTTTTTAGAGTTCTTGCATTTTTCTTTTTTTTTCTTTTTTTTTGAACTATATACAAGGTGCAGCATATATATCAGGAGTTTTTCCTCTTGAGCCAGTAGACTATCCCTCTTTTGAAGCATTATTGCAACCCACAGCGTCCTGTCCTTAGACTTCAACACCACCAGACTAGGTTGAGATGCACTACCCTCCCTAGAGGAGGACGGATGTTTCCACCCGTGTGCTACTCCAAGCTACAGGATTCTACCTCCTCACCACCTCATCAATTAAGAGCTACGTGCATTGTGCTTGTCCAAGTTAGGTCACTGTCTAAACGAATCATGCGTGTGCACGAGATATTCTACTTAGACTAATCAAGATGACATGTGAACATAGACTTGCGGACTCAAAGAATTAAGTCACTTGACCTGAAAAAATCATAACTCCAGTTCCTATAAGGTTCCTCTGAAATTAGGTGGATTAAGGTCAAATCAGGTCCATCCTCAATATCTACTCATAACGTGGTTAAGAACCCACTAGCTTTTCACCTTGCATATGCAAGATATGCAGATGAGAGGTGCAGATGACATGCTATGAATGAAATGCAAGATTTTTTTTAAATGCAAGGATGATATGCAAGAGTATATAAGAAGCCTTATTTTCATATTTATTATTATTTTGTTATAGAACAAATTTTATTATTTAAAACAAGGTTTTAATTTACAAATAATATACATAGTATTAAACTTTTTTTTATACATCCTATTTTACAACAAATTTTACAAACGTATGTTTTACAACTTTTTGTACAAGTATTATACATATAGTAAAAAAAATTTTTTTGGTATACCTCCTATGATACAAGTGTTTTATGAGTCAGTTTATACAAGTGTATTTTACAAAAAAATTTTCTCAAATTTTTACCCACCTGTAATTATTGCATAATATATACAAAATTACGCGAAAATACACGAAAGTACGAGCTATGGGTAAAGTATATATGTAATATATACACGCCCCCTATACTTAGCGTGTGCTATGTCCTCAGAGCACGAAAAGCGTCGAAAAAGACAGCTCGGACTAAGCGTAGGAGAGCTAAAAGTACAAAATGTATAGAAGTCGCTCCGCCCCCTATACTTAGGCTCTGGCAGCCTAAGTGTAGAAGAAGATAAAAAATGAGGCAGACGAGGGCAAGAGGGGAAATGGATGAGTATATACATGGCAGGCATCGGTCTCCCCTACACTTAGGCTTAGGTCAGCCTAAGTATTGGATGGAAGTGAGTATGAGGACCAATGTGATCTGGAGAATGTACAAAGAACCGACTCAAGTGACTCCTCCCCTTATACTTAAGATCTGGTCATCCTAAGTATAGTCCAAGATAGTGGTATAATGAGACGAGGATGAGTAACTAGATTCGCGGGAGAAAGGATAGGATATACTAGAATGATGATATATACAGATGAGTCGGTCTGAATCATTCGAGATGCTGCGGATGGCTGGAGTTCACTGCTGCAAGGCCTCATACATGGCTCGAGGTGTATCTGTTGTATTTGTCTCGCGCATGAATATAATCTCCTCAACATGGACTAACTGCTCATTGGATTCGACGAAGTGCTTCAACAGTTGTCCATTCACTAGGAATGTCGGTACGTCATCTGCGAGATCTGAGATCTCGACACATCCACTATCATGCACCGTACGGACGACAAATGGGCCTGTCCACTTAGACTTAAACTTGCCTTGGAAAATCATGAGCCTAGCATTGAACAACCATACCTTCTGTCCAGGAACAAAGGTCTTTCGTCTGATATATCTATCATGCCAACGCTTGACCTTGTCCTTGTACACCGAACTGTTGTCGTATGCGCGGTTTCTGACTTCCACAAGCTCATTCAGATCCATGTCTCTCTGCTTTTGTCCTAGGTGCGTGTTCCAGTTGACCTTCTTGATTGCCCATTCTGATTTGTGCACTAACTCTGCGGGCAAATGGCACGGCTTTCTGAATACTATTCGGAATGGGGAGGTGCCTAACGGTGTCTTGTAAGCCGTCCTATATGCCCAGAGGACTTGATCCAAGATCTGTGACCAGTTCTTCCTGTCCGAGCGGACAAGCTTTTGCAATATGGTTTTCACCTCCCGATTCGACACCTCAGCCATACCATTGGTTTGTGGGTGGTAAGGACTCGCGACACAGTGTTCGATGCCATAGTCCTTCAGGAGCTTCTTCACCTCCCGATTCACAAAGTGGCTACCCCCGTCTGATATCATCATTTTGGGAATCCCGAACCTAGAGATTATGTTCTCTCTGATGAATTCACAGACAGTTCTGCTGTCTGCGGCTCGGGTCGGGATTGCCTCCACCCATCTGGATAGATAGTCTACCGCAAGAAGGATATATTCGAACCCGTGGCTAACAGGGAATGGGCCCATGAAATCGATGCCCCAGGCGTCAAAGACATCACAAATGATGATCGGATGCATTGGCATCTCATCCTTGGAACCGACGGTTCCTCCCATTCTCTGGCATATTGGGCACGACTTCGCGAAGGCGGTGGCATCGCGAAATAGAGTCGGCCAGTAGAAGCCACACTGAAGTACCTTCCATGTGGTCCTCTTCACGGAGTGGTGTCCTCCTGCCTCTAAGCCGTGGCACAAAGAAAGGACACTCTGATATTCCTCCTGAGGAATACACCGTCTCCAGACGCAATTCGGTCCTTCAAAGAAAAGGATCGGATCCTCCCAATGGTAGTGTCTAGCATCCGACTTCAGTCGGTCGATTTGGCTCTTGGGCCAATCTTCGGGAACTTTCTTGGAGACAAGATAATTCCCGATATTGGCATACCATGGGAGTGAGTCGATAACAAAAATCGACTCGTCAGGGAAGGAGTCTTGAATTGGTGAATCTTCAGAAGTATTAAGATCTTCGAGACGAGAAAGATGATCGGCCACTACGTTCTTCTTTCCAAGTTTATCATGGATGTCAAGATCAAACTCCTGGATAAGTAAAATCCATTGAAGAAGACGCGCCTTCGCGTCCTTCTTCTCCATCAAGTATCGTAGTGTCGTATGGTTAGTGAACACAGTTACCTTGGATCCAATGAGGTGAGATCTGAATTTGTCCAAGGTAAACAATACCGCAAGCATTTCCTTTTCCGTAACTGTATAGTTACGCTGAGCGGTATCAAGCACTTTGCTTGCGTAGTGAATTGCAAACGGGACGCCATCTCTTCTTTGTCCTAACACAGCCCCAACAACATAATCTGAGCCGTCCGTCATGATCTCAAAAGGTAGAGAACAATCTGGAGCTTGTAGGATGGGTGCGTCCATAATCATTCCTTGCAAAAGCTTGAAGGCCTCAAGACATTTGTGATCAACAATAAACTCCATGTCTTTGCCTAAAAGCTCAGTTAGCGGCCGGGCAATCTTAGAAAAATCCTTAATGAACCTTCGATAAAATCCAACATGCTCGAGGAACAACCGTAACTGCTTAATGTTGGTTGGTGGCTGGAGTCGTCTGATCACATCCACCTTGGCAGGGTCAACCTCCATTCCTCTCTTGGAGATGACATGCCCCAACACTATGCCCTCCGTCACCATGAAGTGACTTTTCTCCCAGGGGAGCACCAGATTGACCTCACAGCATCTTTTTAGGACTTGATCCAAATTCCTAAGACAGGAATCGAAGGAATCGCCGTGGATCGAGAAGTCATCCATGAAGACTTACAGGAATTCGCCGACCATTTCGGCGAATACAGCAATCATGCACCTTTGGAAAGTACCCGGAGCATTGCATAACATAAAAGGCATGCGCCTGAAAGCATAGTTTCCAAAGGGGCATGTGAATGTGGTCTTTTCCTGGTCCTCTGGAGCTATGGCTACTTGATTGTAGCCCGAGAACCCATCTAAGAACCATAAGAACTCCTTCCCCGCTAATCGCTCTAAGATCTGATCAATGAATGGTAGGGGGAAATGATCCTTCTTCGTCGCGACTTTCAATCGTCTGTAATCCACACAGACGCGCCACGACGTGGGTACTCGCATCACGATCTCCTCTCTGTCCTCGTTGGTGGTCGTCTGAATTCTTGACTTTTTCGGGACAACATGAATTGGGGCCACCCACTTAGAGTCGGAGATTGGGTAAATGAAACCCGCATTGTACCATTTTTCTATCTTCTTCTTCATGACCTCTCGTAAATTTGGATTCAACCGGCGTTGGAATTCACGAGAGGGTTTGGCTTCGTTCTCCAAGTAAATATGGTGCGAACATAGAGCGTGATTTATCCCGTGGAGATCGGAAATGCTCCAGCCTATCGCCTTGTGGTTTTTCTCTAGGATCTCTAGCAAGCGAGATTCCTGCTCCTTGGTCAATTGCGAACTAATGATGACTGGAAATTTCTTGTCTTGTCCTGCAAGGAAGGCGTATTTTAAAGTTGTGGGTAAAGGTTGGAGCTCAGGAATAGTGTGATCGTCTAAGAAGTCTGGCTCAATCTGATCTGGCTCGTTGTTGGATGTGGCTGAATCGTTCTCTGTGATAGCTGCCACCAAGTTGTTCGGCTCAGGAGTTGGATCGTCAAAAGTCTCCATGCAATCAGCAAAAGCCACGTCCAACTCGTCATCCTCATCTTCCGATTGTCCTTAAGAGGGAAGGACAGACAGGCCCGACTGGGCCTCTATGTCATCGAAGATGTAGGGCGATGCAGGTTCTGAGCTGTACTTGTCTCTGAGGACCTCGCAAACTTATTCATGCACTAGATCATCTCCGAAAGGGAGGGACTCATCGGTGCTGACTGGGTTCTGTCTCCATGGCCCAACTGTGTCTTCATGATTGCAGTCTGTTCCGGTAGAAGAGTACTCAGTGCTGGATTCTGAATCCGGTCTCTGCCATCTTGTCTGCTTCATCTCGAGTTCCTCATCTCCGCCAAGAGTTTGGAACAGAATCTTCCCGATCTTGTAATCAAATAAGGCCCCTGCTGTTCTGAGGATGGGCCTACCTAAAATGATCTGCGAGTCTCTCCAATTACGAGGGGTTTTCATATCCAGGACAGTGAAGTCCACCATGTATTCTTGTCCCTCGACTTTGATCACAATGTTCCTCAATTCTCCTTGGAACCTCTTGGTTGATTTATCAGTAAACTGTAGGAGGGCTCTAGATTTCCTAGAGGGCTGTCGGCATCAGATTAATTGAGGAACCATTGTCCATGAGAGTGCTTGCAAACGCGATGTCATCAACATGACTCACTACATAATGTGCACCCATGTCTCTTTGTTTCCTTGGAAATGAGTTCTTTATTGCACAAGTCGTGGCTACTGATAAAACGTGTTTCTCAACACGGCTTTTGATCTTCCTGCTATCCCTAGTAGGTGTGCATCTCACCTTAAGGTATTTTTGGAATGCAGGGGTCATTTCCACGTACTTCTCAAAGGGGATTGTGACCTTGATGTATTTGTTGCAGAATTCAGCCATCTCAGGGTCATCTTTTTGGAATTTTTTGGTTTTCTTCTTTCCACCCATAAGAGCTCAGGGGAAAGGGATTATTGATTCTAACTCATTTCTGAAACTGAAATATTTTCATTGAAAGCTGGAACTGAGTTATGTACATGACTCGGACTCTGAAACTGATTAGGACTCTGACTCGAACTGAAATAAACATGCTGGGGCGAAATTGGTGATGCGTCTTCCGCTTCTTCTAGACGGTCCTCCTCAGATGGAGGTGCGAGCTCTTCATCAGTTTCGCCGGACTCACTAATGGTGCGGGGATGCTGCTTTGAGGACTCTAATGTCCTCTTCTTCTGCCGGTGCATGTGGTGGTGGTGCTGCTCCTCTTCCTCCAAGTTCTCCTCAGGTAGAGACTTGGAAGTTCCTTCCTTCTGTGCCCGTGCCCGATTTGGTATGGTCACGGTCCTTCCGCTTCTGAGGGACATATGATTTACATTATCGTACGAAAGGATCTCATGTTCAGATAAATAATTATCTGAATAGTATACCTGATCACGAGGTCAGTTCTGGCCATGGAGTATGTTGTTCGGGTTGGCCTGAATCTGTGCGGGAATCGGGGTCTTTGGCGCCATCTGTTGGTCCTGGGTACGAGAGACACGATTGATATCGGTTCTCATATCCAGATAATCATTCTGCATCTGTTGGACCCTATCAGACAGGGTCTGGATCGCCAAGGTGAGGGACTCCAATTCAGTGGGTTGGGCTGGCTGATGTGCAGACGAGGTTCTGTATTGGCCCTGCTGGCCATGCCGATATTACTGCTGCTGATGGGACGGTGCTAGCCCCTGCTGATAGGTGCGCTGCTGATGCTGGTACTGCTGAGGCTGGTACCCTTGTTCTGGCCAGGACTGAAAGCATAGTGCGGGAACGGATCTGGTTTCTGGATATGCTGGGGATGGGCAGCGAGGCTGATCCTTCCCCATTTCGGCCTGCCTGACAATCGGGTCACGGCTATACCAAAGCCCGTTAATCTCGTACACTTGCGGAGACTCCTCGTATCTGTTCTCTACTTGTGGGGGTGCATGCTGGTCCTGCTGGATGTAAATCTGATCCCAGCTACCCTGAGGCCCCGATGCCTATTCCTGTACAAGATGAACTCGATGTACAGGTATAGGTGGTGCAGAAGGGGCAGGTAGCTTTATCTTAGCTACCTTCTTAGAAAGTTCCTCCACTTGCTTCGGTAGACGTGAAAGAGACTCAAGTTCCGCGACTCTCTTGTGGATTTGCTCGACCATGGTTAGCTTGTCAGCAATAATCCCCATGCTAGGAATGAGGTCCTCAGTCAGATCTGCTACAGTTCTTCAGGTTGTCTCGTTGGATTGGATTGAGGGAGACAACGCATAGGCCCTTGTGGCCTGCGACCTGCCGGTTTCCGCCATCTGCTCCAAGATTTTCCATACAGCTTGCTCGTTTTTGTTCAGATAGCTTCCTCTACAGACGGCACTGACTAATCCCTGCATCTCCGGGGTTAGACCACAGAACAAGGTCTGGACCAGGATCGCCTTCGAAATGCCGTGGCAAGGGCATTTCTGCACTAAGTCATTGAACCTATCCCATGCATCGTGGAAGGGTTCACTCGATCCTTAGGAGAAGCTGGCGATCTTTGTCCTCATTTGATTAGTTCGACTGAGAGGGTAGAACTTTTTCAGAAAGAGGTCTTTGAACTGCACCCAGGTAGTACATATCACCCCTAAGTTCTTCAGCCAATGAGTAGCCTTATCTCCTAAGGCAAAAGGGGTGGCCTTCAGTCGGATATAATCTTGGCCAACATTGGGATGGCTAAGATTGTTGCATACCTGCTCGAAGTCATGGAGGAAAGTGTATAGTTATTCATTTATGTTTCTGTTGAACTTCGGAAGCAGACTAAGGAAGTGGGGTTTTAGCTCAAATGCTTGGGCGGGAACCTCTGGTGCTAACCAATTCAGAATCTCGTTCTCCGCCGGGTTGTAGGTATCGACCATTGGTCGGTCGATTCCTCCTGCTGTAATGATCTGTCCCATTCTAGCTGTGAGAGTTGCATTCTTCTGTTCGGCTTCAGCAAGGCGATTCAGGATCTGTTGTAGTTGCTCCTCCTCCGGTGGTTGTTGCTTAGGCGGCATTTTGTCCTCTATTCCTGGGTGTGAGAAAAGATCGGTGTCAGAAAACAAATCAAGGACGGGGTTACCGAGACGATGGTCTTCCTCGGTAAGCTCAGAGGAGAGGGAAGGGTTGGTTTGAGAGTAACCACCATGGGTGTGAGAGATCCAGAACTCAAGAGGGTCATGAGTCCTGGGTGGCTCAAGGTGTGCTTGGGCCTGTGAAGATGATTTTCGTGGGGGACTCAGAGAAAGATTGGCAAATAATGTGTCGATATTCCCCCAGTCATTCATCTTGATGTGGCGAGAAGAAGATAGGATTTTACTCCTACCTGAAGCAAGCAAGTGAATCCAAGACCCTGGTTTCACACTCAACACAGTGAAGGACTCGAAACCGAGTCCAATTTATCTTGTAAATTTTAAGTGTGATTGTTCAAGCAAGATATCAAGGATTACACAGCCTATGGGGAAGTCGGCTCAGAGCCGGATGCGTCTTCCCTGTTTATCTTGTCGCCTAAGATACCGCCGATCCTCCCTTTCTTCGCTCCTATCCGGAGTTGGGGACTCAAAGACGTGCCCCTATCTACCTGCAAGCAGGCGGAGGCTGACAAAGCTAGGCCTTGTCGTAGAGCACTGCTGGTTCGCCCCTATCTACCCGCGAACAGGCGGAGGCTACTTGGTACTTGTCAATGAGCTAAAAGTATCCAACTCGTGATATTTGCGAGGATCAGTTGGCCCGTGATATGGAAGGCGGGGATTTGGGCTCTGCCTTAAGGTGTTCACACACACTCAAGTACCCTCACTCATCCTGAAAACAAGGTTGGGGATTGGTCTCCCGCAAACAAATTTTTTTCCAATTTTACAAAATTTTTTGGTCAATACTGTTAGTAGTCCATGTTTTAAGTTAAGTTCTCACTTGTTTAGTCCAACCACACAGCACGCCTATTGTCCAGTCCCAATTTCCGTTTAAGTTAATTGTGAAAAACAGAGGGGGAAATCGAGAAAAGCCGATGCACGAAAAAACAATGATGCGTATGCTGAGTTGAGAAGACTTATAGTGATCCCTTCGCTTTTATGCAGGATGCAAGACAGTATTGAAATTTTACACTATATGCAAATGCAGACGACAAAATCCGCTCCTAGACAGGCAGTTCTATTAGTGAGTGGAGAACAAGTTCAATTTCACTAGATATGCGGTCTAGGTGCGTCTTTTAAGTGTATGTGTGGTCCTAAAATTTACGAGCACAAGCAATTCCTAGAGTGGCTCAAGGAGCCGCTAGTGCAAGTCTAAGTTACAATTCAACCACACAGCACACGGGGACAGTTCCACTATTTTTACACACGTGAGAACCCAAACGGGAACCGCTGAAAATGATGCGAAAAATGTGGAAATAAATGAAATTTACAAGTTCTCTCAAATCACTCAAACGAATTCGAATGCGTGTTCCTCGAAGCGTCTTCGACTCCGATGTCCCTCGCACAAGAACTAGTTGAGGTCAGATAAAGAACGACACAAAAAATGCAAAAAATTTTAAAAGTCAGAGAAATATTCACAAGAAAAACCGGGGGTCAAACTACCCAGGGATTGAAAATCAAACACTCAGAAATAACTGCAAATTAACCTAAGCCGTGCCTCCCCGGCAACGATGCCATTTTGATATCTCCTCCCGCACCCCTGTTAATCCGGTCAGATTATTGTACAAATTAATTTAAAGTGTTCATTGCAGTCGGATACGAGAGGGCTAATCAAAAACCACTTTAATTAGATTTGAGTTAATTTCAAGGGGCAAAATTTTTTTACTTGGTGAAGTCCAAGGTCGAACTCAGGGAGGCATCTGTCTCCTTAGGTCAAATTTTAGCAAAATCCGTTCTTTGATTCTCAGAGGGAATAATTTTGGTCTTTTTTGGTTTTTTATGCAAAACACATGCAACCAACAGGCCAATATGAAGCTAATTCAATTAATATATCAAATGGAGTCCAAAAATTCTAAAAATTGGCCAGATGATTAACAAGATAAAACTGAACTAACCTAATTTTTTTGGAATTTTTAGACACTAAATGAATTTACTGTGAATTAAACATGCAGACAGGGTGATTTTCACTAATTTAATTGTTATAAATTTCAAATCACATTGTTTTCAGGAACAAAAATTATCCTAGATAGATCTGATGATGAGGAATCCAGGAAAATTGACAAATCTTAATTTCAATGCGAAATGAGTTCAGTAAGCTGCGGCCAGCTTGGACCTACTTTCCTGTCTGCGCTGCTTAATAAGAAAATCACTCAACAATTTATTAAGGCCTCGATATGTGTGCAAATGATATGAAATTTTTATGTAATGTTAAGTTCACTGTCCCAGAGATACTGTGAATTTTTAAGGATTTTTGGTCACAGAAAATTAATTAGAAATTAAAAGGTGTCACTGGGCAAAATATTACACAAATCAACCAATTAATTCATTGAAAAATCACTGTAATTACAAAAAATATGACCCGCGGCACAATAGATAGAGGATAAGTTTCTCAACAAAACGCAACTTTTGGAATTTAAAAATGATGTAAAATGCAACCTAGGGATGCGTGCAAACATAGGGGTGTAAATGCAATACAGGAAAATAAAGTTACATAAAGCGAATATGCTGACAGGGACTTAAGTGCAATTACTTATAATGCTGGGGGACTCAATGCAATTTCTCCACTGCTACACGTGCTCCTCACGTGTGGGGCGCTTCACAGGGACTGATTTGCAATATCTGAAAGCTCCAGGGGTTTCTGTGCAATTTACCCAAGGCACACGTGCTTATCACATGGTGCGCCTAGGCTCGGATCGAGGCTCGGGCTCCTTGGATGTTTGGAGTTAGGTTCGGCGAAGCTTCGGGTGGTCCGAGCCTAGAGGTTGGGGTAGAGGCTCGGACCAGTCGTCGTGACGCGCTAAACACCGTTGGATCTAGAAGGATCCAACGGCTCTGTGATGCTCCGGTTGACTGGCGACGTGGATGAATGATGACCGTAGGATCACTGATCGATCCGACGGTTCTGTGCAGCTCCGATCGAGGGTGTCGTGGCGGGAAGCAGACCGTTCGATTAAGATGATCGAACGGTGGCTAGAGCTTTGTCTTCAACGGTCCTCCGCTACCTGCGGAGGAGAAGGCGGGGCTACGGCAGAGGGGAGCTTGCTCCGCCCTGACCTCCGGTCATCGATGACGCTCGCCGGAGGGTATGAAGTAGCTCGGAAGATGCGGAGCGTGGAGGCGAAGCCTCCGGTGGCTTCAGGAGAGGTGGAGATGTGCTGGAGCTCGCTGGTGATGAAGCTCGAGGGAAGCTCTGACGAGCTTCCGGCCAGTGAAGTGAAGAGTACCTGCAAGGGGTTAGGGAATAGCCGAAGCACGTGGAGTTGCGTGGAGGTATGGGAAGCGAACGGCGAGGCCTATGGAAATGCAAGGGTGGTCCGACGATGGTGCTCCGCCCAGGTGGCAGAGCTGGAGTCGATGGAAGATGGATGGCATCGTCGGAGAGTGTGAAGTATGGCACGAAGATCAGAGCTCCTCCACAGAGCTCAGAGGAATGGAGATGGAGCGAGAAGATCATGGTGGAAGGCGAATAAACTTGGAGAAAATCAAGAAAAATGAAGAAAAAGATCGAAGAGGGATGGAGGAGGTTACCTCGGGAATGGAGCTCGTTCTGGAGTTCCAGGTCTTCGCTCGAGGGATCGGTAGGGTCCCGAGCTCAAGCAGCTACGCGGAGGGTGGCTGCGACACGGCGGAGGGTGCCGTGGATCTCGTCGAAGCAGATGCATGTCGTCGCTCGAAGAGATGGCCAATTGCTGTCACCAATCGAGACCTCTAAGCTCAGGGGTCTCTCCTGTAATGGCGGATGGGAGTGACAGTGGCCGGAGGGCGAGGATTTGGGTTGAGTCGCTGGAATGTGGAGTTCGTGGGGGTTGTGGAGCGGCTCTGGTGGGAGTCATGGTGATCGAGGGAGCTGGCGAGGAAGTGGGTAGAGTGGGCTCCCTCGTGGCGGTGTTGGCAGTCAGTGAGGGTGGTTGTAGTGGGGACGAAAATAGAAAGGGTGAGCCCCTCGCGTAAGTCTGAGAACATGGGAGAGAGGGTGACCGAAGGTGGAAGACGAAGTCTCCACCATTGGATCTTGTGATCCAACGGTGGTTATCGAAGCAGGATGGAGCGGTTAAGATTAGATCTGGGCGAAACGATCTGAGGGTCAGGAGCTTTCCACGTGGCACGATGGGGGCAAAATGCGTGCGAGCGGTGTGGATTGCATCAAGAGTGGCCTCATCCAAGGGTCGTGATGGCGCCAGGTGTCGTGCGTAGGAGAGGGCGCTGACGAGCGGCGGGGATCAAATCGGAGGAAGATTGAAGGGCTACGATGCACAACGGGCTGAGCGGTTGAGATGGAGGAATGGAGTGCATCATCCAAGGGCGCAACAAGCGCCACATGGCGCGCTGAGGAAGAGGCGCCAACGGGCGATTGAGATGAGGCGGAGGATCTGATCTGACGGTCAAGGTGAAAGGCGTACGTGGTCATCCTGTAGCCGTAGGATTGAAAGTGTCATCCAACGCCGAGAGCAGAGGCGGCTTGGGGAAGGGGAGCGGGCCACGTGGTGCAACCAGATGGCGCCACGTGGCCTGCTGTGATTGGCTGGACAAAGAAATAAGGGTAGAGAGAGGAGGGGGCCGAATTTGGAAAAACTCATAACATGAAAGTTGTAGATCTCGATGAGATCTACAAGTTTAATGTTGACCAAAGACAGAGATGAGGTCAAATATGATACATAAATACAAAGATACAAATATACATACATGTAGTATATAAAGAGGCCCAAAAACCCAATGTTTTTCATACGAGCTCCTAATTGGATGAAATTAGTCTCATTTTAAAAGTCTTTTAATGTGTATTATTCTAAAAGTGAGTAGACCTATTTTGGAGTTGGTATGAAGGATCTATGGGCATTTTATGGTCTAGGGGTTCTAGGGCTTTATTGGCTATTTTACAAGGGGGATTTCTGGCTTTCTTCCCTATATTATTAACTAGGAAGTACATATTATAAGGAAGAGGTTATTTTGACAAGTGGATATTTTACAAGGGATTTTGGCTTCTGATTTAAATGCAAATGGACTGCTAAAATGCATATATTATGTGTGCATGCATGAATGCTATTTATGCATTATAAAGGGAAATATGCCTCTATTTACTCGGGAACAAGGCTCTATTTTTAACTTTTGAAGTGATGAATCATAGATTCATCAGAAATGCAATACTTATGGTGTATAATGTAAATAACAATTGATTCACCTATCCATGTATTTTTGGCAAAATTTTGAGCAATGATTAATTTCATATGAATTGTTGAGCATTGGGAAAAATATGTTATATTCCCAAGAACCAATAATTAATAACTAAGAACATAGCACAAAAATAAAAAGAGCACGCCACAATGTAATGAATTAAATGAGAAATAATGTGAATAAAAGATATAAAGTTGATAATCAAAGTACATAGGAAACACATGGATATGTTTGCAATTACAATAAATAGAATAAGGCAAAAATGCAATGATGGGTCCTATACGAAGTTACCTAGACAGGACCTTCTATAAATTGAGGGAACTAAAGGGGGTCTTCAACAATTATCCCCCACCTACACGTGAATATCACGTAGGATGGGGGGAGTTTTCTATGCAGACGTTCTCTAAACAACAAACAGCTCAGGTGGGAGGGGGCCTCGAGCCTCAAGCCTGGTGGATATTGGAGGACAACTTGTGGGAGAAGCACATGTTTTGGATGATGGAGGGACCTCCTAGAGCGATCGACGGTGATGATGATGGCTAAAAGCTCCTAAAGTTGGTGATGAAAGATCGATTGGAGGAGGAGAGCTCAGTGCATATGCTTTGAGAGAAGCTAATGAAGGAGAAGATCTAGAAGGTGAGGCAACTGAGAGTGGGGAACACGGAATGGAGGAGGCGAGGTAGGGCAATCGATAACAAAGGAGGAGTGAAGCACATGTGTCTACAAGGTGCGAAGGTGTTGAGGAAGATGCAGTCGATGAGGCTCCAGACTCACAGCGGTGGCAAAATGCAAAGGTTGTCTCAACGATACGCTCTAGCTTGAGAGGCGAGCGTATCTCAATGATGGTCAATAAACATAGGAGGAGGAGCAATTCCATGGGGAGGAAGTGATAAGGGAGAAGACCCTTGGACCTCATCGGATTGAAAAAGGAGGAGAGGCTCTCTCACTACCACCGCCTCCTCGAAGTAGGGCTTATTGGCAGATACTGAAGAATGGAGAGGGACGATAGATTTAATAGCAAAGGGAGACGAGGATGCGTGATTTGGGAAATCAAAGGTTATGAGGGCACGATGGTGATCTAATTATAGATGGACGAAGAGATACGATGCAGATTAGGAAAGTGATCAGCGAGTGCTTGGGAGATCAGGGAGGAGGCATGGAGTGCTGGATATATGAAGGGGATTCAAGTCGCGAGATTTTATTTCATCGGGAGACGAGATCCTCATGTGGTCAAAGATGGAAGGTTACAGAAGAGATGAGTGGTGACATTAGAGGAGCAGCGGAGGCCATGGTTAAGATTGAAGGTGGAAGTCGACGATTAAAAAGGGGACAGGGGCAGTAGCACTAGAAGAAGGAGAAGAAATGCGTGGGCTGTCCAATCGGTCGAGATCATATTGTCCACAAGATGACATGTAATGCCTTTTTTTAATAAATGGAATTTTAAAATCTCAAAATGGGTGACACGTGACGGCTTTGGTAGTGTCCTTGTGTTACTCTTAGAAAATTCAGTAACTAAAATGATAAGAATAACTAAAAATAACAAGTGGCATCATATCGATAATTTTTATTCACAAACGTTGTTTGACTTGATGTGATATACAACTTTCTTGATTAGACCAAAACCAAAATTGGTCATTTGTACAAAGTAATTGTTTTTGGGTGTTATATCTGTATAAAATACCATAATTTTTTCCGTTTTGTATTTTTTCATTTTTAAATATGATAAAAATGAGAAAAAATGATCAAAATCAAAGACAGATATTTACTTATTACTCTATTTTTTGTATTTTTTTAATTATAAAAATAGAGAAATAAAATAAAGTGTGATAAAGCGGACTTTTGTAAAAATTGTTAGTGCACACTCATACTCTTTCAATTTCTTTGATTTTAGTTCTATTTCATTTTTAGGTTTTTACGTATTTTGATAAAACTTCTGTTAAAGAAAATTGTTGACAAATAAATAAGAAAGGATATATACATAAAATAATAGGTCAAAATATAATAAATAATATACAAAAGAGGCCCAAAACCCAACATTCACATCTAATCTACGATTCCCTTAAACTTGGTCTTGTGTTTATAGGTAATTGAATGTACATTAGTTCAAAAGTGAGTATATGATCAAATCGAATACTGTGCGAGAAACAAATCAATGTTTTAGTCTAATTCCCCTAAATTAGGGTTTGGTTTTTATGGACCACTTATTTTTGTTAGCGTTTTTTTGTATTTTTCCTTTTATTCTTGTTAATGATGTGTATACAATGGAGTGTTTTTAGGTAATTTGGAATTAGCTTGACTTAACTAAAATTCAAGGAAGTTATCTTATTTTACATGTCAATTGGGTAGAGATTTTTGCTTCTTATTTTATGCAATGATAAAATGCACTTATCAGTTACATATACATGAATGAGAATTATGTAAAGCAATTAATAAAATGCAGATGAATTTTGGGAAACTAAGCTTAATTAATCACTTTTAGAGTAATGAATAACAGATTCATCAGGATTGCACTGAGAAAGTCAACGACTTTTGAAAGTTGCATGTATTAGATCACACTTCAATAAGGACGAAGATGTCGTATGGTAGATCTTTGAGGATAAGGCTTAGGGCTTAGTTGCCATATCATCATCCCGTGTGTTTGAGAAATCTCTGGTGATCCTGCACAAATCTGTATATATGCTATAACACCTTGAAAAAGAGAGAGAGATAAGTTCCAATCTCCACAACATGATTAACCATCTCTATAAAGTGGATAACAATGAGAAACAATCACAAACCTTGAAAAATTAAAAGTGATCGAACAAAGAACCAAGTCGATGGACAAGATCGATCTGATTTCAATGCATATTGTGCTTTTGGTAAGCACCAACCATGCCTGCCAGTATGTGAACGAACCATACAAGCATTCTGCTAAACCGAAGGAGCCATCCCATTAACATAATCAAGAAGTGCTCTAGTTAGTTCTGCTCATGTATTATGTCTAGGCACCCGTTCAACGATCGTCATCACCACAACAATAAATAGCCGTGTATCATCTAGAGAATCAAGCTTATACTAAGAATTTTTATCCATCACCTCCACAACTTCTTTAGGTGAACATCGTATGGGGTAATGAAAAAGCTCTGACCCATCCTGGAGGACAAACTCAGTTTTGAGTATAGCTACTCGGCTTTCAATCCTAATCACGGTCAACATAACTTTGAGCACCAACTATACCACTAATCTCTACACCAAGGCTACAACTATATACCACAACAACAATACCATGAACTAGCACATCACCAAACATACTAATCGGAGAATCCAACTGCTTAATAATAGAACTACTTATCTTCTCCTCTATACCAACAATATCAATACCCTCATCATTAATCTTAGTACTAACAATGGTAGTCGCACTACCACCAACCTCAACTACCACGTATTGTAGACTCTTTAGAGGTTGAGTCATGGGATCCTACCTCGGACTAGTTGGTTTAGTTAGTATAGAACATGAAAAAGATAAGACAGAAGATTTGCGACCTGACAACTGCCAAAACATTTATATGAGCGTATCTTGAGGTCAACACTAATAATTTGTAGAGAATGGAGCAGGTAGATTGTAGTGCAACACCATGTCATGGGTTAGGTATAAATTCATTTTAGTTATCTAATGTTTTCCATCTGAGGAGCAGACGAACACTACAACTGACTGTTGCATCCAAGGGGAAGCGCAAAGATTCTGTGAGCGAGTTTTCATAACCAACAACTGAGCCAGCACTTCCATATCTGATGAGCCAGAAGGAGCATCATAACTACCATCACCAAAACAAAAAAATAAAGAAAAAAATCATGCAATAAAATCGAAGGTCTTGTTAATGCATCCAAAGAGAAGACAACACTGAAGGATATGGATAGATCCTCAAGCGCATCACGGAAGCGTGAGCATTGTATCGAATATGACGAAGAACGACTAGTCCCACTAGTTGTTCTATGCAGCGGAAATTAAATTTTTTTTCATACGACGAAACCACATGATCCATGAACACTTCTCGGATTGTTTTGTCTAAACCACAAACAAGTAATAGGATTACCTCTTGAAGCGTGGTTGCGATAGAGTCTCTAAATGAAGACACCTCCTGTCTCAAGTCCGATCCAACGGAGGAGACGCTTGTGAGAGTGGGGATGAACCGCGTGCTTCTCGCAATCCATGTTGATGATCCAAGTGGTAGATCTCTTGATATCGACACACGAGATCCGACAGCTTCTTCACGAGCGAGGCACACCAAAGGAGATGGAGATCCACGAGCAGAGGGTCAGGCAACATAACGACGACACTGCGGCGATGGAGAACCTCTCTAGGGCATCTATGGTGGACGGCCACATGAGAGGGAGAGAGAGAGAAAGTAGATGCGTAGAGAGAGTGAGAGAGAGAGAGAGAGAGACTTATGTTCCCTTATGTGTTGTGTGTAAAGAAGAGCAAAGGGGTACCTCTCCATTTATAATATTCTGGGATCCATGGATCTCAATCTATGGTCAACACAAGTCCAATGGTCATCATTGATTGTATTTCTTTTGATGGCTATGATTTGTGTTGGTAAAAAGCCAACAACAATTAATTTAATTTATATCAAATATTTATTGATAAATCAATATAAATCAATCTCAAATTAAATCAAATAAATATGGAGATAATAAGAAAAAGGGAATGCCTCCTTCCATATACATGGAGTGGACGGCCACCCTTTCCTAATAGGAATAGGTCGCCGTCCCTCCTATGGAAGGAGCATCTCCAATGAAATCTCCCTTGATTACATTATTCCATGTATCTCCAATATATTACAACAACAATTGTTGTAAATTATTCTACAAAAATAATTCATGATTATTTAGTGAATATTGAAGTCTTGCCATTGGGAATTTGTGAATCACATTCACAACCCAAAATACAATGTGAATTATATTTTCAATTAATTGTCCAATGTGAATCCAATTCACATTAACATTTAATTAACAAATATAAATTACAAATAGCTCTCTCTTGTATATTATAAATCACATTTATAATATATATTACTAATATGGATAGTACCATCCACATTATTCATATCCATGATAATTAAATCACATTTAATCATCTTGGGTCTCCATTCTCTTATAACATGAATCACATTCACATTATTCACATCTTTGATAATTAAATCACATTTAATTATCTTAGATAGCTCTCCTTATAATATGAATCATATTCATATCACTCATGATAACTAAATCACATTTAAATATCAATTTTCTCAATGCTTGGATACACATATCAACAATGAAATTATCTATGAACTCTTTCAAGGATAATGCCCTTTCTCCACGAATACTTGGAGATAAGGACATAGCGATTGTATCGTTCCTTGTATAGTGACGTGGATGTTGAGATCATATCTCAAATCTAGATCGCGGGCCTCCCATAGATGCTTGATTAAATCAAGACCGCAAATCTAATCTTCTCATTGCATCTGAATTTCATTCCGATCAACGGCCAACATTTTGGACCAAGATCAGATTACTTCTGTACTGAGAGGAGACACTAAAATCCAGACCCGTTTCATCACTCCCTAGGAATGGAAGCGTCATGGTTATACAATCGTTTATGATCACATCTGTAAAATTTAACTTAGATTAATCATTTTTTCATGTGTTAAGACTACCATTTAGAGATGTTATGATTAGATATGGATATAAAGGTTATAATAATCAAAAGAAATTGACAAATGTGATACTTATATTGAAATTACAACAACGAGAATAATACATGTACTCCAGTTTTAATTATATAATAATTAAATAGAATATGGAAGGGGGAGTTGGATTGAAATTACCCTTCTTTTAATCCTAATAGAGATTTGGAGAAAGTTTAATGAAAACATCTTTTAACGTCAAAAAAAAAATAAGACGTTTTTTTTCCCATTAAAGAATAATATGGTAATGGCTAATTAATCAATGGGGAGAAGGATCGAGTATCTTCTTTTAAAAAAAAACCGTAGCACTGGAGATGTTATATAACGTGCATGGCATTGGAAAATAGAAGAAGGCCACGTCGCATGATAGAGATGAGATTGAAATTCATATGGCGGTGATTGCCAAAGGTATTTCAACAAAGTTTATCTATATAAGCATGCTAACTGGGACCTGTGCGAGTGACTATTATTGAGAAAGAAAGGGCGTCTACACGAACAGGACCGAGGTCAGTAGTTGTTCCAGTTTACTACTTGATTTCTTTGCATATAGATTAGAACCTGATAATCTCTATGTTCCGGGAAGAATAATTATACCATATAGATATCTTAATTCATAGGAAAAGATTATAAAGATACTGAAATTCTCATCGTGTATGGTGGGTTTTTTTATCTATTCATGGGTTGATACTTGATATCAATTACCCAGTATTAATACACAAAGTTCTGGTTCCTTACATTAACTGCAACTCCAAAGGATGCTTCCGAGTACATAGTTGATTATCAGAACTTACGACTTGAAAAAAAAGTATCACAGAATAAAAGAGAAATGATTCGTATGATATATATGGAATAAAGTAATACACCCTTGAATAATAACCAAGAATTCAAATGCTATTTAAATATGTTGTCAATAAGTCGAGTCTGAACCTCTACTATGAATCTTTTAGGATGAAGCAGATGTAGATAACTATTCCGATAAGGCTACCCCAGACAATCCTAACAGGTGAGTTGTTTCAAGCCTATGTTAAGATATAATCCCTATTTTCATAGATACATTGCAATATTACAGTTTGTGATGTCTTTTGATTATGTTATGTATATGTATAGTTTAGTTTGATAATTAGACAAGCTGGTTTTTGTCCAAGATGATGGCAGTTTAGTGAAGTTGGTATTGTACGCAAGTTTAATGTATGGTAGAAAAGCTTAGTTTTATGTTTCAGTATTCAATCATGTTGTTTAATACTACAGTAGTTTTCAGATAGATACAGATAAGTTCAGTATGATGATATGATTCAGAGATCATAAATGTCTCAGCTTACAGTTATATTACTATGGATCAGAAAATATGTCAGAAATAATGGCCACCACAGTAGCTCTCAGACATGGTCATGAACTAACCATTAGATATGGTGACGTCATCAGATATGACCCTGAAACACGCCATCAGATATGGTATCCGTCAGATATGATTCAGAGGACTTTGGGTCCGCATTTTGTATACACATAGGCTTTGGGCCGTATGCAGAGTGTTCTTTAGCCTTTGGGGCTGTCTACGCGTATGACTTAGTCTGTTTCAGTGTTCATGGACGTAGTATGTTAGCCACAGTGGTGTTGTTATAGCAGTTGAAATATAGAAAATTTCATTTTTTTGCAAAGATTTTTATCGCCCAGATAGTAAATTTATTTCAGTTGTCACTTTGATATTTCAATTTCTGTATAACATCATTATTTTGCAAAGCTTCATTTTTTTTGATAAAATTGCTCTATTATAGTATTACAGTTTATTCCAACTAGCCAGCATAATTATTTTTAAATAGCCAGTATATTTTCTTACTAAGTGCTTGAGACCCACTCGCTGGGTCTAAGCTCATTTTGAGTTTAGACTCAACCCTCTATTATTAAATATTATTTACAGACACATATGAGAAGGAGGCATAGAAGAGGCGAGGGAATGAATTATGGTTTTGCGGCTAGTGTTGGGACATTCACTCTATTCCTGTGACATTGCAGCACATTTTTGTACTACAGGTAAATAGTTAGTATCCAGAAAGACATGATGTTTTGTGAAGTAAAAAGAACAGTTGTATCTGGACTTGTAATAGTAGATGATGGTTGTACATAAGAAACAATGTATGTGTTTGGTACTGCGAATGTGGATTATAATTTGGACGGTTGTGGTGGTTAATTGTTAAAGGAGAATTTTATGCAAAAGTTTTATAAGAATTGTTTCAGGTACAGGGTAGCGTTTGGGAGTCCATAATATAGAGGAATTACTGTCGGATTTTTTTGACATCCTAATTAAGACGATAAGATCATTTTTATGTTGCGCTCGTCTCGGTTAGCGGGGCGGGTCGTGACATTCTGGTGGTATCAGAGCAAATGTTTATGGAATTTGATTATAATTGATGTTTGAAGCTGATCTATGAGTATATTAGAGGTGTTGATTTCTGTAGTGGATTTTGAAAAAAAATGAAAGGATATCGAAGTAACGACATTGTCAATATTGGATCTAATTTAGTCATGACATGAGATTTGAGGATTCATAATTTTGGAAGAGCTAATTAAGGAATTTTATTTATGTAGGACATAATGGCAGCTGAGCAACCTTCTCAAACCTCACAAGGACCAAGTGGTGGACATGATGGGAGTAATAATAACAATATGCAGGAGACCTTGGCATTAATAGCTCAGACATTGGGAAGCATGGCTGCTCGATCGGTGAGGCCGCCTGAATTTGAAAATCAGTTGCCATTTGAGCATGTTCGGAAGTTAGGTGCTAAAGATTTTGTAGGCACGACAGATCCGAAGGCGGCAAGAGACTGGTTCGAACACATAGAGAAGATATTTGAATTGATGGAGTGTACTGAATCACAAAAGTTGAGATATGCTATATTTCTGTTAAAAGAAAATGCTGATGACTGGTGGAAATCAGTGAAGATGAAGTACACCAATCCATCTGAGATTACTTGGCAGATATTTGAAAAAGAATTCAATGAAAAATATTATCCGAGAGTATATCAAGAAGATCGATGCAAAGAATTCTTATTTCTTACTCAGGGGAGTTTTCTGTTGATGACTATGAGAAGCGCTTTACAGAATTATTAAAGTTTGCAGCCTCTTTAGTAAAAACCGAAGAAGATAAATGCCGACGTTTTGAAGATGGACTTCATATAGATATTAAGTCAATGGTCTCAGCCAACGGATATATTGAATATGGTAAATTAGTGGAAGCTGCCCGTAGAGCTGAACGTATGGTGAGGGAAAGACAGCGGTGTAATGATCACAATAGGAAAAGATTTGGGGAAAGACCACCATGGAGAGGACCCGAGAACAAAGTTAGAAGAAATTTTGAAAATCCAAGGCAATACAACTTATCTGCTCAAAGATATAGGGGAAATCAAATGGGTAGATTTCCTCCAGAAAATTCTAGAAATGCAGGATTTTCTTATCCTCAATGTACCATCTGTGGGAAGCGTCATCCGGGAGAATGTCACAGTGGATCGTCAGGTTGCTATAATTGTGGACAAACAGGCCATGTACGCCGAAATTGCCCAAATCTTATATCAAACTGGGGAAATGCAAGGACACCAGTTCAACAGAATATCCATGCTAGGGCCATAACTCAAGAACCCCAACCAAAGAAAGAAGAAAGGAGAAATGATATTATAAGGAAAGGGAATAAAAAGGCACAAAATCAGGGAAAAGCTTTTGCGATGACACTCCAAGAAGCCATCTCTGCTGAGGATGTGGTCTCAGGTACCACTGTTATTTTTGGCAGAAATGCCTATACCCTTATTGATTCTGGTGCCAGTCATTCATTTATTTCTCGAAATTTTTCTGTGTTTGCGGATAAAGAAATGGGTATACTTGATCATGCATTATCAATCTCCTTACCTAAAGGAGAGCCTGAGATTGTTTGGAATGTCTTTAAAGACTGTTTGATAGAGATTGGTGGAGGTTGGGTGATTGTGAATCTTATCCCTATGGAAATTAAAGAATTTGATGCCATTATAGGGATGGACTGTTTAACATCATACCATGCTTTACTAGATTGCTTCCAGAAGAAAGTTGTTTTTCGAATGCCAGGCGAGACAGACTTTGCATTCTATGGAGAAAGAAATGTATATCCTACCCGCGTCATTTCTAGCATAGTGACACACAAATTACTCAGGAAAGGATATTCGTCTTTTGTTGCCCTTGTATACAATACAAAAGCAGAATTTATATGTTTAGAAAACATTCCTATAGTGAGAGAATTTCCTGAAGTATTTCCTGATGAATTACCGGGACTTCCACCAGATAGAGAAATTGAATTCAATATTGACTTAATACCCGGTACTACCCCGATTGCATTGACTCCTTATCGAATGGCTCCGGCTGAACTTAGGGAACTGAAAATCCAATTGCAAGAGCTAACGAATAAGGGATTCATCCGGTCTAGTATATCTCCATGGGGGGCTCCTGTTCTTTTTGTCAAAAAGAAAGATGGTTCTTTGAGACTTTGTATTGATTATCGAAGGTTGAATCGGGTGACAGTACGTAATAATTATCCTCTTCCTCGGATAGATGATTTGTTTGATCAATTGCAAGGGGCTTCTGTATTCTCTAAGATAGACTTGAGATCAGGCTACCATCAATTGAAAATTAAAGCCGAAGATGTCCCTAAAACAGCTTTCCACACTCGTTACGGACATTATGAATTCTTAGTAATGCCTTTTGGATTGACGAATGCCCCTGCTGCCTTTATGGATTTGATGAATCGAGTATTTCATTCTTTCTTGGATAAATTTGTGATTATGTTTATTGATGACATTTTAGTATACTCAAAATCAGAGGAAGAGCATAAAGACCATTTGAGGATTGTATTACAGACGTTGAAGGACCATCAGTTATTTGCAAAATTTGATAAATGTGAGTTCTGGTTGAAGAAGGTTGCATTTCTAGGGCACGTTATTTCGGGAGAAGGTATATCTGTTGATCCAAGCAAAATAGAGGCAGTTCTGAACTGGAGACAACCCGCAAGCGTGTCAGAAATTCGAAGTTTTCTTGGGTTAGCGGGATATTATAGGAGATTTGTTGAAAATTTTTCACGAATTGCAGCGCCATTGACAAAATTGACTAGGAAAGAAGTGAAATTAATCTGGGATGATAAATGTGAAGAGAGTTTTCAGGAACTTAAAAATCGTCTAACCTCAGCTCCCATTCTTAGCCTTCCTTCTGGGAATGGTGGATTTGTTATTTATAGTGATGCATCACATCAAGGTTTAGGATGCGTTTTAATGCAAAATGGGAAGGTGATTGCATATGCTTCCAGACAGCTTAAGCCGCATGAGCTGAATTATCCTACTCATGATTTGGAATTAGCCGCAGTAGTATTTGCCTTGAAAATTTGGAGACACTATTTATATGGTGAGACATGTCAGATTTTTACTGACCATAAGAGCTTGAAATATATATTCTCCCAAAAAGAATTGAATCTTAGACAGAGAAGATGGTTGGAACTGATAAAAGATTATGATTGTACCATTGAGTATCATCCTGGGAAAGCAAATGTAGTAGCGGATGCTCTTAGTCGGAAGTCTAGGGGTGCATATGTTAAGGCTGAACAACACTCATTATTGTCACAGTTAAGGGGACTACGTGCAAACCTGTCAATACATGATTCTGGCATTTTATTAGCTACCCTACAAGTTAGGCCTATATTATATGATAAAATACGAGAGGCTCAAGGATCTGATCAAGAAATTAAAAGAATACAAGAAAAAGTGGAGAAAAGAGAATTGCCTGATTTCACGATAAACGAGCATGGAGTATTATTTTTCAAACAAAGACTTTGTGTCCCACAACTTGCAGAACTTAAAACAGAAATTCTTGAGGAAGCACATAACTCTATGTACGCAATGCATCCCGGAAGTACAAAGATGTATAGAACATTGAAACCATGCTATTGGTGGTCAGGAATAAAAAGAGAGATTGCAGAATATATATCGAGATGTTTGATTTGTCAACAAACTAAACCAGAACATATGCGACCGGCTGGTACATTGCAACCGCTTCCGATACCAGAGTGGAAATGGGAACATATTACCATGGATTTTGTTACTGGATTGCCTAGGACTCGTCGAAGTCATGATGCGATATGGGTAATTGTTGATAGATTGACCAAATCCTCTCATTTCTTAGCAGTCAATATGACATATACATTGGATCGCTTGGGTAAAATTTTCGTAGATGAAATAGTAAGGTTACATGGAGCGCCTGTGTCAATTGTGTCTGATAGAGATCCTCGTTTTACTTCTAGATTTTGGCCTAGTCTACATAAAGCAATGGGTACAAAGTTAGCATTCAGTACTGCTTTTCATCCACAAACCGATGGACAATCTGAGCGAACTATTCAAACTTTGGAAGATATGTTGAGAGCTTGTGCATTGAGTTTTAAAGATAGTTGGGATGAACATCTATCTCTTATCGAATTTGCTTACAATAATAGCTATCAGACGAGTATTGGGATGGCGCCATATGAAGCCCTGTATGGTCGAGCATGCAGAACTCCTATTTGCTGGAATGAAGTAGGAGAGCGTAAGTTGGTCCAACCTGAATTACTACAACTGACAGCGGGAAAAGTCGAAGAAATTAAGAGAAACTTGAAGGCCGCACAAGATAGACAGAAAAGTTATGCGGATAAGAGAAGAAGAGATCTGGAATTTCAAGTAGGTGATCAAGTATTTTTACGAGTATCGCCTTGGAAGGGTATAATCAGATTTGGAAAGAAGGGAAAACTAAGCCCACGCTATAGTGGTCCGTATGAAATCATAGAAAGATTAGGCAATGTCGCATATCGTCTTCGACTTCCGTCTGAGCTCGCAAGAATACATGATGTTTTTCATGTTTCTACCCTTCGAAAATATATTCCAGACCCCTCACATGTTATACAACCACAAGAGATACAATTGAAGGAAGACCTTTCCTATACCGAAGTTCCTATGCAAATTTTGGATCATAAAGTTCAAGAACTCCGTACAAAGAAGATTCCACTGGTAAAAGTTCTTTGGAGAAGCCAAGCTATAGAAGAAGCAACATGGGAAAGAGAAGATGAAATGCGATCACAATACCCACATTTATTCTCTAACTGACTGAGGTATGTAAATTTTGAGGACGAAATTTATTTTAAGTAGGAGAGTGTTGTAACATTTAACTTAGATTAATCATTTTTTCATGTGTTAAGACTACCATTTAGAGATGTTATGATTAGATATGGATATAAAGGTTATAATAATAAAAAAAAATTGACAAATGTGATACTTATATTGAAATTACAACAACGAGAATAATACATGTACTCCAGTTTTAATTATATAATAATTAAATAGAATATGGAAGGGGGAGTTGGATTGAAATTACCCTTCTTTTAATCCTAATAGAGATTTGGAGAAAGTTTAATGAAAACATCTTTTAACGTAAAAAAAAAATAAGACGTGTTTTTTCCCATTAAAGAATAATATGGTAATGGCTAATTAATCAATGGGGAGAAGGATCGAGTATCTTTTTTTAAAAAAAAACCGTAGCACTGGAGATGTTATATAACGTGCATGGCATTGGAAAATAGAAGAAGGCCACGTCGCATGATAGAGATGAGATTGAAATTCATATGGCGGTGATTGCCAAAGGTATTTCAACAAAGTTTATCTATATAAGCATGCTAACTGGGACCTGTGCGAGTGACTATTATTGAGAAAGAAAGGGCGTCTACACGAACAGGACCGAGGTCAGTAGTTGTTCCTGTTTACTACTTGATTTCTTTGCATATAGATTAGAACCTGATAATCTCTATGTTCCGGGAAGAATAATTATACCATTTAGATATCTTAATTCATAGGAAAAGATTATAAAGATACTGAAATTCTCATCGTGTATGGTGGGTTTTTTTATCTATTCATGGGTTGATACTTGATATCAATTACCCAGTATTAATACACAAAGTTCTGGTTCCTTACATTAACTGCAACTCCAAAGGATGCTTCCGAGTACATAGTTGATTATCAGAACTTACGACTTGAAAAAAAAAGTATCACAGAATAAAAGAGAAATGATTCGTATGATATATATGGAATAAAGTAATACACCCTTGAATAATAACCAAGAATTCAAATGCTATTTAAATATGTTGTCAATAAGTCGAGTCTGAACCTCTACTATGAATCTTTTAGGATGAAGCAGATGTAGATAACTATTCCGATAAGGCTACCCCAGACAATCCTAACAGGTGAGTGGTTTCAAGCCTATGTTAAGATATAATCCCTATTTTCATAGATACATTGCAATATTACAGTTTGTGATGTCTTTTGATTATGTTATGTATATGTATAGTTTAGTTTGATAATTAGACAAGCTGGTTTTTGTCCAAGAAGATGGCAGTTTAGTGAAGTTGGTATTGTACGCAAGTTTAATGTATGGTAGAAAAGCTTAGTTTTATGTTTCAGTATTCAATCATGTTGTTTAATACTACAGTAGTTTTCAGATAGATACAGATAAGTTCAGTATGATGATATGATTCAGAGATCATAAATGTCTCAGCTTACAGTTATATTACTATGGATCAGAAAATATGTCAGAAATAATGGCCACCACAGTAGCTCTCAGACATGGTCATGAACTAGCCATTAGATATGGTGACGTCATCAGATATGACCCTGAAACACGCCATCAGATATGGTATCCGTCAGATATGATTCAGAGGACTTTGGGTCCGCATTTTGTATACACATAGGCTTTGGGCCGTATGCAGAGTGTTCTTTAGCCTTTGGGGCTGTCTACGCGTATGACTTAGTCTGTTTCAGTGTTCATGGACGTAGTATGTTAGCCACAGTGGTGTTGTTATAGCAGTTGAAATATAGAAAATTTCATTTTTTTGCAAAGATTTTTATCGCCTAGATAGTAAATTTATTTCAGTTGTCACTTTGATATTTCAATTTTTGTACAACATCATTATTTTGCAAAGCTTCATTTTTTTTGATAAAATTGCTCTATTATAGTATTACAGTTTATTCCAACTAGCCAGCATAATTATTTTTAAATAGCCAGTATATTTTCTTACTAAGTGCTTGAGACCCACTCGCTGGGTCTAAGCTCATTTTGAGTTTAGACTCAACCCTCTATTATTAAATATTATTTACAGACACATATGAGAAGGAGGCATAGAAGAGGCGAGGGAATGAATTATGGTTTTGCGGCTAGTGTTGGGACATTCACTCTATTCCTGTGACATTGCAGCACATTTTTGTACTACAGGTAAATAGTTAGTATCCAGAAAGACATGATGTTTTGTGAAGTAAAAAGAACAGTTGTATCTGGACTTGTAATAGTAGATGATGGTTGTACATAAGAAACAATGTATGTGTTTGGTACTGCGAATGTGGATTATAATTTGGACGGTTGTGGTGGTTAATTGTTAAAGGAGAATTTTATGCAAAAGTTTTATAAGAATTGTTTCAGGTACAGGGTAGCGTTTGGGAGTCCATAATATAGAGGAATTACTGTCGAAATTTTTGGACATGCTAATTACGATAAAGATGATCGGATCGTTTTAATTGTCGCGCTCGTCTCGGCTAACGGGGCGGGTCGTGACAACATCACCCCTAGGTATTCCCATTACCTGTACATCCTTCATACTGGAAGACCCAGAATAAATCTGAAGTATTGAATCAACTTTATATTGTCTACTTCATGGTTTTATCAGTAAGTTTCTCATTCGATCATTGGGATTCGGTATCAATCATATACTTTCCAAAAGCATATATATCATACCTAGATCTTGATCATATAATTTCCAAAAGTATATATCAAACTTACAAATTCAGTCAAGCTTCCAAAGAGAGACGACCGTGCACGGAATTTTATTCTTCCCAATATCTTATGAGTGAGCCCATGCCTTCCGGTTCAGTAAATGAACCTGTATGATCCCTTTGAGTGATCATATTACTCATATGGCCTCCCATGCACACCAGCGCGCCGGTGTGTAGACCTTGCTTAGGTCATTAACCTATTGGTCTGCCAAATGTACATACTCAGACATATAGTAACACATCTGTCTCCGGTCAGAGGATGCGTGCCTGCATCGTGACAACATACGATATAGGACTTTGGTTATATCGATCTTGTTAAGTCAACTATTTGACTCAACTAATCTGACACCTCCAAATCTCTATTCCTATGCAGAGGACATGCATCAAGAGGTCAGTCAGATATCAGCCTAACTGAGAAAGGATTGCAATCTCCTACTTAGGCTGGAGATCATCTCTTAACAATCATTTGACGGTGCTTGATGAGTCCTCATTCTAACTCATTAGATATTCATTCAAGCATCAGCCTCTATGATTCAATAATTGAATCAGCAGCTGTATGATCATTAAGATGGCCATGGTACATAACCCTAATTGTACTAAGGGACCTATTATGAAAATTATCCATTCGTCATTTCAGATCAGGGAATGATATTCGCAATAACATTTACTGCATAATGGCTCACCGTGGGCTCGCATGTCCAACAATCTCCCACTAGCCCAAAGATCCAGTAATGGGCTAATCATTTAAACCCACACTCACATGACAATCATAGGCTATTTAGAAAAATAGCCAGGTAAGCTGATCAGTCACTCTGTTCCTGCTGGACTACGCCAAGTCCTTTTATGGCACTTGCATATCCCCAGTAACAGTGCTCGCATTTAATGCGAACGTTGCATCTTATGCAACCAATACTCAATCTTGTTGGTTATAGTGTCCTTGACACTATAGCTTAATAATTATCATAACCATTATTTCTAAAATCATTATCAGAATACCCTTATTCCTGGAGATCATTATCTCTTATGGTATCCACAATTAAGACCTTTTATATCTCTATCTATAAAGTCTTACGTTTATGAAGATAAGACTTTTGAGATCACTGTCTCAAAAATCTTGTTATCTATAAAGATTTCGTTGTTACTGTAATCAAGTGTTTTTCTCTCCATACTAGGATTAGCAACACTTTACTACTCCCACTGCATGGCAAATATCTAGCTTTTGTACACATCTAGCAAACACTCAGCTTTTCGCAGCTAATGCACAAGTGCAAGTAGTTCTAGCATTCACTTCCTCAACTCTTTGAGGTACTATCCCTTTAGATAGGTCAATACCATATCTTAAGGGATGGAAGCTTTTCTTGGAATTTACTAGAAAATGGAATATGTCCAAGGTGTACTACTATTGTGACAGTCCCAATACCCTCTTCTCTTTGCTTTTGAACAACTTCAGAACTAAGATCCAAGAGGTATCCTTGAGATCATATCTCAAAATATGGAACAAACATATTATAAAACACTTATTATTATCCTTATATCATTTTAAATGATTAGGATATCATCTACATTTAGCACGATGAACACAACGACACTCCCACTAAGCTTCATATGGCTCATTGATATTCTATCTGAAATCATAACATTTATAATTTCATCAAATCTTATGTTCTAGCAATAAGAAGCTTATATGAGTCCATAGATGGATTTCTTTAGCTTGCACATCTTGCTTTCCTCAACCATGAAGCCTTGGGGATACTTCATGTGAATATCCTTAGAGAGGAATGCAATCTTTGACTTCTTTCTCTTGGAGATCCATTTACACCTTTATTGGTCTTACCCATATAGGTGGATCCTCGAGGGTCCATATACAACACTTGTATATGAAGTCTTTGTTGGAAATGTGAGCCCACGACGAGCCATTATGCAATAAATGTTATTGCAATTCAATCCTTAATCTGAAATGAAGAATACATAATTTGCATAATAGGTCCCTTAGTACAATTAGGGTTATGTACCATGGCCATCTTGATGATCATACAACTATTGATTCAAGTATTGAATCATAGAGGCTGGTGCTTAGATGAATATCTAATGAGTTAGATTGAGGACTCATCAAGCACCGTCAAATGATTATTAAGAGATGATCTCTAGCCTGAGTAGGAGATGGCAATCCTATCTCAGTTAGGCTGATATCTGACCGACCTCTTGATGCAGGTCCTCTGCATAGGAATAGAGATTCGGAGGTGTCAGATGAGTTAGGTCAAAGAGTTGACTTAACGAGATCAAGATAACCAAAGTCCTATATCCTATGCTGTCATGATATAGGCACACATCCTCTGACCAGAGACAGATGTGTTACTATATGTCTAAGTATGCACATTTGGCAGACCAATAGGTTGATGACCTAATCAAGGTCTATACACCGGCGCGCTGGTGTGCATATAAGGGCATATGAGTAATACGATCTCTCAAAGGGATCATACAGGTTCAGTTACTGAACCGGAAGACATGAGCTCACTCATGAGATATTGGGAAGAATCAAATTCCATGTGCATGGTCGTCTCGCTTTGGAATCTTGATTGAATTTGTAGGTTTGATATATACTTTTGAAAGTATATGATCAAGACCTAGGTATGATATATGCTTTTGGAAAGTATATGATCGATGCCGACTCCCAATGATCAAATGAGAAACTTTTTGATAAAACCATGAAGTAGACAGTATAAAGTTGATCCAATACTTCGTGTTTATTCTGAGTCTTCCAGTATGCAGGATGTACAGGTATTAGGAATACCTGAGGGTGATGTGATCATAAATGATTGTATAACCAAGACGCTTCCATTCCTAGGGAGTGATGAAATGGGTCTGGATTTTAGTGACTCCTCTCAGTAGAGAAGTAACCTAATCTTAGTCCAATTATTGGACATTGATCTGAATGTGATTCAGATCCAATGAGAAGATTAGATTTACGGTCTTGATTTAATCAAGCATCTATGGGAGGCCCGAGATCTGGATTTAAGATGTGATCTCAATATCCAAGTCACTATACGTGGAACAATATAATCACCCTGTCCTTATCTCCAAGTATTCGCAGAGAAAGCGCATTATCCTTGAATGGGTTCAGGATAATTTCATTGTTAATAAAATGTATCCGAGCATTGAGAAAATGGAGAATTAAATGTGATTTAATTATCATGATTAATATGAATTTGATTCATATTATAAAGAGAGTTATCTAAGATAATTGAATATGATTTAATTATCGAAGATGTGAATAATGTGAATGTAATTCATATTGTTTAAACACATGAGATAAAGAGATCCAAGATGATTAAATATGATTTAATTATCATGGATAAGAATAATGTAGATAGCAATATCCAATTATTCATAATATATTATAAATGTGATTTATAATGTATTAGAAAGAGCTAATTATAATTTATATGTGTTGATTAATTATTATGTGTATTGGATACACATAATGTAATTAATTGACAATGTAAATTATATGTTGTTTTGGGTTGTGAATTTGACTCAGAATTTTTTCATGGCAAGATTGCAGTATTCTCAAATATAATTGTGAATTATTTTTTGAAGAATAAAAAGCCAATAAAAATTGTTGGAAATAAATAAAGGAGATTTTCAAGGAGATATGCAATCTCATGGATTTCCATGAGATTGCTCTCCCCATGGAAAGAGTGGGCGGCACATCATTCCTAAAAGGAATGTGTGGCCGTCCACATGGAAGGTGCATGGAGATGAAATCTCCATGCACATTCTCTCCTTATTTATTGGTTTGATTTTGGACTAATTTATATTTGATTTTGTCAAATATATTTTAACCTAAATTTGTTGGTTTTACCAACAACAATCTTGACCATTGGATTGACATAAATCAATCTCATCCATTGATTTTATGTGTCCCACGGATTGAGATCCATGGATCCCAAAACCATATAAATAGAGAGGCATACCCATGCTCTCTCTTGACACATAATGCTTGAGAAGCATCTCTTTCTCCTTCTATCTAGACGTCAGCCCTATCTCTCCCTCTCATGGTCGTCCACCATGGATGCCATGGAGAGGTTCTCTATCGCCGCAGCATCATCGTTATGCTGCCCGATCGTCTGCTCGTGGATCTCCGTCTCCTTCGGTGAGCCTCGCTCGTGAAGAAGACAACTGATCTCGTGTGTCGAGATCTGGAGATCCACCTCTTGGATCATCAACATGGATTGCGAGAAGCATGCGGTTCATCCCCGCACTCGCAAGCGTCTCCTCCGTCGGATCAGACTTGAGACAGGAGGTCTCTTCGTTTAGAGACTCGATCGCAACCACGCTTCAAGGGGTAATCCTATTACTTATTTGTGGTTTAGATGAAATGATCCAAGAAGTGTTCTTGGATCATGTGGTTTCGTCATATAAAATTTTTAAATTCCTCTGCATCGAGCAACTAGTCCGACTAGTCACTCCTCGTCGTATTCGATATGACGCTCACGGTTCCGTGATGCGCTTGAGGTTTTTACCATATCCTTCAAGTGGTATCAGAGACTTAGGTTGACGGTTTCGAATATGATTCGAAAAACCAAGGACGACTTGGGTTCGATAAGGTCGCGAAAGTTTTTATTGCATTTGATTTCGCAGATCTGTTTAGTAAATAAATTCGGAACTGTTTAAATTGTTTGAACACGAATTTAATACTTGTATTTTGTTCCCCATTAAATATGGAAACCATAGGATCTGAGTTTGCGTAAATCGGATTTCGTATGCTCAAGATATGGTTGTTTTATTGAACATGTATGCACTGTTGCGGGAACTGTAGATCTGAACGTGATTAAAATGTTAATTACTGTTTAGACTTGCATCGAAATGCGTGAAACATTACTTGGGTTCTGTCCTAAATCAAATTAGCAATCTATGAAAATTGATTTTGTCTAATTTGGATTTAATATGATTGAGATATGCTAATTTTAGTAAGTAGGTGTCACTGCTGAAATTACATTCCTAATCTAGAACCATGTGATTGTCAATTAGTGAAATTAATTGTTAATTTCGTGAAATAATCTTGAAAAATATTTGTGAAATATTGGAACATGAAAATTTACCTAATTGACTTGGCCTCAACCAATTAATTGATTAAGATGTGATCTAAATCATAATTGGAAACCACAATCTTCAAACTTGATGCTTGAATAGGATTTGGGAATTTGTGTAGTGAATTTCCTTATAATAAAAAATGTTTTGATTATTACTATATGGTACAATTTCGGTTGAAGAACCGATGATCATCTCAAGTACAAATTAATCAATTTGGCATTATCCTTTCCCGAGGTGGATATGGTGTCTAGTCGTGGATTGCTGGGGTAGCGGGTTGCAACGTATGCGGTTCGTCCCACTCCCGTCAGTACTGGCCATGACAACGGTAGGGTCGGGATAATGTCCGAGGGATTAAGTTGTATTTTTTCTAATTATTAAAATTCGAATTAACAAATATTTTGAGATATTACCATATATATTCAAGTAAAATAATCAAGTTTGATTGATTGAATTGGATTGATAATTAATTTAATATGATTAAATTGATTATGTCCAATTAGAATACTCTAATATGATTAGAGCTAATATCCCTTCGAAGAATTAATTATATGAATGTGATTCATAGTAATTAATTAAATTTGAATAAGAAATGGAGGATCACACAAGTGACATCCATGGTCTCCCGTCAAGGCGAAGGGTTTCGTCGCCAGATATCATATGTGGGAGACGCCTGTCCGAAGTGACAGCTCCTGCATATGATCCATTTGGATCGGGCTCGTCGCTTCTCGAAACAGTAAGGACGTATGCGTAGTGACCCCAATATGGAGTCCTCATATTATTGGGGTGATATTGGATAGCGCAAAGCGAGTTGTATTCCTGTTGATGGTTGGTTCAATTAATGACGGGTCACCATTGCCTTAGGGGTGGTGGGCCCAGGTGTTAAAGACCGAATTGGGAGATGCAAGTTGGACTTGCAAGGTGGAATGTGTTCCCGCTTCTTTTTATCCGAGTTGTAAGTTCTCATATTATTGGGATGCAACAAAGATAAGGAAGGAGATCCCAGATCTTGCTTGAGATATAATGGTAAGTATATCTCTTACATTGAAAGTGATTAAGGGAATGAACTTTCATTGTTGACATGGCAAGACAACTTTGATATAAAAATTCCTAAATCAAAGTAAATTAATTATTTATATATATTTATGCAAATTTTTTATTTCAGATAATCCTTCATTAAACCCACTCAATATTATACTCAATAATAACCAGTAAAATATCATGGATTGGACCCATTGATCCAGATATTATACTTGCAATTGGACACATAATGTATGTGGTTGCAATGTGCAAGTTTCCTCATAATAATGAGGAATGATAATTAAATAAGACAATAGGACTAAAACCCTAGGGTTTGTATGTCTCTATGAGTCTTGATCTCATCGAATGTACTTTTGAAGTAACATGTCGATAATGATCGTAATTATCATATAATCCTTATAAAATATAAGAAGATGTTCTGACATACATATGTGCTCTCGACATATAATCATGAATGACATGGTTCTCTGCATTATGCAGAATGGTGGCTCTGTAGGAGATGATGTATTCAAATTGTTTGAGTACCTACCTGAACCTAAGTTTTAAGAGTTTAAATGAATGTAGATACGATGAGTGTCATCATTCTACTACCTTTACTCTAGTCATTCCTGAATCTTCGTAATATTCATATTGTATGAATTGAATGAAGCATGTATAAATGTTGAAATTCTCTTATATTGAAAATTTTGATTTTAACATAAGAAATCCTCTGTCTTGAGCAATGGTTGCTTGTAGATAAAGGGAGCACAGTGGAAGCATGGGTTGGACCCAAGTAAGAAGTATAGTCAAAAGAGTTGAATGTACTTCTGTGACTTCCATGTAACATCCAAGGAGTTGGATAAATGCCAATACTGCAATAAGTTGATGTGTTGATAGTATGACTATCATATCTATCAAGAATACTTAGAAAAGGAATCAAATAGTACATCAGAATAATCTACATATAATCATTGAAATTGACTTACTTATTTGACGAAACAAAGTCTAATAATTGTATATCAATCTTCTAATGACACTTGCAATTGGTTGCATATGTATTAGAATATTATAAATCTGATTTTAAGGTTTAATGGTCATCCATTTTGGATTTGATGCAATTGTTGCAACAATTTCCACCTAATGAATATGCTTCATATTTTCAGTGGGAGTCCTTAATCTTAGAGAATGCGTCTATGACCTAGATATTAGAATACACTCATTATTTATTTCCAAATGTTGGAAATAAACATGAATTCTGTAATAAATCTATCATAAAGAGTCATGATGGAGATATTTCAGATAGTGATCTAAAATCTTATGGACTCTACTAAATTAGAAAATTAATGAATGGTTCATTAAGATTTCTAATGCTGAAAAATAAACCACTAAAGATCAATAGGAGGATGAAGATCATTTGATAATGATCTAGCATCATGTTTTGGACATATGTCTGTTGATATGATCAATAGACTGATAAGAGATGAAACTTTAGATTGTCTAAAGGTTCAAATCTTACATACATATGAATATTGTATTCAAAAGTAGAAATGTTCAATACACCCTCCCTTGGGAATGGTGTAAAATGTCAAGGTATTCAGGATCTCATACATATTGATGTATGTGAATCATCTATATCATAGTAAACATTATGGATATGTGATATCTATTGATGATTATGTATGATATGAGATTTCTTCTCTTCACCTAAAAAACCTTTGAAATGTTTAAAGATTTCACAATTTTGGTTTAGAACCAAAGTTTGAAGGAAGATGAAATGAATTTGATCTAACCAAGGTAGCTTGTACCTATTAGATGAATTCAAGAAATACCTTATGGAGATATGAATATCAGTCCTATCTCAATCCTCCTAATGGACCTTAACTCAATGGAGTTGTAGGAAGATACAATTGATCATGTGTGACATGATTTGATAAATGATTAATCTTAGTATAATTATCTCTTAGTTTCCAAGTATATATATATATATGTGGTAGAGACTACATTATATATATCCTTAATAAAGGTTCCAATGATTAAGTTTGAATCTAGCACCAGAGAGTGCTACTTCATTAGGAAATTAAAGGATGGTATTGGATACCTACTTTATGACCTTGAGATTCTTAAAAGATCTCATCTTTGAGAATATGATTCTTAGAGGATGACTCTCTTAAGAATCAAGATGAAAATGAAGTAAAGGAACTCATTTAATCTTGAGATGATAATGAGGCTCCTAAATTCAGAAACTAAAAGACAATTAAAATGAAACACTAATACCCCTTCAAATAAGTTTTAATGATGGGTTCCATGTGTCAGTTGAATCTGACAAAGATCCGACTTCATGTAATGAAGCTCCTGAGGATCATGGCATGGAAAGATGGATGTTAGCAATAAAAGTCTAATGTAGACTACATATACAACTGTTGTATATGGACCCTCGAGGATCCACCTATATGGGTAATACCCATTAAGGTGTAAATGGATCTTCAAGAGAAAGAGGGAACCTGATGAGAAGGTAGAAACCTTCAAAGCACGGTTCGTAGCCATAAGCTACACACCGAAGAGAAGACATCGCTTGCGATGGGACTTGCTCTATGGTGACCTTGCCTTAACCCATCAGAATATTGCTAACTATAGCTACACAACTTGACTATGACATCTTCATGATGTGAGTCAAGATTGCATTCCTCTATGAATTCCTTTATGAGGATATTCATATGAAGTAGCCCCAGGGCTTCATGGTTGAGGAAAGCAAGGTGTGCAAGCTGAAGAACTCCATCTGTGACTCAAATAAGCTTCTTGTAGTTGGAACATAAGATTTGATGAAATTATAAATGTTATGATTTCTGATAAAATCTTGATGAACCATGTGAAGCTTAGTGGGAGTGTCATTGTGTTCATCATGCTAAATGTAGATAATATTCTAATAATTTAGAATGATATAAGTGTTTTATAATTTGGTTGTTCCATACCTTGAGATATGATCTCAGGGATACCTCTTAGATCCTAGTTCTGAAGATGTTCAGAAGCAAAGAGAAGAGGGTATTGGAATCAACACATTGCATAGGAATAGAGATTCGGAGGTGTCAGATGAGTTAGGTCAAAGAGTTGACTTAACGAGATTGAGATAACCAAAGTCGACTATATGTCTGAGTATGTACATTTGGCAGACCAATAGGTTGATGACCTAATCAAGGTCTATACACCGGCGCGCCGGTGTGCATATAAGGGCATATGAGTAATACGATCTCTCAAAGGGATCATACAGGTTCAGTTACTGAACCGGAAGACATGAGCTCACTCATGAGATATTGGGAAGAATCAAATTCCATGCGCATGGTCATCTCGCTTTGGAAGCTTGACTGAATTTGTAGGTTTGATATATACTTTTGGAAAGTATATGATCAAGACCTATGTGTGATATATGCTTTTGGAAAGTATATGATCGATGCCAACTCCCAATGATCAAATGAGAAACTTACTGATAAAACCATGAAGTAGACAGTATAAAGCTGATCCAATACTTCGGGTTTATTCTGAGTCTTCCAGTATGCAGGATGTACAGGTATTTGGAATACCTGAGGGTGATGTGATCATAAACGATTATATAACCATGACGCTTCCATTCCTAGGGAGTGACGAAACGGGTCTGGATTTTAGTGACTCCTCTCAGTATAGAAGTAACCTAATCTTAGTCCGAATATTGGACATTGATCTGAATGTGATTCAGATCCAATGAGAAGATTAGATTTACGGTCTTGATTTAATCAAGCATCTATGGGAGGCCCGAGATATGGATTTGAGATGTGATCTCAATATCCAAGTCACTATACGTGGAACAATACAATCGCCCTGTCCTTATCTCCAAGTATTCGCGGAGAAAGCGCATTATCCTTGAATGGGTTCAGGATAATGTCATTGTTGATAAAATGTATTCGAGCATTGAGAAAATGGATAATTAAATGTGATTTAATTATCAAGATTAATATGAATTTGATTCATATTATAATAAGACTTTTCTAAGATAATTGAATATGATTTAATTATCGAAGATGTGAATAATGTGAATGTGATTCGTATTGTTTGAACACATGAGATAAAGAGATCCAAGATGATTAAATATGATTTAATTATCATGGATAAGAATAATGTGGATAGCAATATTCGATTATTCATAACATATTATAAATGTGATTTATAATGTATTGGAAGAGCTAATTATAATTTATATGTGTTGATTAATTATTATGTGTATTGGATACACATTATGTAATTAATTGACAATGTAAATTATATGTTGTTTTGGGTTGTGAATTTGATTCACAATTTTTTCATGGCAAGATTGCAATATTCTCAAATATACTTGTGAATTAATTTTTGAAGAATAAAAAGGCAACAAAAGTTGTTGGAAATAAATAAAGGAGATTTTCAAGGAGATATGCAATCTCATGGATTTCCATGAGATTGCTCTCCCCATGGAAAGAGTGGGCGGCACATTATTCCTAATAGGAATGTGTGGCCGTCCACATGGAAGGTGCATGGAGATGAAATCTCCATGCACATTCTCTCCTCATTTATTGGTTTGATTTAGGACTAATTTATATTTGATTTTGTCAAATATATTTTAACCTAAATTTGTTGGTTTTACCATCAACAATCTTGACCATTGGATTGACATAAATCAATCTCATCCATTGATTTTATATGTCGCACGGATTGAGATCCATGGATCACAAAACCCTATAAATAGAGAGGCATACCCATGCTCTCTCTTGACACATAATGCTTGAGAAGCATCTCTTTCTCTTTCTCCTTCTCTCTAGACGTCAGCCCTATCTCTCCCTCTCATGGCCGTCCACCATGGATTCCATGGAGAGGTTCTCCATCGCCGCAGCATCGTCGTTATGCTGCCCGATCGTCTGCTCGTGGATCTCCGTCTCCTTCGGTGCGCCTCGCTCGTGAAGAAGATGACTGATCTCGTGTGTCGAGATCTGGAGATCCGCCGCTTGGATCAACAACATGGATTGCGAGAAGCACACGGTTCATCCCCGCGCTCGCAAGCGTCTCCTCCGTCGGATCGGACTTGAGACATGAGGTCTCTTCGTTTAGAGACTTGATCGCAACCACGCTTCAAGAGGTAATCCTATTACTTATTTGTGGTTTAGACGAAACGATCCGAGAAGTGTTCTTGGATCATGTGGTTTCGTCATATAAAATTTTTAAATTCCGCTGCATCGAACAACTAGTCCGACTAGTCGCTCCTCGTCGTATTCGATACGACGCTTACACTTCCGTGATGCGCTTGAGGATTTTACCATATCCTTCAGTCTACTTTAGACTTTCATATCTAAAATCCATCTTTCCACATTATGATCCTTAAAGATTTTTATCACATGAAATCCGATCACTGACACATGGAATACTTCCTCAAACTCATTTGAAGAGTTATTAGTGTTTCATCTTTAATTGTCCTTTTAGTTCCCTATTTCACGAGCCTCATTATCTTCTCAAGATTAATTGAGTTCCTACACTTCATTTTCTTCTTGATTCTCAAGAGAGTCATCCTTTAAGAATCATATTCTTAGAAATGAGATCTTTTAAGAATCTCAAGGTCATAAAGTAGGTATCCAATACCATCCGTTATTTTCATAATGAAGCTGCACTCTCTAGTGCTCAATTCCAGCTTACTTGCATGGAATTTCATTAAGGATATACAATTTAGTGTCTACTACATATATATACCTGGAAACTAAGGGATAATTATGATAAAATTCGTCATTGATTAAATCATGTAATACATGACCCAATTGTATCTCCCTACAAGTCTATTGAGTTTAGGTGTGTTAGGAGGATTGAGATAGAAATGATATTCTTATCTCCATAAGGTATTCAATTAATTCATCTAATAGGTACTGATTACCTAGATTAGACCAAATTCATTTTCATCTTCCTTCAGACTTTTATTCCAAACCAAAATTATGAAATCTTCGAACATTTCAAAGGTTTCTTAGGTGAAGAGAAGAAATCTTATATCATACATAATCATCAATAGATATCACATATCCACAATGTTCATTATGATATAAATGATCCACATACATCAATATGTATAAGATCCTGAATACCTTGACATCTTACACATTTCCCAACGAAGGGTGTATTGGACATATTTTACTTTTGAATACAATATTTGTAAGTATGTATGTTTTGAAATTTTAGACATTCTAAATTTTCATCTCTTACTAGTCAATTGATCTCATCAACAGACATATGTCCAAAACTTGATGCCAGATCATTGTCAAATGATCTTCATCCTCCAATTGATCTTATAAAGGTTTTAATTTTCAGTATTAGAAATCTTAATGAACCATTCATTAATTTTCTAATTTTGTTGAGTCCACTAGATGTTAGATTACTATCTGAAATATATCCATCGTAACTCTTTATGATAGTTCTATCTCAGAATTCATGTTTCTTTCTATCATTTATAAACAAACAATGAGTGTATTCTTATATTTAGGTCATAAAGACATCCTCTAAGACTAAGGGCTCTCCCACTGAAAATAACAAGTCTATCAATCCAACAGAGATTATTGCAATAATTGCATCAATATCCATGTGGATTACTATAAACTTTAAGATCGAATTTTTTCAGTCTTCTAAAACATATGCAACCTATTGCAATTGTTGTTAGAAGATTGGGATACAATTATTAGACTGTATCTTATCAAATAAGTATGTCAAACTCAATGATTATATGTAGATTATTTTGATGCTCTATATGAGTCCTTTACTAAGGATCGTAGATAGTCTAGATAGTCATACTAACAATACATCGACTTATTGCAGTATTGGCATTCATCCAACTATCTGGACGCCATATGGAAGTCACAGAAGTGGGTCAACTCTTTGACTTTCCTTCTTATTTGGGTTCGACCCATGCTTCCACTATGCTCCCTTTATCTACAAACAACCATTGCTTAAGACTAAGGATCTCTTACGTTAAATTCAAAAGAATTCAATGTAAGAGCATTTCAATATTTATACATGCTTCATTAAATTCATACAATATGATTATTATGAAGCTTCATGAATGAGTAGAGTATAGATAGTAGAATGATGACACTCATCATGTCTACATCCATCTAGACTCTTAAAACATTGGTTCTGGTTGGTATTCAAACTTTTTGAATACATCATCTCTTATAGAACCACCATTCTGCATGATGCAGTGAACCATGTCATACATGATAAATGTCAATAGCACATATGTATGCCAGAATATCTTCTTAGATTTTGTAAGGGATTAATTGACAATTATGATCATCATCGACATGTCACTTCCAAAGTACATTTGATGATATCAAGACTATAAAGACATACAAACCCTAGGGTTGTAGTCCTATTATCTATTTAATTGTCATTCCTCATTATTATGATAAAACTTGCACATTGCAAACACATACATTATGTGTCCAACTGCAAGTACAATATCTAGATCATGAGTCCAATATATGATATTTTACTGGTTATTATTTAGTATAACATTGAGTGGGTTTAATGAAGGATTACTGAAATAAGAAATTTGCATAGGTGTATATATTTATATATTTATATATATGTATATATATATATATATATATGGGAAAAATGTGTATGCCCCCTAGGGGGAGCTAACTTAGCTCCCCCCGCCCCTTTTTGACATAATTTTTTTATTTTTTTTGAAATCTAAAACCGTGTAAATTCATTATTAAATCCCTATATTATGCTATTAAAATTTCGTGAGAAACAGAGACTCCTACGACCTCCATCCAAATGGGGTCGATTTAAAAAAGCATGTTACCGTTAAAAAATGACTGTCTGGATGGAGGCCGTAGGAGTCTCTGTTTCGCACGAAATTTTAATGGCATAATATAGGGATATAGTGATGAAATTCCACGGAAGAAAATTTCAAAAAAAAATAAAAAACCGGGCGAAATGGGGCGGGGGGAGCCAAGTTAGCTCCCCCCAGGGGGCAGCCCCATTTATCCCTATATATATATATATATATATATATATATATATATATATATATGAGGAAAGGGAAGCTGCTCGCAGTAGCAGCTAGCTTGGCTGCTCCGCTGATCTTGACCGTTCGGTTGGAACATTATCGGCCGTTGGATGAAAAGATGATTCGGCCCATCTCAAGCACTCCCGTGCCCTACTCCCTCTTTTCCCCTTCCCTCCGGCACCTCCGTGCGTGCCCTCGAGCACGACCCCCTCCCCGTGCGCGCCCTCCCTCCCACCTTCCAAACAGTGACGTCGCCTCCAGCAGCGTCACCTCCCTCCAACGATGTAGGCTCCATCCACCAGCACGATCTCCTCCCCATGTGTGCCCTATGTCCCACCTTCCAAACAGCGACGTTGCCTCCAGCAGCGTCTCCTCCCTCCAACGGCATAAGCTCCATCCAGCGGCACCTCCCCCCTCCAGCGGCGCAGCCTCCCTCCAGCGGGGTCGCCTCCTTCTCTTTACTTCGAGCGTCGAAGACCTCCCGATCCCTGTGCGAGGACTTTGCTGGGTCATCTTAGGTTGGCAACATCCCTGCGTGGGGACATGACTGGGTTATTGAATGTGCTAGAGCTTAGGTTGAACCCATTGAAATGCAACACATGACCAGTATCCTATTACTACCAATTAAACTAGAAAACAAATGCAATGGATGCAGCCTTTTCACAATACGAATCCTGATTGAAATGTGGGTTCAATTCAGTCAGAGCTCTCAAAGTAGAATTTCCAGATAGAGAAGAACTTCAATAATGTTACTTGACCTCCTCCCTCCGCAGAAGAACTTCAATAAGGTTTGGAGTCTGTCATATGAATTAGCCAGAAATGTTATCCCAGATAGTATTATTCTCATGTGATAGATAATTCCATTATATATGTCTGTAGGTAGAAACAAATGCATCAATTTCACATACAACAAAAAACTGAAGATAATATTCCTTTCTATGTTTGATCCATTGGAAGTTTGTGCACTTTGTTGTTGATTCTGTATGTGCATGCATCAATGTATTAGTTTACTAGCATTGTCAATCGAAGCCATAAATGAAATGCCAAGTTGTCACATTGGTATTAATTTATGCCAGCAACTACATGTTAGTCACAGCTAAGATACTATATTTTGTATATTAAATACATCTTGTGATTAATTTCCATGCTTTCTATTTTTTTATATAATATACATCTCCAGCAGTATACGATTACAATATTTAATGGCCTGGTTTTTGACCCCATGATTTCCAGGTACCTTTGAGTTGCTCACAGTGTGATGAAGATCCTTCGGAGGCTATCTGTAATGAGAATGCACATATGACTGAGGATGTTAATATAGTTGAGAAGCCATTTTCATGGAATGCAATTTGTTTTGGAAGAAGAAGCATTGGAATTTTACAATCAATATGCAAGAAGAATTGAGTTTTCTACATGCACGAAGACATTTCGAAGATCTTCGAAATCCAACTTCGTAACAACTCGGAAAATTGTTTGTTCGTAACAGGGATACAAAGATCTCAATGACAAGCGACGTGTAGGACGTGAAGTCAAAAGAAGACGAGATATTCGAGAAGGGTGTGAAGGCCACATATTTGTTTGTGAAAGCGACGAAGGGTGTTGGGTTATATATTGTTGTGTTAGATCATGTGATAGCAACACGGAGTTAACTTGTAAAAAACAATTAAACCAGTAGGCATTAAGAAGTTTGAAAAAGTTGAGCTGTTCTGTGAAGTTCTATATTGTTGTCATTGTTTCTTTCGTCTATTTTACATGTTATTGGCAGTTTTAAGTTACTGTTGCTTGTGACAGTACCATTGGGTGACCGAAAAATGGTAAAATTTCACATATGCACTGATGTTGGATGTTATTTGAGATCTTGATGATGTGCATTCATTTTTTCTATCATCTGTTTTACATGATATTGGCAGTTTTAGGTTTCTTTCAGAACTTAAACTACACAGTCGTAAATAGCATCCAAGATTAAAAGCAGAGTAATAAAAAAATAGTTGCTTAACATCAACAAATTAGTAGTTTCAACCTAATTCATGTTTAATTGGTCATCTATCTCATTCAGTGAACAAAGATAACCCGTGATCATGGTTGTCCCTTTGATTTTGTTAAAATGGCCATGTCATTGTGTATTAATGGTTATGGCTAGAGTTTCCATATCAACGAGTACAAATCAAAAGATGAATATATATAGTTTCCATATCAACTATCACTGTGAAAGTGACAACCATACTTTGGTGCACAAATCTAGAGAAAGTAAACAGATTGATACTTATTTGGTAAACCATAATCAAGTAATGAGCTGGCAATCTGAAATTACGTTCGACAACGACATCCATTACAAAATATTGCATTGCAAGAAACATACAAGAATTTATCCCTCGTTCCAAGTTACAAAAACTACTTAATATTACAATAGATTTGCAAGACAACTGCAAATATAACAGCAAAAAGAACGACATGCTTCAGTTTGTGAAATTCCATCTGCAATAGCTTCAACTGTTGCATCATGTCGACCTTCCATCGCAGGCAATGAATAAATCATTTACCCATGCTCCATTCTCTCTTTGATACATGCATTACGACCTTCAAGCCACAATAACATGAGGATTCCATCGTTTGCCTCAAAGACGCCGACGAAAATGATTCGCTCATATTTCACTAGCCTACAGTAAAGGTAAACGGTAACATGAAATTACAAATAGAAGTAACTACAAATGAAACTAAAACGTGAGGTATTGAATAGAATCCTTCAAATATCATCATATGTCCATTTATTGCAGCGCACACAATCTATTAGGGACGTAATACAAAATTGGCCTACTCTAACAACAAGGAAATTCTCCTAGACAAAGATCGTGCATTACATCTACATTTCAAGATTGTTCTCTTGATGGTAGAAATGGAAGGGAAGGTGATTTACTTCACAAGAACTTCATAGTAAACAATATGCAGTAAAGGAACCAAGTCAGAAAATAGCTAAAACTACATATAGTTTCATAAGTTTACATTTACAAGATTCCTTTCTGGCTTGCAGGCCATTACCATTGTAGCTACTTTCCTTCTTCCATAGAGCACTAAGTGAGTTGTCAAATACACATATTTCATATGACAGTACTATGTGAGTTGTTACAGGGAAATTCTTCTCAGTTTGTACAGTAACATACGCATATTTCATATGGCTGACATTGTTTCATTACAATTCGATTTTCATCCAATGTATATGCCCCCTTTTGGATCAGTGATCTGTTATATATGACTGACATTCATGGTTGATTTATACAAAAAAGTCCTCAACTGGAGTCTGGTGGTTTATACTGAAAATAAGAAGCACTACACAAGATAAATTCAAATATAGTAGCAGTTCTGTTGGTCACAACGGAATCGTACATAAAGTGATGCAAATAATGTTTGATAAGTCAAGAGGGGAATTCAAAGAGATCACAAAAGAAATAGTAACAAGAACAATAACATGAGCACAGGGAGGAGAGAGTTCTCCTAAAAGAATAAACAAATCCATAGACGTCTCTCCAATAATATAATACCAAATGCCAAAATATTCCCAGTAATATCCCCTTTGTATAATGGATAATCGGACAAGAATTGAGATTCTTGTTAATATTTTTTTAAGCCTGCTCTCCAATAATCTAATACCAAACCCAATTAACGTGGGAAAAAAGTCTGCTTCTTATTTTTAAGATTTAAGCCATGAAAAAAATCCAGAAAGAAAAATAAAAGAACTATGAAAGAGGTTGAGGTGGGAGGGAGACAGTGACGTCGGAGGGCGAAATGCGTGGGCGGTGTTGCTGGAGAGGAGGCAACAACACCGTGTCAGAAGGTGGGAGGGAGGGCGTCGTGCTCGAAGTGAAGATAAGGAGGTGGCACCACTGGAGGGAGGCTGCGTTGCTTGGGGGGGGGGGGGGGGTGGATGGAGCCTGCGCCGTTGGAGGGAGGCGGCGCCGCTGGAGAGGAGGTAACACCACTGCGTTGGAAGGTGGGAGGGAGGGCACGCACGGGGAGGGGGTCATCCTCGAGGGAACGCACAGAGTTGCCGGAGGGGGAATGAAGAGAGGGAGTAGGGCACAGGAGGGGAGTGCTGGAGATGGGCCGAATCATCTTTTCATCCAGCGACTGATGTTGTTTCAAATGAACGGTCAAGATCAGCTGAGCAGCCAAGCTAGTTGCTACTGGGAGCAGCTTCCCTTTCCTCTCCCTATATATATATATATATATATATATATATAGGAAATATTTCAAATGGAAAGCCACATCAATTTAAGCATTTATTCTTTTTATTTTACACATTCTAACTCCGTAAATTTAATATTAAATATTAATATAATATGTATATCATGAAAAATTTATGAAAATATTACTATATTTGACATTAAAAATTTGTTACAATATGGATGATATATTTTACATAACTGTATAATCGTCAGTATTTTACAATATATAGTTTAAATTTACAAAATTGTTACGTAATTTACAAATTTGGTAGTGGCTTTCTGATTTTCAGGAAAGACCCACCTCATTAGAAGGGCCCCCTATATATATATATATATATATATGTACACAAATTTTACTTTGTTTTAGGAATTTTTATATCAAAGTTGTCTTGCCTTGTCAACACTGAAAGTTCATTCCCTTAATCACTTTCAATGTAAGCGATATAATTACCATTACATCTCAAGCAAGATATAGGATCACCTTCCTTATCTTTGTTACATCCCAATAATATGAGAACTTGGAACTCAGATAAAAAGAAGCAGGGACACATTCTGCCTAGCAAGTCCAACTTGCATCTCCCAATTCGGTCTTTAACACCTGGGCCCACCACCCCTAAGGTGATGTTGACCCATCATTAATTGAACCAACCGTCAACAAGAATACAACTCACTATGCGAAATCCAATATTGCCCCAATAATATGAGGACCCGATATTGGGGTCACTACGCATATGTCCTTACTCTTTCGAGAAGCGAAGAGCCGATCCAAATGGCTTGTATGCAGGAGCTGTCACTTCGGACTGACGTCTCCGATATGCAATCTCTGGCGACGGAACCCTTCGCCTTGATGAGAGATCATGGATGTCAATTATGTGATCCTCCATATCATATTAAAATTCTAATTAATCATTGTGAATCATATTCATTGTGATAAATTCTTCCAAGGGAAATAACATCTCTATTCATAATATAGTGTTTTAGTTTTAATTGGATTCCAATTAATCTAATCATATTAAATTAATGATCCAACTAATATCCAAAAAACATTCTTTATTGTTACTTGAATCATTGCATTATATCAAATATGTATTATTTCGAATTTTAATAATTAGAAATACATCATGATTTCTTAAGCATTATACTAACTCTACCCGTTGTCATGGTCACTACCGACGAGAGTGGGACGGACCACATACATTGCAACCCGCTACTCCAATGCCCTCCGACTAGACACCATATCCACCTCGGGAAAGGATAATGCAAAATAGATCACTTTGTACTTGAGACGAACGTCGGTTCTTCAACCGAAATTATACCATATAATAATCAAAACAATTTTAATTAACATTATAATGAGATTTGCTAAACAAATCCCAAATCCTATTCAAGCAACATGTTCGTTGGAATGTAGATCACATAACCAATTAGTGATCTAGATCATATCTAATCAAATATTGGTTAAGGTAATGTCATTTAAGGAAATAATTATCATCAAATATTTCACAAAAATTTATGCACAATTATTTCAGGAAATTAAACAATTTTATTTCACTAATTGATTAAATGACAATCACTAGGTTCTTGATTAGGAAAGTATTTCCAGCAGTGACCCCCACTTACTAAAAATACCATATCTCAATCAATTTAAATCCAAATTAAGCAAAGTAAGTTCCTAAAGTTTGATAATTTGATTTTCAACAGAACCTAAGTAATTTGCACGCATTTCAAGGAATCTCAAATCTGAAATTAACTCTTTAGTTACGTTGAGATTCGCAGTCCCCGAAACTGTGGATACATGTTCACTAAAAAAAGCATAACTGGAGCAAATGGAATCGAAATTACGCAAACTCAGATCCTATGTTTTCCTTATTTAATTAAACAAAATTCAATTATTATTTTAGTGTTAAAAGAATTTAAACAATGCCGAAAATAATCTCAAAACAGAGATGCGAAAATAAAATGCAAAAAAACTTCCGCAAATCCTAATGAACCCAAGTCGTCCTCGATTCATGGATCGCATCCAAAACCTTCGACCTAAGGCTCTGATACAATTTGAAGGATATGGTTAGATCCTCAATCACATCACGGAAGCATGAGAATCGTATCGAATACGAGGAAGAACAACTAGTCGTACTAGTTGTTCTATGCAGCGGAAATTAAAAGTTTTTCATGCAACAAAAACCACATGATCCAAGAAAACTTCTCGGATCATTTTGTTTAAACCAAAAACAAGTAATATGATTACCTCTTGAAGAGTGGTTGTGATCGAGTCTCTAAACGAAGAGACCTCCTGTCTCAAGTCCGATCCGACGGAGGAGGTGCTTGCGAGCGCGGGGATGAACCGTGTGCTTCTCGCAATCCATGTTGACGATCCAAGCGGAAGATCTCTTGATCTCGACACACGAGATACGACGTCTTCTTCATGAGCGAGGCACACCGAAGGAGACGGAGATCCACGAGCACATTATCGGGCAGCATAACGACGACGCTGCGGCGATGGAGAACCTCTCTAAGGCATCCATGGTGGACGGCCACATTAGAGAGAGAGAGAGTAGACGTGAAGAGAGAGTAAGAGAGAGAGACTTATGTTCTCTTATGTGTTGTGTGTAAAGAAGAGCAAAGGGGTGCCTCTCCTTTTATAATATTTTGGGATCCATGGATCTCAATCCACGGGCAACACAAATACAAAGGTTCTCATTGATTGTGTTTCTTTTGATGGCTAAGATTTCTATTGGTAAAAAGCCAACAACAATTAATTTAATTTAGATCAAATCTATATTGATAAGTCAATATAAATCAATCTCAAATTAAATCAAACAAATATGGAGATAATGGGAAAAAGGGAATGCCTCCTTACATATACATGGAGTGGATGGCCACCCTTTCCTAATAGGAATAGGTCGCCGTCCCTCCTATGGAAGGAGCATCTCCAATGTAATCTCCCTTGATTACATTATTCCATGTATATCCAATTTATTAAAACAACAGTTGTTGTAAATTATTCTACAAAAATAATTCATGATTATTTTGTGAATATTGAAATCTTACCAATGGAAATTTGTGAATCACATTCACAATCCAAAATAAAATGTGAATTACATTTTTAATTAATTATCCAATGTGAATCCAATTCACATTAACATTTAATTAACAAATGTAAATTACAAATAGCTCTCTCTTGTATATTATAAATCACATTTATAATATATATGACTAATATGGATAGTACCATCCACATTATTCATATCCATGATAATTAAATCGCATTTAATCATCTTGGATCGCCATTCTCTTATAACACGAGTCACATTCACATTATTCACATCTTTCATAATTTAATCACATTTAATTATCTTAGATAAATCTCCTTATAATATGAATCATATTCATATCACTCATGACAATTAAATCACATTTAAATATCAATTTTCTCAATGCTCAGATACACATATCAACAATGAAATTATCCATGAAATCTTTCAAGGATAATGCGCTTTCTCCGCGAATACTTGGAGATAAGGACAGGGTGATTGTATTGTTCCATGTATAGTGACTTGGATGTTGAGATCATATCTCAAATCCAGATCGTTGGCCTACCATAGATGCTTGATTAAATAAAGAACACAAATCTAATCTTCTCATTGCATCTGAATCTCATTAAGATCAACGTCCAAAATTTTGGACTAATATCAAATTACTTCTCTACTGAGAGGAGTCACTAAAATCCACACCCATTTCATCACTCCCTAGTAATGGAAGCGTCATGGTTATACAATCGTTTATAATCGCATCACGCTGATGTATTTCCAATACTTGTACGTCCTGCATACTGGACGACCCAGAATAAACCCGAAGTATTGGATCCACTTTATATTGTCGTCTTCATAGTTTTATCAGTAAGTTTCTCATTCGATCATTGGGAGTCGGTATCGATTATATACTTTCCAAAAGCATATATATCATACCTAGGTCTTGATCATATACATTCCAAAAGTATATATCAAAACTACAAATTCAGTCAAGCTTCCAAAGGGAGACGACCGTGCACGGAATTTGATTCTTCCCAATATATCATGAGTGGGCTCATGCCTTCCGGTTCAGTAAATGAACATGTATGATCCCTTTGAGAGATCGTATTACTCATATGCCCTCATATGCACACCAGCGCACCGGTGTATAGATGTTGGTTAGGTCATCAACCTATTGGTCTTCCAAATGTACATACTCAGACATATAGTAACACATCTGTCTCTGGTCAGAGGATGCATGCTTGTATCTCGACAGCATACGATATAGGACTTTGGTTATCTCGATCTCGTTAAGTCAACTCTTTGACTTAACTAATCTGACACCTCCGAATTTCTATTCCTATGCAGGGGACATGCATCAAGAGGTCGGTCAGATATCAGCCTAACTGAGAAAGGATTGCAATCTCCTACTCAGGCTAGAGATAATCTCTTAACAATCATTTGATGGTGCTTGATGAGTCCTCAATCTAACTCATTAGATATTCATCCAAGCACCGGCCTCTATGATTCAATAATTGAATCAACAGCAGTATGATAATTAAGACGGCCATGGTACATAACCCTAATTGTACAAAGGGACCTGTTATGCAAATTATTCATTCTTCATTTCACAACAGGGAATGACATTCGCAATAACATTTATTGTATAATCGCTCTCCGTGGGATCGCATGTCCAACAAGCACCAACAGTGGATCCCATGTAAGCCGACACGATTGAATTTCCTTCTTTTATTTTACTTTCAATTTTGGATAATTGGACTTTGGTAAATCACCGGTCTGTAAATAAGAACAATTTTTAATGAAAATGCAGCTTTTGTTGATATTCACATTCTATTTCTTGATGTTTTGATATCAAAAGCTATAAAAAATAGAAATAGCCTTGTCATATACCATCGTTATCCAATTACTGCAACAAATAATGTTGAAAATTTAATGGTCAAAGACATGGAGTAAATGCTGGTAATGAAGAAATTATTGAATGTGGAATGTATAACAAAGTCTCCCAAGCATGGATGCGAGAAACCTATTATGAACATACTGACCATGGCAATTATTAATGTTATCAACACCCCCAACATGAAGAAGGACACGAGAGCACCTCTCATTATACGAGGGATGTTAAATAAGGAATTCAAAAGGACACTCCTGGATAGTGCATGATCCATTAATCCGATGCCTACATAACTACTCAAAGAATTAGGTTCAGGATCACATAAATCTACAATAATGATTTTGTGGGGCTACTGAACTATAGGGATTGATTTCTATCCATATTTCTATAATATATAAATTGTGGAAAAACTATGATATTATACAAGTCGGGTAGCACTTCTAAATATCTTACTACATTTATTATAGAACTTTTAATTGTTAGCAAAAAAAGGCTTGGTTGAAAGAGGGAGCTCCCATAGTAGGCACAATGGCTAGGTTAAGACTCCCTTGCATGCTTATAGTCTAGTTTTCTTCTTCGAAGGTCTTGTGATGACGCTTACAAAAAAAGTTATTGATAGTTGAGTAAAGTGTACAAGGGACATTTTAGAGGACGCCATTATTAAAATTAAAGGGAAGTGAATCATGTGGATTTCATAATCATATATATGGACACCTTAGCACCCCATCCTCGTACCCCGATCATATTGGGATTAGGTTCCTTTAAACAACCGAGGCAATTCTTAACTATGGCACCAGAAAGATCACATTTAGCTCGAGAAATGATATGTTCCTTATTGGAACGATCCAAGTACCTAAGCTCACCGAATACATGTCTTATGAGAGTGACAATATCCAGAAAGAGGCATACTACTATAATTTTATTATAGAAATCTGAGACACAACTTTGTTTTTTAATGATATTGAACACAAGAATTCCTCTCCAAGGAGGAGCCCAAAAAAGCGTATTTAAATTTCCTTCTATCCTTGAAGATGAGGATTTTGCTTATGAGCTATCTGAGATAACTGAACTGATTGAAAAAATCCATCCCTATAAGAGAAAGATGAATTCCTTGCATATTATTCAGACGTCTTTTGTTCTGATCCTTATATAACCATGGTGGACAACAAACAATCGACATATCTAAAACTAACAACAATTGTTAAAGCAAAATTTGAGCTGACTCCATTCCCTCCAAAGATGAAACCATTAAGATCATGGATGAAGTATCCCTACGTTTTGGTCAGGAAAAACATGTTCTGGGTAATCTTCAATTCTTAACTTACTGTTGACCAAGAATCTCATTTGGTAAATGTTCTAGAAAGAAACTGTATGGCAATTGGCTAGAAAATTTTGGATCTCCTTTGGAAAAAGCCTTCGTTATGCACTCACCATATTTATTTGGAAGACAATGGAAGGCCTTCCCGTGAGTTTCAGTGTCAGCTGAACTCAAACCTCCAAGAGGTTGCGATGAAAGAAATCACTAAGTAGTGTGATGTTTGTTTTATTTATCCCATATGTGATTCAAAATAAGTACATTACATGTGTTCCCTAAGAAATCGAGTATCACCACTGTAACAAACGACAAAGGAGAGGAGATTCCGACCAAAATGCCAACTTCTCGGTACATCTGTGTGGATTACAAATGCCTGAACCTAGCAACCCTGAAAGTCCACTTCCCTTTGCCCTTCATTGATTAAATAGTCAAAAGACATGTTGTAAAAGAAAATTTCTATTTCTTGGATGAGTAATATGGATACAATCAAGTTGCTATAGCCCAAGAAGACTAAGAGGAGACCACCTTTACTTGACCATTCATGACGTACATTTTTAAACATTGTCGTTAGGAATGCAATCACCCCACTACAATTTAGTGATGTATATTGATCACATTAGCTTACATGGTGGGTAGTTTTATTGAGGTATTCATGGAAGACTTATTGGTCTATAGATACAACTTTGATCTGTGATTGACATATTTAGAACAAATACCTCGACGATGTTGAAAGGTTAATCTTGTTCTCTCTTTTGAGAAGGGAAACTTAATGGTGACTAGGGAGATTGTTTTTGGCCATGTCATCACCAAGTGAGGCATGGGGGTCGACCCATCCCTGGTCGAATTAATTTCTAATCTTGGGCCACCTACTTTTTAGAATCAAGTCCGGTTTATTTCAGGCATGTCGGTTTTTACTGAAGGTTCATCGAGGATTTTAACTACATCGCTTCATCCTTGACATGTTTTCTAGGAATGGACATCGAATTTATTATAGATGATAGAGTGCTTCATACCTTTGTACAGTTGAAATAAATAATCACCCTGGCTCCTATCTTGCTGCCACTGGATTGGTCGTTTTCATCCGGGATCATGACAGACATGTTTGATTATGCTATTCTACATGTGTTGGGACAACGAGAAGATGGATTGCCATTTGTAATTACTTACCTTGCAAAACTCTAGATGAAGCCTAGAGGAATTACAGAGTTATAGAAAAAGAATTGTTAGTAGTAGTTTTTTATTGGAGAAATTCATGTCTCATTTTATTTGGTGAAGACTTATGATTCTGTCCCACGAGAGATATTGTGGAGACCTATCATAGACACTAAATTCATAAAGTATACGTATGGTAGGGGTTTATCTTGTGTAAGGACCCTGTTAGGGAAAGACTGACTATTTTGACATCAACATTGGTTTACATCAAGCTTCGGCTTTGAGTCCATTTTTGTTACTTTGATTATGGACAAGTTGACAAGCCACATTCAGGATGAGTTACCTTAGTGTATGTTATTTATTGATGATATCATGTTGATTTATGAGACTAGTGATGGAGTAAATGAGAAGCTTGAGGTCTGGAGACATGATTTGGAGATATAAGGATTTAGTATAAGTAGGGCTAAGATGGAATTTATGGAATGCAACTTTATGAGCACAGTGATGAAGGAATCAGAGCTGAGATTGGTGACGCTAACATTCAGAGGAGAGATTCTTCTAGATATCTAGGATCTATTTTGCAACATGACGGGGAAATTTGTAGAAATGTTACTAATAGAATAAATGCAGGTTGGCTAAATTGGAGAGGATCCTCTGATGTTCTCTTTGAAAAGAAAATTCCTTTAAAATTTAAAGGAAAGTTTTACAAAGCAGCTGTGAGACCTATAATGCTCTATGGATCTGAGCGTTGACCTATGAAACATAGACATTTGTAGAGAATGGATGCAACAAAAATGAAAATGCTAAGGTGGACGTGTGGACATACGCTCGTAATAATCATATTCAGAATAATGCAATTATAAAGAAAGTTGGTGTAGCTTCGATCAAGATAAGTGATGAATCTCAGATTCATCACTTTAAATCTCATTAATTAAGCTCAAATACCTCAAATTCATTTTCATTTCTTCATTTATTCCGCATAATTATCATTCATGCTTGTTTTTTGTAAGAATTGCATATTATCCCTTATTTTTGCACAAAATAAGAAGCCAAAAATACCAGCTAAAATTGACCTCTAAATAGCCTAACTTCCCCGACTTTTAACTCATTCATGCTAACTCCGAATAATCCAAATCCACTTCCACTGTGTACATATCATTAACAACAATAAAAGAAAAATACAAAAAAATCACTAACACAATTAAGTGGACTAAAAACCAAAACCCTAGTTCAAGGATTTCCAGATTAAACCCTATATCTTCCCCATCCAGTGTTCGTTTTGATCCTACTCACTTTTGAACTAATGTATATTCAATTACCTTCAAAACAAGACCAAGTTCAAACGAATCAGAGCTCATATGTGAAAGATGGGTTTTGGGCCTCTTTTGTACATTTTGGATTTTAACGGTTTTTGACCTTGTATTTTTTGGACATAATCAACCTATTTTATTTTATTTCTTTTTCATTCGTCTTCTTTTATTAAAGTTGTATTAAAATGCGCAAAAATCTAAATCCAGACTGAGCTTGAAATTAAAGAAATAAATTGAGTCCAACTCTTCACTAACCATCTGGAAAAAAATTGTCTTCTCCGTGCTTTATTTTATTTCTTCATTTTCTTAATTACAAAATATCCAAAAAATATATTAATGTGTAAATATTTATCTTTGATTTTACCCTATTTTTTTGGATTTTATCTAATTTAAAAATTACAAAAATATAATAAAACCCAAAAATCATGATATTTTATGTACATGGGATTCTCAAAAATATCACTTTGTACAATTGATCGATTTTGGTTTTGATGTCTCATGAAAATTGTAGATCTCACCGAGACGAGCAATTTTTGTGAAGAAACTTTTTTGATCCGAGGCCATTTGCTATTTATTTTAGATTTTTCAAAGTTTGTATTTTTTGATTTTTGTGGTGCTAACACGTGACACCTCCTGGAGCCGCCACGTGTCAGCTATTTTTGTAGTTTTTGATTATTTGTTTCACAAAATAATAATAATTAAAATCGACGCACGTGTGGGGTACGTGCCTCTCGCGCACGTGCACCGCCTTCCCTCTCTCCCCTTCTCCTGTTGCCACGCATACCCATTGTGGTCGTCCGATCTCGACCGATCGAACGACCACTGCTTTTCTTCCCCAGCCTCTTTCCTCCTTTGTATGCTCCGCCGCCCCGCAATCTCCACCGCGTATCTCACGGCTGGACATCTCCAATCCGCATCGCATCTAGTCTCAATCAATCTCTGATCGCCAATCGCTACCTCCGATACCTCATCCCATATCTTATCCAATCCCCGATCTCACGCGAATTGTCGATCCCTTTCCTTCTCTGGTGATCTCCAAAACCCTGTAAAACTAACTCCGCTGCAACCTCGAGATCCCATCTGTCGTTCAACCTCCAGGGAGCCCTCCTCCGGTCATGACAGCCCGTGACTCCCCTCCCGTCGGCATGATGATCCAGGGCCTTCAGCCTCACCGCAGCTACACGTATGAGGCATTGCTCTGCTCCGGTAATTCGCCGTCGAGCTCTAGGTACACCTCCTCTACTCCTACGCTTCATCATTCATCATCACCTCCACCTCTCTCCATCTCCGCTACTCGAGTTCCCCCTCACCTTATCCCAACCATCGTCTTCATCCTTCCATCAATCAACTTCATCGAAACACCTTTACCGCCGGCGTCTTCATCGACCTTCATCGACCACACTTCGCCAATGACAACCACCATCTTTAAGTCAACGCCTAGGACCAGCTGACAACCACATTACATCATCCATGCCTGCGTAGACCAAGCTCCAGCCACCTCTCCACCGTGCCAACTGTAATGTCAAGGGTCTGATCCATCTTCATCAACGGTTCTGATCCGCTCTGAACCAAGATCTGAACCAACTCTCCAAGCTTGGAGCCTCGAGCCAACCCGAAGCATGCAAAAGCGCCCCTTGGAGGCCCGCACCAAGCCTGCACCCGATCCTGCCACCACATACAACCGCTACGTGATCCGTGGGAATATCTGCAGTGAAGCCCTTGGAGATTTTCATAATTACACGTTAGCCCCGCTGTCTAGGTCACATGCGTGGCACGTGACCCATTGGAAGATTTGCACCAAACCCCCAGAAGCTTCACTAATTTCAATTTCGTCCTTTCTGCATTATTTTATTATTGTAATATTGCACAATTACCCTTGTGTTCCGTCATAGTTTCGAACCTTTTTCTTGCATTATTTTATTTATCAAAAATTGGAACTAAGTTCTACAACTAATTCTCTACATAATGGCATATGCTTGACATTTTTGTTATCAATGGTTAATTGATAATTAATTGTTTTGTGGAAAGTTGCATATTTTACCCATTTTGTGCTTGAAAAATTGTAGCTAATTAACCATTAATTTAAAAATTACTGAAAAATCATGGATTGTAGAATTAATTGTGCTTAATAATGTGCCCAAAAAGAGTTGCATTTGCTTGCGTAATTTAATTTGTATAAATCATTTTGCATATTTCAATATTTGACTTCTAATAGGTATTCAATCTCACATTTTTAAGGTTTAGGATTTTTCTAAGATCCATCACTTAGTGATCGATCTTGGATAATTTTATCCCTTAAAATAATTAGGTTTAATATTTATTATAATTAAATATTGAATTTCTATTTGTTTGCATTTTAAAATTCATAAAAAAATCTTGCATCCAAAAATTCCAAAAATATTACAGTGCATTCATTTCATCGTAATTATTATCGTGGCCAAGTTTCATATTTTTCGAACATCGTTTGATCGATATTTACATTTTAGTCTCTTAAGTTGTCCAAAATTACATTTTGCTTCCCTAATTGCATAAAAAATAGAAAAAAAACCCGCCTCGAAAATTGTGCACGAACTTTGATAGACAAAATTCTAGGTTTTTCCTTTACCTCCTTGTGATCGACCTTGGGACTTGCCCAAGTAAAATAAACATAAAACCACATAATTCAAAATTGACTAAAATTTATTGTAGTTATTTCTTGACCGATTCCGATTGCCTGCCTACAATGAAACGACAAATACTTTTTAAGCGAACGATTATTCACGCATCTTATCTTAGGCAATTCCGTAATCGTCAGATCGCACCATTACCGAGGAGGAAAACAACTTAGTTTTTTTGTATAAAATCTTTTTATTTGGTTTTCTGCATTCGGATAGTATGACCCCCGAAATTTCCACTGTAATTCCATTTTTCCTGAATTTATTTCCAGCATTTATTTTCTTGATTTATTTTTTTATTATTTTTTGAGTCACTATCTTACGTTTTCTCTCTTATTTTTCTTGCGAGGTACCTGGCGTACGTGGAGCAATTTTTGGGAACCGAAGCATCTTCACCAAATTCCGAATTAATTTAAGATTGAGTCGAGTTATGAGAGAGCGTAGAGTCTAGGATTTATTTTCTGTAATTTTTAAATTTATGTACTTAATTGCTCATTTATAGCGGTGTCCGTTTCGACTCTCGCGTGTGTAAAAAGACCTTGAACTTTTTCTGTGGTGTGTCGTGGCCTGTTTCACTCTCCGATGAGGGTGGGGCCTGACATGAGTGGCGCTTACGATAGACCTGCACTTACGTCTCTTGAAGCATTTTAAATTGTTGATTGTGCTCGTAGAACCTGGGACTACACTTTGCTTTAATTGAGAGGCACATTAAATCGTTCAATTTAGCCAACTTCAACTCAATTCTTCCCCGTTAATAGAACTTTCTGTTAGGTGCAGTTTTTTATCGACTTGCATTCATTTAGAATATTCTTTCAATTATATATTGCATCCCACATGGAGATAGCAAGGATTAATTGTAAGTCTTTTAACTGAGCATACATTATAGTTTTACATGTGCATCGGCATTTCCCCAACTTCTTCCTCTTGTTTTATCACATACTTTTAAAGGAAATTGGGACTGGACAGTAGACGTGTATTTGTGCTCATATAATTCTTCAGTGATCGCCTAACTAAATTAGGGACTGTTAAATATAACTGATCTTAATAACCCATAAAATCAAGAATTCTTGCGAGAGAGCAACTCCGACATTGTATGATTTTATCTTGCAGCGAGGAGAGAGATGTACAATAGGATAGAGCCAAGCCAAGATTTTCACATTGACCACTGATTCCACCGAAAACGATTAGCTACTTCTCAGTGAGGATCTAACGGGTAGCCGGTAAACGATTCGGATTTCTGTAGCAGAGTGGGTGGTTTAGAGGACATTGCGTAAGGCTCCATCCTTAAGTAACACGGGTAATCATTTTTCGGTCCGTACTTACTCCCATACTAGCTGAAAGTAGGAGCAATTAGTTATAAGAATTCGGGAAAGTCGGTAGGGAAATACAGGCACCTAACAACTCATTTAAACGGTTTGCAAGATTTGAATTCTCACCAATTAAAAAATGACAAGATAACTGGTCGAACCCTTACGACCTTCACTGAGTGAGTTGGTGAAACAAAGCTTTATATTGTGTTTGATTTGTGCGTAAAAACTAGTTAATCATCGAATGCCGCACACTTGTACCGAGATCATGAACCATAAATCTCTTATTAATCTCTTGAAATGGAGAATGGATGATTGTGGTAATTTTCGTTCGGACTCCGCGAATCCTTCTCTCACCGCCACAAACTTTCTAGTCTCAAAGGTTTAGAGGAACTCTTACTCAGGACCACCTTGGGTTCTGGGACACCTCTCCCATGAATCCTTCTCCTATGATTCTTTCATCTTCCTAGAAGGATGAAAAACCAAACTCTTTCTTTATCTCCTGATCACATCGAGGAAGACTCTCACCTCGATAACTCTGATTCTGATTCTTTCCATTCTATTGACTCCGATTCTCACATTTTGAAGGTGAAGAGAAGAAGAAGGAAAAGATGCCTCCCAAGATGTTGTCCAAGAAAGATTATGAAGATGAACCTAATGAAGATATGATGCAGATGATTTTTGCAAGATTAGCCACGTTTGAGCAACAACAACTTTTACTGAGAGAGCAACTAATCTAGTTGAATGCTGGGGGAGAACCACCAATTGAAGCAACATACAATCCTGGGCAGTACAGAGTGAGAAATTATTTGCAACCACCTCAGCCAGAGATCAACTATGAACTAAAGACACACTTTTTGAGTCAATTACCACAATTCCATGGTAATGCAATTGAAGAACCGTATGAATTCTTGCAAAACTTGGAGCTGATATGTTCTAATCTGAGGCACCCACAAGTGAGCCAGAACTACATTCGTCTCACTGCACTACCTTTCGCCTTGAAAGGGAAAGCAGATTACCGGGTAAAGAATTTAGGAATGACTGTAACCACCTATTATAAGTTCAAAAACCAATTTTTGAAGAAATCCTACCTTTTGAGTCGAACCAACCAGATAAGGACACAGATCACCAGTTTCTCCCAGATGCCTAACGAACCACTCTGTGATGCTTGGGATAGATTTAAAGATCTACTACAGAAATATCGGTGCCATGACCTGGATAACAACATCTTAGTTCAGTCACTTTACTCTGGCCTTAGTTACGAGACTCAAGGGTTGGTGGGCGATGCCTGTGGTGGTAACGACACATCACGAGGGGCTGAAACCGTCTGAAAAGTACCAGAGCAAATAACTGACAAGCCGCTCACATATTGCTAGTAGAGCATATGCCGATTTCCTGAATACATTTCAAGCCAAAGGAGGAAACCAAACTATTGCAGAAATAGCAGAGGATCTGATTCCGAACATGAACATCATTGCTAATAAATTGATGGTTGTGAATCAAATTCATAAGAGGATGAGCGACATCGACAACAAGATCTCCTAGTTTCTAAAGCAAATGGAAGAGCTGACTAAAACGGTATCTAAGATAGGGATACCCACTCCACCTACAGTCCCGGTCTACGGTATATATCATGCTCTGGAGAAGCCAGGATCATGACAACAACAACCATGGGTTCAGGATCAATCCTATGCCCAACATTCCCAGCAATCACCTTCACTAACCGAGATTGTTTAAGAAACCCTACCTCCGACGTTCGAAGTGAACGGCATTTGGTACACTCAGGACACTACTCGGCAGGGTATTATGAGGGACCATCAGCCTTACCAATGTCCGTCAACTTTCTATAATGCCGCATTCCCACCAGCTCTGCAACACACTCAAAACACTGCATCATTTCAGCACCCGAAGCAGCAACAACCATACAACCTCTAGAGCTAGCCTCAACAATACCGTAAACAATATCAAGCTCCACCAAGTTACACTGCAAAACAACCATCTCAACCATCCAACTCTCAAGAAGAACCCGTAGATATCCAGAGACAGATGCTCGAGGAGATTCACAACTTCCGGACTGAATTGCACCATCTATTGGTTGATGTTAATCGCTTGTCCCGTTGGAGAGATAAACTGACAACCCCAACAACAACCATTCCCGTCCAAGTTCAAGCTAACCCTAATAGCTTGAAGAAATCTCAATCTTCCCAACACATTGGCCAGGTATACTACTCAGATTTTTCTACATCTCAACATGAGATCCTTTCATTTGACAATATCAATGCCATGTCACTTAAGAGCGGAAGGACAGTAGACATACCCGACCGGGCACGGGAATTGGATCATAAAGACTCGGAAGATCAACTGGAGGATGCTTCCAAGAACAAGGAAGAAGGATACCAGAATTCTGCGCCGGTCAAGATCCCAGCATGCGAGAAGGGAAAAGCATCTATGGAGTCTCCAGAGGACCATTCACCTCTAGTTGCAGCAAAAATACCTTTATCACCTTTTCAGCAACATGATTTTGATTACTATGAGAAATCCAATGATTGTAATAAGAACTCCATTTCTAATAAAATGCTCCTATTTATGATTATGGTTCTTTATCTCCTGTCTCAAATGCTTCCATTCCTTTCCCCGATATTCTTAAGAAAGAAAACCAAAGAAAAACATTCATGATGACCCAGAAATGAAATGATTCTGCAAGGAAAATATCACAATCAAAGTACCCTTTTATCAATATGTGACCTACAATCCAACATTTCAAAATTACTTGAAAGTGAAATGCGCTCTCACCAGGACTCGTACGAAAAAACCAAGTCAATTTGTGGAGACTCATATCTTCACAGTTGCAATACCAAATGTGGCAGAAATCAACATTTACCAAGAAAGAAAAGGGATCTGGTTGCTTACTATGTGGAGAGTCGCATTGGTGGCATTGCGTCCGCACGCACACTATTCGATAATGGTTCTTCGATCAATCCTCTCCCCTTAGCCTTATATTACAAATTGGAGTTAGGTGATGAATACCCATTCATCACTCTTTATTCTTATATTTTAACTACAAAAACCTTTGCAAATGCATGTATATTCATGTAAATACAAATAATTATCAAAAGCATGCATTGTATAAAGTTTAATAATTAGCATGTTTTTGTGCAAAAATAAAAGAATAAAGAGTAAAAAGAAAAAGAGGGAAATATTTAGAATAAATATTGAGCGACCTAATCCCAAGGGAGGGCTCAGCATGGGCCTGACCGCATAAAAGCCAAAGTAGTGGGAGATAGGGGCTCATGTGTGTAAATATATATATGTAAATATAATAAAATATTTTCCTTCCAAAAATAGACTAAAATAGGCTTGTAAATACTTGTATATATTTATAAAGATAAAATCAAGATAAAAATAGAAAAATTAAAAAGAAAACAAAAACATCACCCATGTATATAGCCCATTCATCTTATATTTATGTAGCCTTATAAATAAATAAAATTAATTTCTAAAAACATTGTAAATATTCTATATGATATGGTGTAAATAAATAAAATAAAAACAATTAAAACAAAAACAAAATAAAAAGAACAAAATTAAAAATAAAAAATAATATTGTATATATACCATGTATATATATATACATATCTATTTATTTCACCTATGTATATAAATAATAAAAATAAAATAAAAATATATTTTTATTCCTTATTTTATGATATAAATAAATAAAATATAAAATAGGAATAAAAATGTACAAAGATAACTATTTAAAAATCAAAAATCAAAATCCATATATTGTATATATACCTATGTATAGCTATACTATGTAGATACCCTATTTTTATTTTGAAAAATTAATTAAAAATCACTAAAAAATAGAAAATATTAAAACAAAAATATTTCATGTTTTGACTTTTTAATAATTCTGCCATTTACTATTCATAATTGATTTTTCAAATCTTTTCCACGTGGCAGCTTCTCATTGGTCCACGGAGATGTTGACCTCCGGTCAACTCCCTCCGCGGACCTTCTTCTCCAGCGGATCTCGCGCCCGACCTGACTTCTCTTTTTCCCCGCTCGATCCGCTCGCCATCTCCGCAAACCCCGGGTCCTACTTCTTCTCCTTGCATCCGAGACCTCGCCGGGGTATCCACAACGGGATCCGCGCTTCACGCAGCCCTACCCGACCAACCCTAGCCAAACCTGCACCAATACATAAGCCGAGCTCCGCCACCCTATTCTTCCATCTTTGGCTTGTCGTTCCTCCGTCCAGTGACCTCCACCTTCATCGCGAGAGTGACAGCTTGCCCCGGAGGTGTTGCAGCGAGGCTGAGGGCGCTCAGACCACTGATCTGGCGAGTCTCCACCGCCGTCCTCCGCCCAGAGCAGGAGCTCGAGCCTCAGACGTCGACGCTCCTTGAGGCAAGGACCTAGAGCTTCGCAAGCTCGCCCACAGTCCATTCATCCACCCAGGTAGACCTTTCTCCCTTTCCTTTTCGTCAATTTCAGATTTCCCCCAATCCGCACCGCCGTCGATTTTCGCCGATTCCGACCATATCCCCCCTCCGTTCGATCACCGGAATCCATCACCACGTTCGCCCTTCCCTCGCGCACGTTCTGCACCCCTCCATTCAACCCAGCTCGCACAGGAGCTGGGGTTCGAGCTCCTCCGTCCACACCCTTGCCGGAGCTCGCCCACATCGACCCCCCGACCACCTTCACCACGCCTAACGGGGTCGAGGCAGTTTGCCCTCGACCCGCGAGCTTTCTGGTCTACTCTGCAGGTTCATCCAAGCCCATCTGAGGGCTTGGACCATTTGGTCTAGTAGCTCCAGCTCCGCCGACCTTGCCGGAGCTCTCCAGAGCTCGGCTGGGTCATCGGAGACCTCCAGCAGACGCGGAAGCCTTCCACGCACCTTTTCCGATCATCAGAGGGTTCCCAGGAGGAGGCCAGCGCCGTCACGTCCTCAGCGAAGTTTGCCGGAGGCCAGTTTGTCCTCCATCCCTGTCCGCCGTTCGATCAGCCTCCAGCTCCAGATTCGATCTGAGCCCTTCATTCACGGAGCAGCAGCCACCGCACGATCCTCAGGAGGTCTGATCCCAGCCGTCCGATAGCTGAGGCTTAGCAGCGACACATCTCCACCGCCAGATCTAGCACGTGGCGAGGCCTCGACCGTCAGATCCGCGCGAGGAGCCCAGCTTTGGAGTGCCACCCGCATCCTAACCGTTCATCTACCACGTGGCGCTCATCCATCGGCTCGACTTAATAAAGGGTAATTTACCCTTAGGCCATCTCTTTTCTTTTGTTTAGCATTTAGTCCTGTAAATACGTTATCTAGTTGTTTAGTTTTTGGTACAATTGCATTGAGGACCCCGCACTTTATTTCGTTCGCATTTATGCCCCTGTGTATGGTGTAGCACGTGCTTCGACACGTGGTTTTCTGGGCTATTTGCACTTTATATCTTGTAGTTCTGAGATGTTCTGAGATGAATGAAAACTTTTGGATATTTGATTTTATACCCCTGTGCGTGAATTAATAGTGCATGCGCGTGAATTCGTGGGTTAATTGCAAACTAACCCTCGAACTTTTGGTACCTGTTACCAAATAGTCCTTGGAACTAGTTTTTGTTACATTTAGGTCCCTGAGAGCCTCAGGCACGCGCGAGGCGTGTGTTTTCCTGGGAATTTTGCATCGGACCCCCCAGGACTTCGGGTATTTGCACTTAGGTCCCTGTGCACAGTACCTAACTTTTATTTTTGAATAAAATAGCAAACCAACTTCAAATCCAACGAAAATTGGACACATGGCTCCTGCCATAGTGTAAAGTTTTCTGGAATTTTTGGAGACATTTTTGTTTTGTTTTTATATTTTTAAAAATTCAATAACATCCATTTTCTCTACTGTCTGATTTTAAAAATCCCAAAAAAATATTAAAACCTACCTAAAAATTACAAAAAATTACTACTGTTTATTTTAGTGTGTTTGATTTTCTAGCCAATTTTGGCTATTTTTCATTATCTAAAACTCATAAAAATTGCAAAACCCCTAAAAACTTATAAAAATTCTAATAAATAATTTAAAAATACAAAAATCATAAATCTAGTGCCTAATTTTCCTTAAACTCTCTAGTTTATAGGAAAATTACACTCAGGAGCTGGGAGGCCTTTTTACATGTTAAATTGGCCTTTCTCTCCTGACTGGACAGTACTCCCTTTTTCTGTCATTGTTTCAGTTTTAGAAAATCATATAAAAATCACAAAAATCCCAAAAATTCATCAAAAACAGTAAAAAACATAAAACACACAAAAATATTTTTGTTGGAATTTTTGATTGACTTTTGATGTATTAAATAAATAGTTGAATTGCCTTGTAGTCTTGTCTTCCTTATTTTCTTAATACATTTAAAATCCAAAAAAATATAAAAAGAATTAAAAACCACCAAAAAAAATAACACTTGTCTTGTATTTTATTTCATTTCTTGACTACTTCGTAGGCCGCAAGGCCATTACGTGCTCCTTGAGTTCGACCCTGGTCGCTGTACCAGGTTAAAATAATAGCAAGACCGCTATATTGATTTTGCCTTTATTTTATCTTATATTGGTGGTCTCCTCTTTCTTGATTGATCACATCTGGTGACTTGGGTCGCAACGACCATTTTAGATACCTTTACCTGAGTCGCTCGCATTTTTATGATCACCAGAATGGCGCCGTTGCTGGGGGGCACGACTTAGTAGTCGGTTTTCGATTTTTCCCGTGGTTTTCTTTTCCGCAGCTTTTTGTGCATATTTTGTATAGATCATTCAATTGCATAATTGTTTAAATAATCTGGTCTGACGTTCTGTTTGTTTTCTTGCGAGGGGCCCGAGGATCGAGGCGGCTTCTTCGGAAGCCGAGCAACCGCGGGAATCGGAGGCGTCTCTTTTCTTTACATAGCCGTAGGAGAGCACGAGGAGCGAGCAGGAGTGTGGGAGCCGTGGGATTAGAGTAGATTAGGTTTTATTTCTTCAAATAACTGAACTGTTATTGTAATGATACTGGTACTCAGAGACTTGAACTTTCGGGGTCTGTTTCGCCGAGCACCGGTGTGCTCGGGGGAGCCCTTAGCTAGTTCGGTTTTTCGCGGCTTTTATGCATTTTTCCTTTACTGCCTTTTCCGGTTTCACGTGGAGTTTCGAGCCCCTAGCCGTAGGATTTTCTACTTGATTGTGACGTAATTCGTATGATGCAAACACCCTAATATAATTGCCTGTTCCTATTGTGCAGTAATTGGACCTATATTAAAAAAATAATAAAATAGCCGTTCCATCACCTCCGAGCCTACGCGCCGCGAGCCCGCCCCATCAAGCGCTACTCCTGAACTCGACCTGTCGAGAAGAGGAGGGGTGGGTCTAGACCGGACTCTTTGGATTGGAGGTTGGTGGTCGGCTAGACGTTCTTTCGAGTAGCACTGCTATTTAGGGACTCGGTTTTCCGCCTGCACCATATAGGTAGTTTCTTTTCAGTCTTTAAATTCTGCGCGGATCATCCTGCATGTAGACTGCTGGAGTCAGGTACGCATTTCTATCTCTGCATGCATCATTGATTTTCGCGCATTGGATTTTTTTCGTCTTCTCCGCCCTGTTTTTGACTTAATAACCAGGAGAACCGAAAAGTTCGTTAGGCATTTTTGCTTGCATGAAAAACATCAAAAAAAGAAAAACCATAAAATTGGAACTGCTAAAACTATCGATCCTAAAAGACACCTCACCTAAAAATTTGTCTTAGGGAGAGCAACCCCCTCATTGTTTGGTTTGATTGTGCGAGAGAGTGACCCGAACACTAGTTAAAGCCTTCCGGTGCTCATCTCGACTGATTACCGACACTTCTGTGCTGGACTGTCAGTTGAGAGAGTATCGGGTATCCCAGCAGGTCACGTAATCGCTCTGATATTTTGATTGTTCACCAAAATAAAAATTGACAAGATAATTTGACCGAGCCTTTACGGTCTTCAGCTCGCGTTGTGTTGGTGAACTGGGGGTTCGCTTTCGATCATAGTTTTTCCAGAACTCATCCGCCTTACTCGCCAGATCACGATGATGGGCAGGAGGTCTCTTAGGCAACCTCTGGCTGCACTGCTTTTTAGCACTCCTGACCATTCATCTAGGTCGGTTCGTGGGAGCTCAGACACGCTCTCTGAACCCAAGTATGACTCCGCCCTGTTCCCCATCGACCACCCTTCTTCTGATTCAGAGATGCCAGTGCCAAAGGAGAGACATGCAGATGATTTATCGGCACCTGAGTTCAGTTATTTTGATTTTTCAGAGATGATGGCAGGCAGTTCTGGTGATCACACTGGAGGTCCACGAGGAGAGCAGCATTTCGTTCTGGACCAGGGTGCGATCAACTCCACCCTAATCGCCTCCCTCGAGTCAGTGCAGCAGCAGCTGAGGTATCAGGGAGCATTTATGATGGACATGAGGAGAGAGCTTGAGCAGATGAGAGACAACCGCGAGAACTGCGTAGGAGGAGGACCCGTCGATCCGGCAGCAGGAGGAGGAACCGATGATCCTGCAGCCGGAGGTGGCGGAGTAGGAGGAGCACCACCACCACCACTTAGATCGATGCGGGAGAACCACAATCCCGGGTCGACCTTGACACATCGCTGGGTGGTACTTCCAGCCATCGTGGGGGACTTCAAGTTCCCCCCGAACACCTTGCAGCTTCTTCCCCGATTCCACGGTTTGGCGACAGAGGAGACTCATCTCCACTTACAGGAGTTCGAGATGATATGCAGTACTGTCCACGATCGCCAGGTGGACCAGGACAAGATTCGGATGATTGCCTTCCCCTTTTCCTTGGCAGACAGAGCAGCCACCTGGCTGAAGCATTTGGGGAAGTTCGTCTACACTTGGGAGCAGCTCCGCGCCGAGTACTTGCACAAGTACTATCCACTCGGGCGGACGAACGCCGCTAGAGCCATGATCAGCAACTTCTCCATGCTCCCCGACGAGCAATTCCATGAGGCATGGGAGAGGTTTCAAGAGCTGACAGATAGATGCTCGAACCACGACATTTCCAAGCCGAACCTTATTCAGAGCATCTTCAGCGGGCTGACACCAGAGCTTCAGGGCTTGGTGAACGCTTCTTGTGGCGGGTCTTATTTCGCCAAGGATCACGACCAGGTCTGGGCCATCTACGAGGAGATGGCCGAGAACTACATGGTGATGTCCCAGACCAGGTTGTACACTCAGGGCAGACCCCAGCAGCCAGGACCCGTGCAGTAACAGAGGATAGCACGGGTCGACGCCGGTCCTTCCAGTTCGTCCACAGTAGCAGCAGCGCAGGAAGAGTCCACAGCTGTGGACATGGGCATCAATAGCGAGAAGTTGGATCTGATGGAGCTGATAGAGAAGAAGCAGAGCCTGAGCATCACTCAGATGGAGAAGATGGCACAGACTCTGAGCGACATGAAGACCCAGCTCATGTGTCTCTAGGAGGCATAGACGGCTTCCCAGCCCCGTCTTCTGTCGCAAGGCGATAACGGTAGCAGCAGCAGCTTGGCCCAACGCTCCAGCTCACACCAGCAGCCTAGACAGGTTCACCTTATACAGGCGGAGCCGTACCAGCAGCCGCAGCCCACTTACCAGTCACCACCATCTCCAGACATGCAGATGGTGGTATACGAGCCTGATCAACCTCTGGCAGTACTACCGCCAGCCCCGTACGATGTAGAGCCGTTGATGGATGTCAACGGGATTTGGTATTACCGCCCTCAGCCTGGAATCCGACGTGACCATCCCGGATTCAGGTGGGGGAGTGGAGGTACCCAACCCCAGCAGCAGCCATCTGGTCAGGGAGGCCAGTACAGCCAGCAGAGAGAGCACCAGCAGCAGCAGCAGCCCCCAGTGTACCATCCACAACAACAGCAGCAGTCGTCCTACGGTCCTCGTCCCTATCATCAGGGACAGTCTTGGAGGCGTGAGCAGCCTCATCAGCAGCAGCAGCATCACTCATACCCCTCTCAGCCACAGCAGCAGCAAATCTAGCAGCCTCACCACCAGAGAGGCTACCCGTCGGGTTCTCTTGAGAACCCTGTTTTGGATGACATAGCCCGCCTCCTCATGGACCAGCAGGCTACCTTCAAACGGGAGATGGACGAGTTCCGCCAGGAGATGCGAGACATTGTGAGAGGGAAGGCCGCCATCCCTGCCCAGATCGAGCCGAACCCTAACAACCTAAAGCGGAAATCTGAGCAGGTAGCATGTACTGAGTATACCACTCCTAGTGATACATTTGGTGATATTACTGGATATTTTTTTAATACTGATTTTGTCACACTTAGGAGCGGTAGGATGCCAGCAGGCGGCGCCTCGTCTGAGCTACATCATGAGGATCCACCTAGAGCGCCTGATGAGGAGGATGATGACGCTGGTACTGATGCCACCAAGGATGCTGACTCCACCGGCGGTACTGAGGCCGCCGTTTCACCAGTTCGAGGAGGTGGTACTGAGGCCACTCCTGATGCCGAGTCAGAGCACAGTTTTGAGGCCGCGAGTCTTCCAGCTAAGCCAGTCGATGGTGGTACTGAGGCTACCAGAGTTCATGTAGAGAGATCTGTTGTTTTTCCTTCACCTGATGTATCTCTGAACAGTTCTGTGAATAAAGGAAAGAGTTTATTTTCTTCTGGTCCCACTGTGGTGCATGATGTATGTGTGGATCCGGTCGTCGAACCACCTAGACCCTTTTCTAGTCCTTCATCTGAGAAGGACCCAGTGATCCCCTTCCCTAGAGCCCTTCAGATGGGGAAGGGGAAGAAAACAGAAAATCCAAAAAAGAGAGACCAGGAAGAGTTCAGCCAGCAGATGATAGATCGTTTTTACATACAGATGACTCTTCAGGAGGCTTTGCAGCACATTCCCCTTCTTCAGCGTTCTTTGAGAGACAGGACCACAGTCAGGAGGAAGAGGAGGAACCACCACTCTGAGATCCATGTGCTGACGAAAGCCACGTGTTTCGCGATCCAGAACCGTCTGCCGGCCAAGAGACCAGATTCAGGAGCCCCTTATGTCAGATGCCATATCAGTGAGCAGAGGTTCGACCGCACTCTATTGGATAGCGGATCGTTTATCAACCTCCTTCCGACAGCCCTTCTCGACCGCTTCGAGTTGGGCACTCTTAGACAGAGTAGGACAGTCCTTCAGTTTGCTGATAGATCTGTCAAGAGGCCGAAGGGGTTGTTGCGAGACATTGTCGTCACTATTTAGGGTTTGCAATTCCCCGTGGACTTCGTAGTGTTGGACATGGAGATCTCTGATTCAGTGACCGATACCCCCATCATTCTAGGTCGCCCGTTCTTGGTCACAGCCAAGGCGGTGACTGATCATGATAGCGGGAAGGTATACTTTTGCGTCGAGGGCGAAAGTATACAAATAGAGACGGTCGAGGACAGACGAGCCAGAGAGAGATCATGCTCAGAGACCACTTCAGATACAGAGCAGCTGACAGATGCAGGGCTAGACATCCACCAGGACTGTGACTTTGTGATCACAGATGATGAGGCAGTTTGGGCAGACCCAGCAGCACAGGCCATCCTCTCATTTTCAGACACCGCTGATGCAGAGATGACAGCAGAGGAGAGCTTGGAGAGCACATTCCTAGTTCAGGATACTTTAGAGGCAGCAGAGCAGGTTCTTGACCGCGACACGGATTGTTGTGATGATGGTGGTATTGATGCCACCTTGTGTGATGCAGATCCCTCGGAGTCAGAGTCTGAGTGGGTAGATTGTGATGATTATATGCCAGACCTGATTTCCACTGAGCCTACAACTGAGGAGGAGGTAGATGCCGAGCAGATCAGAGACAGTACAGTTGAGCAGCCTTCTCCAGATCCAGTTTGCAAGAGTACACTCTCAGTCTCCCAGACAGATTTGGCAGCATACACGCGACTTATTTCGAAGGCAGATTTGCCAGCACCCAGTTGTCCAGAGCTGAAGCCACTTCCTACGTCGCTGAAGTATAGATTCCTTGCGGGTGAGCATGAGATGTACCCAGTCACTATCTCAGCCGATTTGACTGGAGAGCAGGAATCTCGTCTGATGGGGGTTCTTGAAAAGAACCGCAAGGCAATAGGATGGAGAGTAGCAGATCTCCATGGGATTAGTCCAGCCCTGTGCTCCCACCATATCTATCTCGAGGATGAGGCGAAGCCGTCGCGTGAGTTCCAGCGGCGGCTGAACCCAAATCTGAGAGAGGGTGTGATGAATACCCATTCATCACTCTTTATTCTTATATTTTAGCTACAAAAACCTTTGCAATTGCATGTATATTCATGTAAATACAAATAATTATCAAAAGCATGCATTGTATAAAGTTTAATAATTAGCATGTTTTTGTGCAAAAATAAAAGAATAAAGAGTAAAAAGAAAAAGAGGGAAATATTTAGAATAAATATTGAGCAACCTAAACCAAGGGAGGGCTCAACATGGGCCTGATCACATAAAAATCAAAGTAGAGGGAGATAGGGGCTCATGTATGTAAATATATATGTAAATAAAATAAAAATATTTTCCTCCCCAAAAAAAAAGAGACTAAAATTGGATTAAAAATATTTGTATATATTTATAAATATAAAATCAAAATAGAAAAATTAAAAAGAAAACAAAAACATCACTCATAGTCACCTTGTATATAGTCCACTCATCCCTATTTATTTTGCTTTAAAAAAATAAAATTAATTTCCAAAAATCTTGTATATATTCTATCCTTTATGGTGTAAATAAATAAAAACAATTAAAACTAAAACAAAATAAAAAGAGCAAAATTAAAAATCAAAAATACTATTGTAAATATACCATGTATATAAATGTACATATGTATTTATTTCACCTATGTATATAAATAATAAAAATAAAATAAAAATATCTTTTTATTCCTTATATTATACTATAAATAAATAAAATATAAGATGGGAATAAAATTGTATAAAAATAACAAATTAAAAATCAAAAATAAAAATCTATATATATTGTATATATACCTATATATAGACCTACTATGTAAATACACTATTTTTAACTTGAAAAATTAATTAAAAATCACAAAAAATAGAAAATATGAAAACAAAAATATTTCATGTTTTGACTTTTTAATAATTCTGCCATTTACTATTTATAAATGATTTTTCAAATCATTTCCACGTGGCAGCTTCTCATTGGTCCACGGAGATGTTGACCTCTGGTCAACTCCCTCCGCGGACCTTCTTCTCCAGCGGATCTCGCGCCCGACCCGACTTCCCCTCTTTTTCCGTGCTCGATCCGCTCGCCATCTCCGCAAACCCCGAGACCTACTTCTTCTCCTTGCATCCGACACCCTCGCCGGAGCCCTTGCCTCGGGATCCGCACATTCTATTGCCCTACCCGACCTGCCCTAGCCGGACCCGCACCCATGCATAAGCCGAGCTCCGCCACCTATTTTCTCATCTTTGGCTCATTTGCTCATCTACCTGTGACCTCCACTGTGTTGGCAAGAGGGACAGCTTGCTCCAGCAAGTGTCGCAGCGAGGGGAGGGGCAGTGGCCCCTCGATCCGCCGAGTATCACCGCCGTGCTCCGCCCTAAGTTGGAGCTCGAGCCTCAGACGTCGGCGCTCCGTGAGGCGAAGACCCAGAGCTGCGCAAGCTCGACCACAGCCCATTCCTTCACCCAGGTAGACCCTTTAGCCTTTCCTTTCCGCTAATTTTAGATTTCCCCCTTTTCGCTCCGCCACCGTTCTCCACCGATTCCGATCACGTCCGACCTCCGTTCGACCATCAGGCTTCGCCATAGCCTCCGTCTTCCTCCCACGCACCTTCTCCATACCTCCATCCAACCCAGCTCGCACAGGAGCTGGGACTCGAGCTCCTCCGTCCCCACCCTCACCGGAGCTCGCCCATATCGCACCACCGACCACCTTCACCTCGCCTAACCGGGTTGAGGCAGTTTGCCCTCGACCCGCGAGTCTTCTGGTTTATCTTGCAGGTGCATCCAAGCCCATCTGAGGGCTTGGACCATTCAGTCCAGGAGCTCTACCTCCGCCGACCTCGCCGGAGCTCCCCAGAGCTCGGCTGGGTCATCGGAGGTCACCAGCAGCTGCGGAGCATCACGCCGGAGCTTCTCCGATCTTCAGAAGCAGCAGAGGAGTCTCGGAGCGAGCGTACTGGGCCGGCGAAGTTCACCGGCCACCTATTCTTCGAGGATCTCCATCGACCGTCCGATCAGCCTCCAGCTCCAGTTTTCATCTGGGCGGTCCATTCCAGGAGCAGCAGTCACCGTCAGATCCATGGAGGATTGATCCCAGTCATCGGTCCAGCGAGGTTTAGCCACCGAGAGCCTCCACCGTTCGATCCCCCATGTGGCGTAACCTCAGTCGTCCGGTCACTGCGAGGATCTCAGCGTTGGAGTGCCACCTGATCCAGACCATCCGATTCTCCAAGGGGCAACCATCCAACAGCCTGCATTAATAAAGGGTAATTTACCCTTAGGCCCCCTCTTTTATGTTATTCCGCACTTAGTCCTGTAAGTATTTAGTGTAGTTGTTTAGTTTTTGGTAAAATTGCATAGAGGACCCTGCCCTTTATTTAGGTTGCATTTATGCCCCTGTGTGTTATGTAGCACGTGCTTCGACACGTGATTTGCTGGGCTTTTTGCATTTTATGCCCTGTAGTTCTGAGTTGTTAAGTTATGAATGAAAACTTTTGAGATATTGCATTTATACCCCTGTGCGTATTTTAATTGTGCATGTGCACTTTTTATTTGGTTATTTGCAGACTACCCCCTGGACTTTTGGTACCTGTTACCAAATAGTCCTCGGAAGTAGATTTTTCTTACATTTGGGTCCCTGAGTGCCCCAGGCACGTGCGACGCGCGTGACTTCCTGGATATTTTGCACCAGACCCCTCAGGACTTCGGGTATTTGCACTTAGGTCCCTGTACACAATACCCTCTTTTGATTTTTGAATAAAATAGCAAATCCCCTCCAAATTTGTTGAAAATTGGATACATGGCTCCTGCCATAGTGTAAACTTTTCCAGGATTTTTGGAGACATTTTTGTGTTGATTTGATATTTTTAAAAATTCAAAAACACGTATTTTCTTTACTGTTGAACTTTGAAAACCACAAAAAAATATTAAAACTCATCTAAAAATTACAAAAAAATTAGCTACTGTTTGTCTTTGCTTGCTTGATTTTCTAGCCAATTTTGGCTATTTTTCATTATCTAAAAACCTAAAAATTGAAATACACTCTAAAACTCATAAAAATTATAATAAATAAATTAAAAACCCAGAAACAATAAATTAGGTGCCTAATTTTTCCTTGTTTTATTCTCTTTACAGGAAAAATACCTCCCGGCTAGTTTGGGGCTTCTAGATATTATCTAGGTCGCTTTAGCTCGGCTGGACAGTACCTACAGTTTCAGTCCTTGTTTTATTTTTAGAAAATCAAATAAAAATCAGAAAAATCCCAAAAAATCACTAAAAATAGTAAAAAATATAAAACACATAAAAATATTTTTATCTGAATTTTTGGTTGATTTTTAGTGCATTTAATAAATTGTTGAAGTGTGTTGTTTAGTTGCTTTTCTTATTTTCTTAATTAATTAAAAATCCAAAAAATATAAAAACCCTAAAAACCACCAAAAATACCCCTTTTCTTCTCTTTCCTTCGATTTTTGACTACTTCGTAGGCCGCAAGGCCATTACGTGCTCTTTGAGTTCGACCCTGGTCGCTATACCAGGTTAATAAAATAGCAAGACCGCTATCTTGATTTTGACTTGATTTTATCTTTTATTGGTGGTCTATCTTTTTCTGGATTGTCACAGCCGAGTGATTGAGGTCTCGATGACCATTTAGCACCTTAACCTCAGTTGCTCGATTTTCGTGACAATCAGAATGGCGCCGTTGCCGGGGAGCACCGCTTAGTAGTCGGTTTTTGAGTTTTTCCACGGTTCTCTTTTCGCGGCTTTTTGTATAGATTCCTGTAGATATATTTTCTGACATTATTTTTTATAATAATCTGGTATGACACTTGTCTTCTTTCTTGCGAGGGCTCGAGGAGCGCGGTGGCGACTTTCGAGGAGCCATCGCAACTGCGGGATTCAGAGGCGGCTCCTTTCTGCACGGAGCCGCAAGAGAGAGCGAGAGAGGAGCTGAGTGAGAGAGGAGCTTATATTAGTTTTATTTCCCATATAAATTGAACTGTTGTAATAATACAGGTACATTCGGACAGACAGTTGGACTCTCGGGTCTGTTTCATCGAGCACCGGTGTGCTCGAGGGACCCTTTAGACTAGTTTAGATTTTTCGCGGCTTTTTCGTGGTTTTAGCTTTTTAGCTGCCTTTTACGGTTTTCTGCGGTTTTTCTCCAGCACCTAAATTTAGGATTTTCTACTTGACTGTGTCGTAATTAGTAGGATCCCCACACTTAATTGATTGCCTGTTCCTATAGAGCGATAATTGGACCTACTAATAAATCATTAATAAAAATAGTTTAGAAGCTTTCCTGAGAGCCTACGCGCCGCGAGCCTGCCCCGTCAAGCGCTACTCCTGAACTCAACCTGTCGAGAAGAGGAGGGGTAGGTCTAGACCGGACTCTTTTGGATCGAGGGTGAGTAACTAAGCTAGACGGTTCTGTCGAGTAGAAATTGCCTGTTTAGGACTCGGTTTTCACCGCTGCACCATATAGGTAGTTTCTTTTCAGTCTTTACATTTATGCGCGGATCATCTTGCATGTAGACTCCTGGAGTCAGGTACGCATTTCTATCTCTGCATGCATCATTGATTTATCGCGCATCAACTTTTTCATCTTCTCCCCCCGGTTTTGGACTTAATAACCAGGAGAACCGAAAAATTCGTTAGGCCTTTTGCTTGCATTAAAAAATATAAAAAAACAAAAACCATAAAATTGGGACTGCTAAAGCTATCGACCCTAAAAGACACCTCACCTAAAAATCTGTTTTGGGGAGAGCAACCCCCTCATTGTTTGGTTTGCTTGCGCGAGAGAGTGACCCGTTCACTACGTAGAGCCCTCCGGTGCTATTCCTGACTGACTACCGACTCTTCCGTGCGAGCCAGTCGGTTGGGGTAGCTTCGGGAATCCCAACAGGTCACTTAAGCGCTCTGATAGATTGTTTGTTCACCTAATAAAATTTGACAAGATAATTTGACCGAGCCTTTACGGTCTTCAGCTCGTGTTGTGTTGGTGAACAGAGGGTTTGGTTGCCGATCATAGTTTTTCCAGATCTCATCCGCCTTACTCGCCAGATCACGATGATGGGCAGGAGGTCTCTTAGGCAGCCTCTGGCTGCACCGCTTTTCAGCACTCCTGGCCATTCATCTAGGTCGGTTCGTGGGAGCTCAGACCCGCTCTCCGAACCCGAGTATGACTCCACCCTGTTCCCCCTCGACCACCCTTCTTCTGATTCAGAGATACCAGTGCCAGAGGAGAGACAGACAGATGATTTATCGGCACATGAGTTCAGTTATTTTGATTTTTCAGAGACGATGGCCGGCAGTTCTGGTGATCACCTGGAGGTCCACGAGGAGAACAACATTTTGTTCTGGACCAGGGTTCGATCAACTCCACCCTGATCGCCTCCCTCGAGTCAGTGCAGCAACAGCTGAGGGATCAGGGAGCTTTCATGATGGACATGAGGTGAGAGTTTGAGCAGTTGAGAGCCAACCGCGAGAATCGCGGAGGAGGAGGACCCGACGATGCGGCAGCTACCGGAGCAGCCGCAGCAGCAGCAGCAGCAGGAGGAGGAGCACCACCACCACCACTTAGATCGATGCGGGAGAACCACAATCCCGGGTCGACCTTGACACACCGCTGGGTGGTACTTCCAGCGATCGTGGGGGACTTCAAGTTCCCCACGAACACCCTGCAGCTCTTACCTCGGTTTCACGGTTTGGCGACAGAGGAGCCTCATCTCCACCTGTAGGAGTTTGAGATGATATGCAGCACTGTCCACGATCGTCAGGTGGACCAGGATACTATCAGGATGATTGCCTTCCCCTTCTCCTTAGCCGACAGAGCAGCCACCTGGCTGAAGCACTTGGGGAAGTTCGTTTACACCTGGGAGCAGCTCCGCACCGAGTACTTGAACAAGTACTATCCACTCGGGCGGACCAATGCAGCAAGAGCCCTCATCGGCAACTTCTCCATGCTCCCCAACGAGCAATTCCATGAGGCATGGGAGAGGATTCGTGAGCTGACTGACCGATGCCCGCACCATGATATTTCGAAGCCCAACCTTGTGCAGAGCTTCTTCAGCGGGCTGACACCAGAGCTCCAGGGCTTGGTGAATGCTTCTTGTGGCGGGTCTTACTTCGCCAAGGATCACGACCAGGTCTGGGCCATCTACGAGGAGATGGCCGAGAACTATATGGTGATGTCCCAGACCAGGTTATATACTCAGGGCCGACCCCAGCAGCCTGGACTCGTGCAGTACCAGGGGATAGCACAGGTCGATGCCGGTCTATCCAGTTCATCCGCAATAGCAGCAGCACAGGTAGAATCATCCACTGCGGATATGGGTATCATCAGTGAGAAGTTGGATCGGATGGAGCGGATCGAGAAGAAGCAGTTCCAGGGCATCACTCAAATGGAGCAGATGGCACAGACCCTGAGCGACATGAAGACCCAGCTGATGTGTCTCCAGGAGGCACAGACGGCTTCACAACCCCGTCTTCAGTCGCGAGGCGATACCGGCGGCAGCAGCGGCTCGTTCCAGCGCTCCAGCTTACACCAGCAGCCTAGACATGTTCACCTTGTACAGGCGGAGCCGTACCAGCAGCAGCAACCCTCTTACCAGTCACCACCATCTCCAAACATGCAGATGGTGGTATACCATCAGCCTTTGGCAGTACTCCCGCCAGCCCAGTACCATGCAGAGCCGTTGATGGATGTCAACGGGATTTGGTATGACCGTCCTCAGCCTGGGATCCGACGAGACCATCCCGGATTCAGGTGGGGGAATGGGGGTACCCAGCCCCAGGAGCAGCCATCTGGCCAGGGAGGCAGTACAGCCAGCAGAGGGATCACCAGCAGCAGCAAACCCCAGTTTAGAAGTCACAGCAGCAGTCATCCTTCGTTCCTCGTCCCTATCAACAGGGACAGTCTTGGAGGCAAGAGCAGCCTCACCAGCCACACCAGCAGCAACACCCTTCTACCTACCCCTCTCAGCAGCAGCAGCACCAGTTCCAGCAGCCTCATTACCAGAGAGGCTACCCGTCGGGTTCTCATGGTCCACCATACGAGAGCCCCGCCTTGGACGACATAGCCCGCATCCTCACGGACCAGCAGGCTACTTTCAGATGGGAGATGGACGAGTTCCGCGAGGAGATGCGGGACATCGTGAGAGGGAAGGCCGCCATCCCTGCCCAGATAGAGCCGAATCCCAACAGCCTGAAGCGGAAGTCTGAGCAGGTAGTTTACAATGAGCATGCCACTCCTAGTGATCCATTTGATTATATGTCTTCAGATCTTTTTGATGCTGATTTTGTTACACTTAGCAGCGGTAGGGCACCAGCAGGAGGCGCCTCGTCTGAGCGACATCATGAGGATACACCTAGAGTGCCAGATGAGGAGGAGGAGAGTGGTACTGAGGCCGCACATGATGATGACAGTGGTACTGATGCCACCAAGGATGCTGATTCTACAGGCGGTGCTGAGGCCGTCACTTCACTAGTTCGAGGAGGTGGTACTGACGCCACCCGAGTTGCCGAGCAAGCACGCGGTACTGAGGCCGCGAGCCGTCCAGTAGAGCCAGCCGATGGTGGTACTGAGGCCACCAGAGTTCATGTAGAGAAAGCTGTTGTTTTTCCTTCCACTGATGTACCTCTGAACAGTTCTGTTAATAAAGAAAAGGGTTTATTTTCTTCTGGTGCAACTGTGGTGCATGATGTATGTGTGGACCCGATCGTCGAACCGCCTAGACCCTTTTCTAGTCCTTCATCTTAGAAGGACCCTGTGATCCCCTTCCCTAGAGCCCTTCAGATGGGGAAGGGGAAGAAAAGAGAAAAAGATCCAAAAAAGAGAGAGCAGGAGGAGTTCAGCCAGAGCATGATCGACAGATTCCATATACAGCTGACCCTTCAGGAGGCTTTGCAGCACATCCCCCTTCTTCAGCGACCGTTGAGAGATAGGACCACAGTCAGGAGGAGGAGGAGGAACCACCATTCAGAGATTCATGTGCTGACGAAAGCCACGTGCTTCGCGATCCAGAATCGTCTGCCGACCAAGAGGCCAGATTCAGGTGCCCCATATGTCAGATGTCATATCAGAGAGCAGAGGTTCGACCGGACTCTATTGAATAGCGGATCGTCTATCAACCTCCTTCCGGCAGCCCTTCTCGACCGCTTCGAGTTGGGCACTCTTCGACAGAGCAGGACAGTCCTTCAGTTTGCTGATAGATCTGTCAAGAGGCCGAAGGGGTTGTTGCGAGACGTTATCGTCACTATTCAGGGCCTGCAATTCCCCGTGGACTTCGTAGTGTTGGACATGGAGATCCCTGATTCAGTGACCGATACCCCAATCATTCTAGGTCACCCATTCTTGGCCACAGCCAAGGCGGTGACTGATCATGATAGCGGGAAGGTATACTTTCGTGTCGAGGGCGAAAGTGTACAAATAGAAACGGTCGAGGACTACAGAGCCAGAGAGAGATCATGCTCAGAGACCAGCACAAATACAGAGCAGCTGACAGACGCCGGGCTAGACATCCACCAGGACTGTGATTTTGTGATCACAGATGATGAGGCAGTTTGGGCAGACCCAGCAGCACAGGCCATCCTCTCATTTTCAGACACCGCTGATGCAGAGATGACAATAGAGGAGAGCTTGGAAAGCACATTCCTGGTTCAGGAGACTACAGAGGCAGCAGAGCCGGTTCTCGACCGCGACACAGAGTTCAGTGACAGTGGTACTGAGGCCACCTTGTGTGATGGTGGTACTGATGCCACCTTGTTTGACGCAGATCCCTCGGATTCAGAGTCTGATTGGGCAGATTGCGATGATCAGATGCCAGACCTGAGTCCCACAGAGCCTACAGCTGAGGAGAAGGTAGATGCAGAGCATATCAGAGACAGTTCAGTTGAGCAGCCTTCTCCCGATCCAGTTTGCGAGAGTACGCTTTCAGTCTCCCGGACAGATTTGGCAGCATACACGCATCTTCTTTCGAAGCCAGATTTGCCAGCACCGAGTTGTCCAGAGCTGAAGCCACTTCCTTCGTCGCTGAAGTATAGATTCCTTGCGGGTGAGCATGAGATGTACCCAGTCATTATCTCAGCCGATTTGACTGGAGAGCAAGAATCCCGTCTGATGGGGGTTCTTGAAAAGAACCGCAAGGCAATAGGATGGAGCGTAGCAGATCTCCATGGGATTAGTCCAGCCCAGTGCTCCCACCATATCTATCTCGAGGATGAGGCGAAGCCGTCGCGTGAGTTCCAGCGGCGGTTGAACCCAAATCTAAGAGAGGTTGTTATGAAGGAAATTTCGAAATGGTGGAGCGCTGATTTTATCTATCCCATCTCCGACTCCAAGTGGGTCAGCCCTTTACATGTGGTGCCCAAGAAGACGGGCATCACTACAGTGATTAGCGAGTCTGGAGAGGAGATTGCTACATGAGTACCCACTTCTTGGCGAGTTTGTGTTGACTACAGGAGACTCAACCAGGCCACCAAGAAGGATCATTTCCCCCTACCCTTTATTGATCAGATTATTGAGAGACTGGCAGGGAAGAGCTATTACTGTTTTCTGGATGGGTACTCGGGCTACAACCAGGTGGCCATCGCTCCTGAGGATTAGGAGCAGACCACCTTTATGTGTTCCTTTGGCACATACGCCTTTCGACGCATGCCATTTGGGCTATGCAACGCCCCTGCGATTTTTCAGAGATGCATGCTGTCGATCATTTCGGACATGGTAGGGGAGTGCTTAGAGGTCTTCATGGATGATTTCTCGGTTTACGGCGACGGATTCGACTCCTGTCTTGACTGCCTAGACCAAGTACTCCAGCGATGTATTGAGGTCCGCTTGGTTCTTTCTTGGGAGAAGAGTCACTTTATGGTGACTCAAGGGACGGTGCTTGGCCACATCATCTCCAACAGAGGCATGGAGGTTGATCCGGCCAAGGTTGATGTCATTAGAAAACTCACACCACCGTCCAATTTTCGGCAGTTACGGTCTTTCCTGGGGCACGTCGGTTTTTATCGACGGTTCATCCGTGATTTCAGTAGAGTTGCCCGACCGTTGACTGACCTGCTGACGAAAGACACCAAGTTCCTTGTCGATGACAAGTGTCCTTCGTCCTTTGATACTCTCAAGCAGTGTATTGTTGAGGCTCCTGTCCTCCAGCCACCAGATTGGTCTCTCCCATTCGAGATCATGACGGACGCCTCCGATTTTGCCGTGGGGGATGTGCTGGGACAGAGGAGGGATGGAGTTCCATTTGCTATCCACTATGCTAGCCGCACCTTGGATTCCGGCCAGCGGAATTATACAGTCACAGAGAAGGAGATGCTAGCAGTAGTGTTCGCCCAAGATATGTTCAGCTCATACATCATTGGATCTAGAGTGACTTTGTACACAGATCATACCGCTATCCGATACCTCATGGCAAAGAAGGATGCCAAGGCCAGACTGACTAGATGGATCCTTCTACTCCAGGAGTTTGACATTGAGATCAAGGATAAGTCTGGAGTCAAGAATGTGGTGGCGGATCATCTCTCCCGTTTAGAGCAGCCTGAGGAGTCTGAGCAGATTGATCCTATTTGTGAGACCTTCCCAGATGAGGCGATCCTTGCTATCGCCTCACTCTCGTGGTATGCCGATATTGTGAACTTTCTTGTTGCTAAGAGAGAACCACAAGGTTGGCCCAGATAGAGGCTTGAGACCTTCCTCACGAAGGCCAAGTCTTACCATTGGGAGGATCCCATCCTTTACCACGAAGGAGGGGATAGTGTCTGGCGTAGGTGCATCCCTCAGGATGAGCACCATAGCGTCCTAACTTACTGCCACAAGCTTGAGGCAGGAGGACATCACTCTGGGAGGAGAACGACACAGAAAGTGCTCCAATCCGGCTTGTGGTGGCCTACCCTCTTCAAGGACTCTGATGAGTTCGTGAAGAGGTGTACTGACTGTCAGAGGATGGGCACATGTGGACAGCGTGATATGATGCCTATGCAGCCCATTCACTTCTGTGAGGTTTTTGACGCATGGGGCATCGATTTCATGGGTCCATTCCCTAAGATTCAGGGATTTGAGTACATTCTGTTGGCCGTTGACTATGTTAGTCGTTGGGTTGAGGCTATCCCCGCCCGAGCCGCTGATGCCAGGACAGTTTGCAGATTTTTAAGGAAGCACATCATCACGCGGTTCGGGGTACCTCGAGTATTTATTTCAGATGGGGGGTCTCATTTCGTCAACGACCAGGTGAAGGCACTTGCCAGTGAGTTCAGCATAGACCATCGAGTTGCCACTCCGTACCATCCACAGACGAATGGTCTAGTCGAGGTCTCGAACATGGAGATCAAGACTATTTTGCAGAAAGTCGTCCGCTCTGACCGAAAGGATTGGTCACAGCATTTGGACTCGGTCTTGTGGGCATATAGGACGTCTTTCAAGACACCATTGGGCACATCTCCCTTTCGCCTAGTTTATGGCAAGCCATGCCATTTACCTGTTGAGTTGAGGCACAAGTCACTTTGGGCAGTCACGGATATTCTTTTAGATCCAGATAGTGTAGGAGACCAGAGGAGGGCAGAGTTAGCAGCCTTGGAGGAGCTTAGAGACACCGCCTTCTCAAACATCCTACAGTATAATGAGAGAGTGAAAGAGTGGCATGATTCTCATATCAGCCACAAGCATTTTGAGCCTGGACAGAGAGTATGGTTGTTTGATGTAAGGCTTCATCTATTTCTAGGGAAGCTACAGAGCAAGTGGAAGGGACCCTACTTGGTCAGAAAGGTACACGACAACAGTAGCATTGATATATCCGAGTTGTCTTCTGAGAGTACCTTTCGAGTGAAAGGCCAGCGACTCAAGCCATTTCTAGATCATGAGCCGCGGGTCGTTGATGTTGCCCCTATTCACTTTGCGTGAGATGTGGTCTCTTGATTCACATCTATTGCATCTCATGCCTGATTATCACTGTTCTTCCGACTTGTATAGATCCAGTTGTCCATATCATTCTATTCTTTAGTCCCACATCCCTTTTCTCATCTCATGATTATGCTATACTTAGGGTGTACTTTACCCTAAGTATAGGGGGATGTAGGACCAGCGGGTATTCTTTTCATTCTTTCTGCCCCTGTTTTGCTGCCTATACTCAGGGATATTTTACCCTAAGTATAGGGGGGCAGACTCTGTACATTCTTCATTCGGATTTCCCTTCATGTACAACTTGCTATACTTAGGATTAGTTAATCCTAAGTATAGGGGGAAACCACTGAGTTCTTCTCATTCTATTCATTCATTCATTTCTGTGCCTATCCATTCCTTTTCACTTCCCTTTTACTAAGCTCGAGTTATGTCTTATTTATCGCACTTGATCACTCTAAGGACATCGTTCGAGCTAAGTATAGGGGGTGTGTATATATTTCATATATACTTTAGCCATAACTCGTACTTTGTGTGAGTGTGTTAATAAATAAAATGGCTAAAACCCCAAAAATCACAAAAATTAAAATTTTTTTCTGTAAATAATCATTCTTTTATTGCACATACATAGCTAGTGTACAAAATTATTTTTGTAAAAATGTGTTCAAAAAGTTTTTGTGTAAAGTTTGTGTAAATATTTTCTTATCAAAATTATGTATATAGTACAAAATTTTTCCAAAACATTTTGAAAATCAAAAGTTTACAAAATCTTGTGTAAATGTTTGTAAATACTTTTGCAAAACTTGCACTTCATGCATCCATCCATTCATGATTTCAAAACATTTTTCAACAATTTTGCACGATTGTAAATATGTGTAGATAGCATCCTTGTATATATGTATATAGTTTTTCCTGGATGATAGTTGACATTTAAACTAGCCTGGAATTAAATTGAGAAATGGAGCTTGATTAAGATCTTAATCCACTTAATTCTAAGAGGAACCTTATAGGGCTTAGGGTTAAGGCTTTGCAGGTCCATAAGGACTTAATTCTTTGAGTCCACTAGGCTATGAGCATATGTCATCTTGATGAGCCTAAGTAGAGCACTTAACAATACACGCATGACTCTTAGAGACAATGGCTTGACTTGCACCAGCACCTTACACATAGCTCTCCATGGATGAGGTGGTGAGGAGGCAGTTTCCTTTCGCTTGGGGTAGCATATGAGGGTAGTACTTCTAGGCAGAACCTCTCTTCTTCTTCTAGTGAAGGAAGTGCGCCTCAACTTGGTCTAGCGGTGATGAAGGCTAAAGACAGAAGCCGTGGGTTGCAATAAAGCTTCAAAAGAGGGATAGTCTACTGGCTCAAGGGGAAAATTTCTTGTATATATGCTGCACCATGTAGATATGTTGTACAGAGGCACTTGAAAAAAAAAGAAAAAAAATGCAAAATGCAAAAAGAACTCCAAAAAAGTGGTGGGTCGGATTGAAAATTTAAAAACCCCACCGGAGTGTATAAAGTCAAATAAAGCAAAATCTTATGGTATCCATGTTACATCTCATGAAGCTTGCAGCGGGAGACTTAGCTACACTGGCTGAGCTTCCAAAAGTCTGTACTTCTTCCCCCTCTTCTTGAGCCAGTTGCACTTGAACTTAGAAGGGAATACCCAGCTTCTCGAGGAAAGAGTTGCTAGACCGAGGCATTAGAGTTACCAGGTTGGGGGATGTTGTTTCTTTGTTACTTCTGAGGTGGGGTGCTACCTATCACTTACACTGCATGGAAAGATTCATGGTCATTAGAGTTTGTGTATATAGACTTGTTCTAATCTGATTTATTGAGGAGTCTTGTCCATAGATTGGTGGAACTTAGAGGTTATGAAGTTTTAAGCATAAGTCTAAATAAGGTTCCGACACATTAATTATCCAAAGATCTGATCCAGCTCCATAATTCAATTTAATGAAGGAAAGTTTAATATTCAATCTTGATCCATGTACATTCCCCTCTTTTTTCTTTTTCTTTCTTTCTTTTTCACTTATTCTTCAAATAAGTGTTTGCTAAGGGACTAGCAAAAGTTAAGTATAGGGGGGTGATGAATACCCATTCATCACTCTTTATTCTTATATTTTAGCTACAAAAACCTTTGCAAATGCATGTATATTCATGTAAATACAAATAATTATCAAAAGCATGCATTGTATAAAGTTTAATAATTAGCATGTTTTTGTGCAAAAATAAAAGAATAAAGAGTAAAAAGAAAAAGAGGGAAATATTTAGAATAAATATTGAGCAACCTAAACCAAGGGAGGGCTCAGCATGGGCCTGATCACATAAAAATCAAAGTAGAGGGAGATAGGGGCTCATGTGTGTAAATATATATGTAAATAAAATAAAAATATTTTCCTCCCCAAAAAAAAGAGACTAAAATGGGATTTTAAATATTTGTATATATTTATAAATATAAAATTAAAATAGAAAAATTAAAAAGAAAACAAAAACATCACTCATAGTCACCTTGTATATAGTCCACTCATCCCTATTTATTTAGCTTTATAAATAAATAAAATTAATTTCCAAAAACCTTGTATATATTCTACCCTTTTTGGTGTAAATAAATAAAAACAATTAAAACAAAAACAAAATAAAAAGAACAAAATTAAAAATTAAAAATACTATTGTAAATATACCATGTATATAAATGTACATGTGTATTTATTTCACCTATGTATATAAATAATAAAAATATGTTTTTATTCCTTATTTTATACTATAAATAAATAAAATATAAAATGGGAATAAAATTGTATAAAAATAACAAATTAAAAATCAAAAATAAAAATCTATATATTGTTATATACCTATATATAGACCTACTATGTAAATACACTATTTTTATCTTGAAAAATTAATTAAAAATCCCAAAAAAATAGAAAATATTAAAACAAAAATATTTCATGTTTTGACTTTTTAATAATTCTGCCATTTACTATTTATAAATGATTTTTCAAATCATTTCCACGTGGCAGCTTCTCATTGGTCCACGGAGATGTTGACCTCCGGTCAACTCCCTCCGCGGACCTTCTTCTCCAGCAGATCTCGCGCTCGACCCGACTTCCCCTCTTTTTCCGCGCTCGATCCGCTCACCATCTCCGCAAACCCCGGGTCCTACTTCTTCTCCTTGCATCCGACAACCTCACCGGAGCCCTTGCCTCGGGATCCGTGCATTCTATTGACCTACCCGACCAACCCTAGCCGGACCCGCACCCATACATAAGCCGAGCTCCGCAACCTATTTTCTCATCTTTGGCTAATTTGCTCATCTACCCGTGACCTCCACTGTGTTGGCAAGAGTGACAGCTTGCTCCAGCAAGTGTCGCAGCGAGGAGAGGGGCAGTGGCCCATCGATCCGGCGAGTATCACCGCCGTGCTCCGCCCTGAGATGGAGCTCGAGCCTCGGACGTTGGCGCTCCGTGAGGCGAAGAACCAGAGCTGCGCAAGCTCGACCACAGCCATTCCTTGACCAAGGTAGACTCTTTAGCCTTTCCTTTCCACTAATTTTAGATTTCCCCCTTTTCGCTCCGCCGCCGTTCTCCGCCGATTCCGATCACGTCCAACCTCCGTTCGACCATCAGGCCTCGCCATAGCCTCCGTCTTCCTCCCACGCACCTTCTCCATACCTCCATCCAACCCAGCTCGCACAGGAGAAGGGGCTCGAGCTCCTCCGTCCCCACCCTCGCCGGAGCTCTCCCATATCGCACCACCGTCTAACTTCACCTCTCCTAACCGGGTCGAGGCAGTTTGCCCTCGACCCGCGAGTCTTCTGGTTTATCTTGCAGGCGCATCCAAGCCCATCTGAGTGCTTGGACCATTCAGTCCAGGAGCTCTACCTCCGCCGACCCTGCCGGAGCTCCTCGGAGCTCGGTTGGGTCATCTGAGGTCACCAGCAGCTGCGGAGCATCACGCCGGAGCTTCTCCGATCTTGAGAAGCAGCAGAGGAGTCTCGGAGCGAGCGTACTGGGCCGGCGAAGTTCGCCGGCCACCTGTTCTTCGAGGATCTCCATCGACCGTCCGATCAGCCTCTAGCTCCAGTTTTCATCTGGGCCGTCCATTCCAGGAGCAGCAGCCACCGTCAGATCCATGGAGGATTGATCCCAGTCGTCGGTCCAGCGAGGTTTAGCCACCAAGAGCCTCCACCGTTCGATCCCCCACGTGGCGTAACCTCAGTCGTCTGATCACTGCGAGGACCTCAGCGTTGGAGTGCCACCTGATCCAGACCATCCGATTCTCCACGTGGCATCCATCCAGCGGCCCGCATTAATAAAGGGTAATTTACCCTTAGGCCCCTCTTTTATGTTATTTCGCACTTAGTCCTGTAAGTATTTAGTGTAGTTGTTTAGTTTTTTGGTAAAATTGCATAGAGGACCCTGCCCTTTATTTAGGTTGCATTTATGCCCCTGTGTGTTATGTAGCACGTGCTTCGACACGTGATTTGCTGGACTTTTTGCATTTTATGCCCTGTAGTTCTGAGTTGTTAAGTAATGAATGAAAACTTTTGAGATATTGCATTTATACCCCTGTGCGTATTTTAATTGTGCATGTGCGCTTTTTATTGGGTTATTTGCAGACTACCCCCTGGACTTTTGGTACCTGTTACCAAATAGTCCTCGGAAGTAGTTTTTTCTTACATTTGGGTCCCTAAGTGCCCCAGGCACATGCGACACGCGTGACTTCCTGGGTATTTTGCACCAAACCCCTCAGGACTTCGGGTATTTTCACTTAGGTCCCTGTGCACAGTACCCTCTTTTGATTTTTGAATAAAATAGCAAATCACCTCCAAATTTGATGAAAATTGGATACATGGCTCCTGCCATAGTGTATAATTTTCGAGGATTTTTGGAGACATTTTTGTGTTGATTTGATATTTTTAAAAATTCAAAAACATGTATTTTCTTTACTGTTGAACTTTGAAAACCACAAAAAATATTAAAACTCATCTAAACATTACAAAAAAATTAGCTATTGTTTGTCTTTGCTTGCTTGATTTTCTAGCCAATTTTGGTATTTTTCATTATCTAAAAAACCTAAAAATTGAAAAACAATCTAAAACTCATAAAAATTCTAATAAATAAATTAAAACCCAAAAACAATAAATTAAGTGCCCAATTTTTCCTTGTTTTATTCTCTTTACAGGAAAAATACCTCCCGGCTAATTTGGGGCTTCTAGATATTTTATCTAGGTCCCTTTAGCTCAGCTGGACAGTACCTACAATTTCAGTCCTTGTTTTATTTTTAGAAAATCAAATAAAAATCAGAAAAATCCCAAAAATTAACTAAAAACAGTAAAAATTATAAAACACATAAAAATATTTTTATTTGAATTTTTGGTTGATTTTTAGTGCATTTAATAAATTGTTGAAGTGTGTTGTTTAGTTGCTTTTCTTATTTTCTTAATTAATTAAAAATACAAAAAAATATATAAACCCTAAAAACCACCAAAAATACCCCTTTTCTTCTATTTCCTTCAATTTTTGACTACTTCGTAGGCCGCAAGGCCATTACATGTTCCTTGAGTTCGACCCTGGTCGCTATACCACGTTAATAAAATAGCAAGACCGCTATCTTGATTTTGACTTGATTTTATCTTTTATTGGTGGTCTATCTTTTTCTAGATTGACACAGCCGAGTGATTGAGGTCGCGACGACCATTTTGCACCTTTACCTCAGTTGATCGATTTTCGTGACCATTTAGCCGAGTGATTGGATTGTCATCAAGGAAATTTCGAAATGGTGGAGCGCCGATTTTATCTATACCATCTCCGACTCCAAGTGGGTCAGCCCTTTGCATGTGGTGCCCAAGAACACGGACATCACTACAGTGATTAGCGAGTCTGGAGAGGAGATTGCTACACGAGTACCCACTTCTTGGCGGGTTTGTGTTGACTACAGGAGACTCAACCAGGCCACCAAGAAGGATCATTTCCCCCTGCCCTTTATTGATCAGATTATTGAGAGACTGGCAGGGAAGAGCCATTATTGTTTTCTGGATGGGTACTCGGGCAACAACCAGGTGGCCATCGCTCCTGAGGATCAGGAGAAGACCACCTTTACCTGTCCCTTCGGCACATACGCCTTCCGACGCATGCCATTTGGGCTATGCGACGCCCCTGCATCTTTTCAGAGATGCATGCTATCGATCTTTTCGGACATGGTAGGGGAGTGCTTAGAGGTCTTCATGGATGATTTCTCGGTTTACGGCGACGGATTCGACTCCTGTTTTGACTGCCTAGACCGAGTACTTCAGCGATGCATTGAGGTCCGCTTGGTTATTTCTTGGGAGAAGAGTCACTTTATGGTGACTCAAGGGACGGTGCTTGGCCACATCATCTCCAACAGGGGCATGGAGGTTGATCCGGCCAAGGTTGATGTTATCAGAAAACTCACACCACCGTCCCACTTGCAGCAGTTACGGTCTTTCCTGGGGCACGTCGGTTTCTATCGACGGTTCATCCGTGATTTCAGTAGGGTTGCCCGGCCGTTGACTGACTTGTTAACGAAAGACACCGAGTTCCTTGTCGATGACTAGTGTCTTTCGTCCTTTGATACACTCAAGCAGTGTATTGTTGAGGCTCCTGTCCTCCAGCCACCAGATTGGTCTCTCCCATTCGAGATCATGACAGACGCCTTTGATTTTGTCGTGGGGGTCGTGCTGGGACAGAGGAGGGATGGAGTCCCATTTGCTATCCACTATGCTAGCCGCACCTTGGATTCTGCCCAGCGGAATTATACAGTCACAGAGAAGGAGATGCTAGCAGTAGTGTTCGCCCTAGATAAGTTTAGATCTTACATCATTGGATCTAGAGTGACTTTGTACACAGATCATACCGCCATCCGATACCTCATGGCAAAGAAGGATGCCAAAGCCAGACTGACTAGATGGATCCTTCTACTCCAGGAGTTCGACATTGAGATCAAGGATAAGCTTGGAGTCAAGAATGTGGTGGCGGATCATCTCTCCCGTTTAGAGGAGCCTGAGGAGTCTGTGCAGATTGATCCCATTTGTGAGACCTTCCCAGATGAGGCGATCCTTGCTATCGCCTCACTCCCGTGGTATGCTGATATTGTGAACTTTCTTGTTGCTAAGAAAGTCCCACAAGGTTGGCCCAGACAGAGGCTTGAGACCTTCCTTGCGAAGGCCAAGTCTTACCACTGGGAGGATCCCATTCTTTACCACGAAGGAGGGGATAGTGTCTGGCGTAGGTGCATCCCTCAGGATGAGTACCATAGCGTCCTCACTTACTGCCACAAGCTTGAGGCAGGAGGACATCACTCTGGGAGGAGAACGGCACAGAAAGTGCTCCAATCCGGCTTGTGGTGGCCTACCCTCTTCAAGGACTCTAATGAGCTCGTGAAGAGGTGTACTGACTGTCAGAGGATGGGCACTTGTGGACAGCGTGATATGATGCCGATGCAGCCCATTCACTTCTGTGAGGTTTTTGACGCATGGGGCATTGATTTCATGGGTCCATTCCCTAAGAGTCAGGGATTTGAGTACATTCTGTTGGCCGTTGACTATGTTAGTCGTTGGGTTGAGGCTATCCCCGCTCGAGCCGCTGATGCCAGGACAATTTGTAGATTTTTGAGGAAGCACATCATCACGCGGTTCGGGGTACCTCGAGTATTGATTTCAGATGGGGGGTCTCATTTCATCAACGACCAGGTGAAGGCACTAGCTAGTGAGTTCGGCATAGACCATCGATTTGCCACTCCATACCATCCACAGACGAATGGTCTAGCCGAGGTCTCGAACAGGGAGATCAAGACTATTTTGCAGAAAGTTGTCCGCCCTGACCGAAAGGATTGGTCACAGCTTTTGGACTCAGTCTTGTGGGCATATAGGACGTCTTTCAAGACACCATTGGGCACATCTCCCTTTCACCTAGTCTATGGCAAGCCGTGCCATTTACCTGTTGAGTTGAGGCACAAGTCACTTTGGGCAGTCACGGATATTCTTTTAGATCCAGACAGTTTATGAGACCAGAGGAGGGCAGAGTTAGCAGCCTTGGAGGAGCTTAGAGATATAGCCTTCTCAAACAGCCTACAGTATAAGGAGAGAGTGAAAGAGTGGCATGATTCTCATATAAGCCACAAGCATTTTGAGCCTGGACAGAGAGTATGGTTGTTTGATGCTAGGCTTCGTCTATTTCTAGGGAAGCTACAAAGCAAATGGAAGGGACCTTATCTTGTGAGAAAGGTACACGACAACGGTAGCATTGATATATCCGAGTTGTCTTCTGAGAGTACCTTTCGAGTTAACGGCCAGCGGCTCAAGCCATTTCTAGATCATGAGCCGCGGGTTGTTGGTGTTGCCCCTATTCACTTTGCGTGAGATGTGGTCTCTTGACTCACATCTATTGCATCTCACGCCTGATTATCACTGTTCTTCCGACATGTATAGATCCAGTTGTCCATATCACTCTATTCTTTAGTCCCACATCCCTTTTCTCATCTTAGGATTATGCTATACTTAGGGTGTACTTTACCCTAAGTATAGGGGGATGTAGGACCTGCGGGTATTCTTTTCATTCTGGCTACCCCTGTTTTGCTGCCTATACTTAGGGATATTTCACCCTAAGTACAGGAGGGGGGCAGACTCTGTACATTCTTTACTCGGATTTCCCTTCATGTACAGCTGGCTATATTTAGGATTATTTAATCCTAAGTATAGGGGGAAACCACCGAGTTCTCCTCATGCTATTCATTTATTCATTTCTATACCTAGCCATTCCTTTTCACTTCCCTTTTACTAAGCACGAGTTATGTCTTCTTCATCGCTCTTGATCACTCTGAGGACATCGTTTGAGCTATGTATAGGGGGGTGTGTATATATTTCATATATACTTTAGCCATAACTCGTACTTTGTGTGAATGTGTTAATAAATAAAATGGCTAAAAACACTAAAAATCACAAAAATTAAAAATTTTTTTTCCTGTAAATAATCATTCTTTTATTTGCACATACATAGCTAGTGTACAAAATTATTTTTGTAAAAATGTTTTCAAAAAGTTTTTGTGTAAAGTTTGTGTAAATATTTTCTTATCAAAATTATGTATATAGTACAAAATTTTTCCAAAATGTTTTGAAAATCAAAAGTTTGCAAAAATCTTGTGTAAATGTTTGTAAATACTTTCGCAAAACTTGCACTTCATGCATCCATCCATTCATGATTTCAAAACATTTTTCAAAAATTTTGCACGAGTGTAAATATTTGTAAATAGCATCTTTGTATATATGTATATAGTTTTTCTGGATGATAGTTGACATTTAAACTAGCCTGGAATTAAATTGAGAAATGGAGCTTGATTAAGATCTTAATCCACGTAATTCTAAGAGGAACCTTATAGGGCTTAGGGTTAAGGCTTTTCAGGTCCATAAGGACTTAATTCTTTGAGTCCACTAGGCTATGAGCATATGTCATCTTGATGAGCCTAAGTAGAGCACTTAACAACACACGCATGACTCTTAGAGACAATGGCTTAACTTGCACCAACACCTTACACATAGCTCTCCACGGATGAGGTGGTGAGGAGGCAGTTTCCTTTGGCTTGGAGTAGCATATGAGGTTAGTACTTCTTGGTGGAACCTCTCTTCTTCTTCTAGTGAAGGAAGTGCATCTCAACATGGTCTAGTGGTGATGAAGGCTAAAGACAGAAGCCGTGGGTTGCAATAAGGCTTCAAAAGAGGGATAGTCCACTTGCTCAAGAGGAAAATTTCTTGTATATATGTTGCACCATGTAGATATGTTGTACAGAGGCACTTGAAAAAAAATGCAAAAAGAACTCCAAAAAAGTCGTGGGTCGGATTGAAAATTTAATAACCCAACCGGAGTGTGTATAGTCAAATAAAGCAAAAGCTTATGGTATCCATGTTACATCTCATGAAGCTTGCAGCGGTAGACTTAGCTACACTGGCTGAGCTTCCAAAAGTCTATACTTCTTCCCCCTCTTCTTGAGCCGGTTGCACTTGAACTTAGAAGGGAATACCCTGCTTCTTGAGGAAAGAGTTGCTAGACCGATGCATTAGAGTTACCAAGTTGGGGGAGGTTGTTTCATTGTTACTTCTGAGGTGGGGATCTACATATCACTTACACTGCATGGAAAGATTCATGGTCATTAGAGTTTGTGTATGTAGACTTGTTCTGATCTTGTTTTTTGAGGAGTCTTGTCCATAGATTGGTGGAACTTAGAGACTGTTGAGTTTTAAGCTTAAGTCCAAATAAGGTTCCGACACATTAATAATCCAAAGATCTGATCGAGCTCCATATTTCAATTTAATGAAGGAAAGTTTAATATTCAACCTTGATTCATGTATATTCCTCTTTTTTTTCTTTTTCTTTCTTTCTTTTTCACTTCTTTTTCAAATAAGTGTTTGCTAAGGGACTAGCAAAAGTTAAGTATAGGGGGGTGATGAATACCCATTCATCACTCTTTATTCTTATATTTTAACCGCAAAAACCTTTGCAAATGCATGTATATTCATGTAAATACAAATAATTATCAAAAGCATGCATTGTATAAAGCTTAATAATTAGCAAGTTTTTGTGCAAAAATAAAAGAATAAAGAGTAAAAAGAAAAAGAGGGAAATATTTAGAATAAATATTGAGCGACCTAATCCCAAGGGAGGGCTCAGCATGGGCCTGACCGCATAAAAGCCAAAGTAGAGGGAGATAGGGGCTCATGTGTGTAAATATATATGTAAATATAATAAAAAATTTTTCCTTCCAAAAATAGACTAAAATAGGCTTGTGAATACTTGTATATATTTATAAAGATAAAATCAAGATAAAAATAGAAAAATTAAAAAGAAAACAAAAACATCACCCATGTATATAGTCCATTCCTCTTATATTTATGTGGGCTTATAAATAAATAAAATTAATTTTTAAAAATTTTGTAAATATTCTATATGATATGGTGTAAATAAATAAAATAAAAACAATTAAAACAAAAACGAAATAAAAAGAACAAAATTAAAAATAAAAAATAATATTGTAAATATACCATGTATATATATGTACATATCTATTTATTTCACCTATGTATATAAATAATAAAAATAAAATAAAAATATCTTTTTATTCCTTATTTTATGATATTAATAAATAAAATATAAAATAGGAATAAAAATGTACAAAAATAACTATTTAAAAATCAAAAATCAAAATCTATATATTGTATATATACCTATGTATAGCTATACTATGTAAATACCCTATTTTTATTTTGAAAAATTAATTAAAAATCACTAAAAATAGAAAATATTAAAACAAAAATATTTCATGTTTTGTCTTCTTAATAATTCTGCCATTTACTATTCATAATTGATTTTTCAAATCTTTTCCACGTGGCAGCTTCTCATTGGTCCACGGAGATGTTGACCTCCGGTCAACTCCCTCCGCGAACCATCTTCTCCAGCGGATCTCGCGCCCGACCTAACTTCTCCTGTTTTTCCGCGCTCGATCCGCTCGCCATCTCCGTAAACCCCGGGTCCTACTTCTTCTCCTTGCATCCGAGACCCTCGCCGGGGTATCCACATCGGGATCCGTGCTTCAAGCAGTCCAACCCGACCAACCCTAGCCGGACCTGCACCAATACATAAGCCGAGCTCCGCCACCCCATTCTTCCATCTTTGGCTTGTCGTTCCTCCTTCCAGTGACCTCCACCTTCATCGCGAGAGTGACAGCTTGCACCGGAGGTGTTGCAGCGAGGCTGAGGGCGCTCAGACCACTGATCCGGCGAGTCTCCACCGCCGTGCTCCGCCCAGAGCAGGAGCTCGAGCCTCGGACGTCGACGCTCCTTGAGGCGAGGACCCAGAGCATCGCAAGCTCGCCCACAGTCCATTCATCCACCTAGGTAGACCTTTCTCCCTTTCCTTTTCGTCAATTTCAGATTTCCCCCAATCCGCACCACCGTCGATTTTCGCCGATTCCGACCATATCCCCCCTCCGTTCGATCATCGGAATCCATCCCCACGTTCGCCCTTCCCTCACGCACGTTCTGCACCCCTCCATTCAACCCAGCTCGCACAGGAGCTGGGGTTCGAGCTCCTCCGTCCACACCCTCGCCGGAGCTCGCCCACATCGACCCCCCCGACCACCTTCACCACGCCTAACGGGGTCGAGGCAGTTTGCCCTCGACCCGTGAGCTTTCTAGTCTTCTCTGCAGGTTCATCCAAGCCCATCTAAGGGCTTGGACCATTCGGTCTAGTAGCTCCAGCTCCGCCGACCGTGCCGGAGCTCTCCAGAGCTCGGCTGGGTCATCGGAGACCTCCCGCAGACGCGGAAGGCTTCGACGCACCTTTTCCGATCATCAGAGGGTTCCCAAGAGGAGGCCAGCGCCGTCACGACCTCGACGAAGTTCGCCGGAGGACAGTTCGTCCTCCATCCCTGTCCACCGTTCGATCAGCATCTAGCTCCAGATTCGATCTGAGCACTTCATTCACGGAGCAGTAGCCACCGCACGATCCTCAGGAGGTCTGATCCCAGCCGTCCGATGGCCGAGGCGTAGCAGCGACGCATCTCCACTGCCAGATCTAGCACGTGGCGAGGCCTCGACCGTCAGATCCGCGCGAGGAGCCCAGCTTTGGAGCGCCACCTGCATCCTAACCGTTCATCTACCACGTGGCGCTCATCCATCAGCTCGACTTAATAAAGGGTAATTTACCCTTAGGCCCTCTCTTTTCTTTTGTTTAGCATTTAGTCCTGTAAATACGTTATCTAGTTGTTTAGTTTTTGGTACAATTGCATTGAGGACCCTGCACTTTATTTCATTCACATTTATGCCCCTGTGTATGGTGTAGCACGTGCTTCGACACGCGGTTTTCTGGGCTATTTGCACGTTATACCTTGTAGTTCTGAGATCTTCTGAGATGAATGAAAACTTTTGGATATTTGCTTTTATAACCCTGTGCGTGAATTAATAGTGCATGTGCGTGAATTTGTGGGTTAATTGCAAACTAACCCTCAGACTTTTGGTACCTGTTACCAAATAGTCCTTGGAACTAGTTTTTGTTACATTTAGGTCCCTGAGTGCCTCATGCACGCGCGAGGCACGTGTTTTCCTGGTAATTTTTGCACCGGACCCCCCAGGACTTTGGGTATTTGCACTTAGGTCCCTATGCACAGTACCTAACTTTTATTTTTGAATAAAATAGCAAACCAACTCCAAATCCAACGAAAATTGGATATATGGCTCCTGCCATAGTGCAAAATTTTCTGGAATTTTTGGAGACATTTTTGTTTTGTTTTGATATTTTTAAAAATTCAAAAACATCCATTTTCTCTACTGTCTGATTTTAAAAATCCCAAAAAAATATTAAAACCTACCTAAAAATTACAAAAAATTACCTACTTTTACTTTAGTGTGTTTGATTTTCTAGCCAATTTTGGCTATTTTTCATTATCTAAAACTCATAAAAATTGCAAAACCCCTAAAAACTTATAAAATTCTAATAAATAATTTTAAAATACAAATATCATAAATCCAGTGCCCAAATTTTCCTTAAACTCTCTAGTTTATATGAAAATTGCCCTCAGGAGCTGGGAGGCCCTTTTTACATGTTAAATTGGCCTTTCTCTCCTGACTGGACAATACTCCCTTTTTCTGTCATTGTTTCATTTTTAGAAAATCATATAAAATCACAAAAATCCCAAAAATTCACCAAAAACAGTAAAAAACATAAAACACACAAAAATATTTTTATTGGAATTTTTGATTGATTTTTGATGCATTAAATAAATAGTTGAATTGCCTTGTATTCTTGTCTTCCTTATTTTCTTAATACATTAAAAATCGAAAAAAATATAAAAAGAAATAAAAACCACCAAAAAAACAACACTTGTCTTGTATTTTATTTCATTTCTTGACTACATCGTAGGCTGCAAGGCCATTACGTGCTCCCTGAGTTCGACCCTGGTCGCTATACCAGGTTAAAATAATAGCAAGACCGCTATATTGATTTTGCCTTGATTTTATCTCATATTGGTGGTCTCCTCTTTCTTGATTGATCACATCTGGTGACTTGGGTCGCAACGACCATTTTATATACCTTTACCTGAGTCGCTCGCATTTTTGTGATCATCATTAGGTCCTCTCTAAAAATCATTATCTCTGCTCCCATTTGCTGATAAATCCACTAAGAGATCCAAGGGATAAGTAAAAAATGTAGTCATTTTTATTGAGGGTACATAATACAAAGTGGACTTCACTGTCCTTGATATGGAGACACCAAACCATTAGAAGGAATCTGAAATCATTTTGGGAAGACCATTTTTACGAACCGTGAAAGCCGTATTTGATTACGGTACATGAAACTCCGCTCTCCAGGCGGTGAGGTGGACTTGGAGATGAAACGAACAAAGTGGAAAAGACCAAACTCCGAATCTACCAATGTATACTCAAAGACGTTAGAATGCAATCTCATCAGCACTACTGGGCTGTGGGATCAACATCTAGAGTTTCAGAGTGAAAGCACATCATCAGAAGAAGAAACAGTACACGGTGCGGTTTGCGAGAAGTTGCCAAACATATCTAGACAGCCAGATACCTATAATTTTGATGACACAAAAATCCTTTCGGATTTGTCAGTCCCATCTTCTTCGGGACAGTAAAGAAATGTCGATAACGAGTCGGACGCAGCATTGGCCGAATTACCACACTACTTTTGCGATCCGATTAATCTTTCTTCGGAATTAGTAGCTAGCACATCACAGAGTGATTCATCTCCAACCAACATAGAGCCAGATTCAAAAATTATTATGCTAGACTTAATTGATGATTCATATTTACCAGAGTTGAAACCAACTCCTACACTTAAGTATGCATTTCTTACATAACCCAAAGAGAAATTTCCTGTGAACATTAGCTCATCATTGACTATAGATCAGGAATCTAGATTACTTGAAATCATTGAGAGAAATCGAAAAGCCATCAGTTGGACTGCGTCGGATCTCGTAGGAATCAATCCATATCTCTGCTTTTACCAAATTTACATTGAGTATAATGCAAGGCCTTCCCAAGAATTTCAGAGAAGATTAAATCCCAATCTTCAAGAAGTAGTTAAGAAAGAGATGGAGAAATGGTGCAAAGCAAGGTTTATATACCCCATTTCTGACTCCGAGTGGGTGTCCCCCTTCTTATTGTCCCAAAGAAGTTGGGAATCCAGATGGTCACCAATGGGGAGGGGGTAGAGATCGCGACCCTAGTACCCACGTCATGGCGTGTTTGTATCGATTACAGGCACCTGAATCTTATGACCAAGAAAGATTACTTTCCACTGCCATTTATTTATTAAATCTTGGAGAGACTTGCAGGGAAAGCATTCTTCTGTTTTTTGATGGGTACATTTGCTACAATCAAGTAGCTATCGCTCCTGAGGATCAGGAAAAGATTAGATTTACATGTCCTTTCGGTGCGTACGCATTCAAGCACATGCCATTCAGGCTCTGTAATGCCCCAAGCACATTTCAGCGATGCATGATTTCCGTATTTACCAAAATGGTTGGTGATTTCTTGGAAGTCTTCATGGATGACTTCTCGGTCCATGGTAATTCATTTGATACACGTTTAGCGCACTTAGACCGAGTCCTCCAGTGATGCAGGGAGGTTAATTTGGTACTCTCCTGGGAGAAAAGTCACTTTATGGTGACAGAGGGTATCGGGTTGGGGCACGTCACCTCTAAAAGGGGAATGGAGGTCGACCTAGCCAAGGTGGATGTGATCAATAAACTTGAGACATCAACCTATGTCAAGTCAGTGAGGTCTCTCGTAGGGCATGTTGGATTTTATCGATGGTTTATGCCTGATTTTTCAAAGATTGCCCGCCCACTGACTGAGCTCTTAGGAAAAGACAACAAGTTTATTGTAATCACAAGTGTCTAAAGGCCTTTGAGCTCCTGAAAAAGAAAATATGTGCAACGCTAATATTACAAGCTCCCGACTGGTCTCTTCCCACTGAAATCATGATTGATGCATCGGATTTTGCCGTCGGAGCTGTGCTTGGACAAAGACGAGATGGAATTCCTTATGCGACTCATTACATGAGCAAAGTGTTGGATCCTACACAGAGAAATTATACGGTAACTGAAAAGGAAATGCTGGCAGTAGTTTGGGTCCTTGAAAAATTCAGATCATACATATTGGGCTCCAAGGTGATGATTTTTACTGATCAAACGACAATTAGATATCTTATGTATAAGAAGGATGCCAAAGCACGGATTTTGAGATGGATCTTATTAATCCAAGAATTCAATTTGGAGATCAAGTTTAAACCCAGAATAAAGAATGTTGTTGCTAATCACCTTTTCTGAATTAAGCAAACTGATTATCCCGACATAGGACGAATTAAGGAGACTTTTCCAGATGAATCCGTTTGCATTAGAAATTCAATCCCATGTTATTCTAACATCGTGAACTATATTGTCTCAAAGAAGGTTCCCTTTGGTTGAACCAAGAGAATGATTGATCAGTCAGATTTAAGAAAATACCATTGGGAAGATCCTTTCCTTTCGTACGAAGGACCGGATTGCGTCTAATGAAGATGTAGTCCTCAGGTTGAATACCAGGGTATCCTCACACACTGTCATTCTCTCGAGGCTGGAGGACACCATTCGGGAAAGAGAACCGCACACAAGGTACTCCAATGTGGATTTTACTGGCGGACCTTATTTCAGGATGCCACTGATTTTCTACGGTTGTGCCCAATTTGTTAAAAAATGGGAGGGACTGTTGGTTATAGAGATGAAATGCCCATGCAACCAATGATTTTCTGTTATGTTTTCGATGCATGGGGGTTTGATTTTATGGGTCCTTTTCCCAATACCAGTGGATTTGTGTACATTTTGTTAGAGGTTGAATATCTATCAAGATGGGTAGAGGCAATTCCAACCCCAACCGCAGATAGAAAAATTGTTTGTAAGTTTATCAAGGATAATATCATTACAAGGTCCGGAGTACTAAAAGTCTTGATTTCGGATGGGGGTAGCTACTTTGTGAACAAGGAAATGAAATCTTTGGATATGGAATATAAATTTGAGCATTGAATAACCAACCCATATCACCCACAATCTAAGGGTTGACAGAGGTTTCTAATAGAGAGGTGAAGGGTATTCTTTAGAAGTTGGTTCGTCTAGATAGGAACAACTAGTCAAAACTGTTGGACCAGGTTTTGTGGGCCTATAGGATAACCTACAAGAGTCCACTCGGTACTTCACCTTTTAGGATGATCTATGGAGAGCCATGCCATCTACCCATAGAATTAATTCACAAATCAGAATGGGCGATCAAAAAGCTGAATTGGAGTTGTCACCTTGGGAAATTATGTTGAGACTTAAATCTGAATAAGCTAATTGAAATCCGAAACCGGGCATATGACAACAGTGTGGTCTAAAAGGATAAGGTAAAGAGATGGCATGATAGACAAATTCAAGATAAAACCTTTGTCCATGAGAAGAAAGTGTGGTTGTTTAATGCTCAGTTGGAGATTTTTCACGGGAAACTCAAATCAAAATGGATGGGTCCCTACATTGTCATCGATGTGCATACCAATGGAAGTGTAGATATTGCCGAACTCAAAGATGATGCACAACCTTGCTAAGTGAATGGACAATTGTTGAAGCCATATATAGAATCATCCAAAGATCAGACAGTTTAAGTTGAGGTAATCTACTTCATGCAGAGCGAGCACATTGAAGATTCATCAGATCATTCCTCCTCCCGACCTCATCGATATCATTGTAGAGCTTCTTCCACTACTTAGGCCAAGGCCTAAGTATAGGGGGGAACCGATGCCATCTGTATATACCATACTTCCCATCTCACGATCACTCCATTTCTACCCTTCTTCTATATTTAGGTTGACTAGAGCCTAAGTATATGGGGAACAAACATTCATCTGTATATACTCTCCTCATTCACATATCCCGACCAACTCACTTTTGCTCTTCTTCTATACTAAGACTATTCACAGTCTGAGTATAGGGGGCGGACCAATATATCTTGTTCTCTTCCTTTTTCACTCTCTTACGCTTAGCTCGAGCTCTGTCTTCTTTACCCTTCTTGTGCTCTGAGGACACAACACTCGCTAAGTATAGGCAGGTCTGTTTATATATTGTGTATATATTATACCCATATCTTGTACTTTTGCGTAAGTATATATGTATTTACGGGGTAGGTAATTAATATGAAAAAAAGAAAACAAAAACAAAAAAAAGAGTTTTGCTACTAACACTGATTGTGTCCAACCAAAAATTTTTGAATAAAATGGCTTCTTATTCATTTTTTTTCATTAAAAAAATCCCTTGCATAAAAAAATCACAAAAAATTCACAAAAGGAGAAAATGTGTCTGCATTTCACACACCAGCACTTCATCCAGCATTACATTCATTTGCATCTGTAAAACGTCTTTGGGTTCTGAGTTGAGTTATGAGCAGAAACAGAGAGTGGTCTGGACTTGACCTTAATCCACCTAATTTTTAGAGGAGCTTAACCGAGAAATAGGTTTTTAGAAGCTTCAGGTCTTTGACTTAATTCTTTGAGTTCCATATGATAATGTGCAGCGTTTGACTCATAGTGTCTGACATGGTCTCTTCATTCTGGGTAAAACTCAGGAATAGGGAATAAATTTGTACTCTCGCACTATGCACTTAGCTCAACTCAGACGGGGTGTTGGAACATTGTGTAAGTTTCTTTTCTGGTAGCGTGGAATTCTAAAGACTGGAGTACGGGTTGAAATAAAGCTTCCGAAAAGGGATATATAGCTGGGCACAATTTTTTTTCTAAGACCCACAAACTTGTACGAAAAAAAAGATTCTATTTCCGTAGGGGCACAACAAGATCCAAGCAGAACCACCAAAAATACAAATACAAAGAAGCATTCTACCAAATAAATATCTGACCAAAAAGGTCCATGCTTCAAATAAAACATGCATATCTTGGAGAAGACTCGACTACACTGGCCAGCTCCACAAGGAGAGGTTACTACATTGGCCACCCTCCAATTCTTTTCTCCTTATTCTAACTTCTCCCCTCAATTCGGTTGTGAACACAATGCGACAAACCTTAGAAGAAAATACCTGACTCCCCTAGGACGTGTTACTGGATAGGAGGCTTGCATGGTATTCTGACATTTTGGATGGGAAATGCTAAAACATTTCACACACATGAGTCGATTATTCATTGTTCATAGGGTATGCTTTTGGAAGAGGATCGATCTCAAATGACTTCTGAGCTGAAATTGTGACAATGATGTGTATAATTTGAAAGCTGTTGATTTTAAAAATTCTAAGTCTCATAGAAGTTCTTCCAAACTAATAATCCAAATGTTGAGTCTACTTTCATTTTCACCTTCTGCTCATAGTCTTGGTATGGAACCCAATCTCATTTCACCTCATGGCATTTCTTGTTGATGATAAGGGATGAGCATGGTTTAAGTATAAGGGATGATGAATCTCAGATTCATCACTCTAAATCTCATTAGTTAAGCTCAAATCCCTTAAAATCATTGGCATTTCTTCACTTATTCTGCATAATTATCATTCATGCATGTTTTGATAAGAATTGCATTTTATCCCTTATTTTTGCACAAAATAAGAATCCAAAAGTCCCAACTAAAATTGACCTGTAAATTTCCCCTGATTTTTAACCCATTCATGATAACTCAAAAAAATTCAAATACACTTCCAGTGTGTACATATCATTAACAAGAATAAATGAAAAATACAAAGAAATCGCTACCCAAATAAGTGGACCAAAAACACAAACCCTAGTTCCAGGATTTTCAGACAAAAACCCTCATATCTTCCCCATCCAGTGTCCATTTTGATCCTACTCACTTTTGAACTAATTTACATTCAATTACCTTCAGACCAAGTTCAAATGAATCGGAGCTTATATATGAAAGTTGAGTTTTGGGCCTCTTTTGTGCATTTTGTATTTTAACAGTTTTTGACCTAGTATTTTACGTACATAATTAACCTATTTTATTTTATTTCTTTTTCATTTGTCTTCTTTGATAAAAGCTTTATTAAAATGCGCAAAAATATAATTGCAAACTGAGCTTGAAATCAAAAGAAAAAATTGAGTCCAAGTCTTCACTAACCGTTTGTACAAAATTGGTCTTTTTCGTACATTATTTTATTTATACTTTTTCTTAATGAATAAAAATTCCAAAAAAATATATTAATGTGTAAATATTTATCTTCGATTCTACCATATTTTTTCAGATTTTTATCTGATCGAAAAAATGATAAAAAGGATAAAACCCAAAAATCATGGTATTCTACGTACATGTGATACCCCAAAAATATCACTTTGTGCAGTTGACCAATTTGGTTTTAATGTCTTCATGAAACTTTTAGATCTCATCGAGACGGGCAATTTTAGTGAAGAATTTTTTTTGATCCGAGGCTAGTTGCTAATTATTTTGGATTTTTAAAGTTTTTATTTTTCGATTTTTGTGGTGCTGAAACGTGGCAGCTCCTGGAGCAGTCTCGTGTCAGCTATTTTTGGAGTTTTAATTTATTCGTTTTATAAAAAAATAATATTTAATATCAACACACGAGCAGGGCACGTGCTTCCCGCGTACGTGCCGTGCAGGTACACTGCCTGCACCCTCTCCCCTTCTCCTGCTGCCACATGCACCCATTGTGGTCATCCGATCTGGGTCGATCGGACGACCACTGCTTTTCATCCCCAGCTGCCTAACTCCTTTGGAAGCTCCGCCGCCCCACGATCTCTACCGCGTATATCACAGCTACCCATCTCTAATCTGCATCGCATCTAATCTCAATCAAGCTCCGGTCACGAATCACCACCTCCGAACCCTTGTCCCATATTTTCTCCAATCCCCGATCTCATGCAAATCATCGATCCCTTTCCTTCTCCGGTGATCTCCAAAACCCTATAAAACTTGCTCCGCCGCAACCCTCGAGACCCCATCCGCCTTCAACATCCAGGGATCCCTCCTTCGGTCATGATAGCCCCCGATTCCCCTCCCATCAGCGTGATTCGGGGCCTTCAACCTCGCCGCAGCTACGTGTATCAGCTACTGCTCCGCTCTGGTAGTTCGCCGTCGAGCTCGAGGTACACCTCCTTCACTCCTCCGCTTCACCTTTAATCATCACCTCCACCGCTCTCCATCTTCGCTACTCGAGTTCCTCTCCGCCTTCTCCCAGCCACCGTCTTTATCCTTCCATCAATCAACTTCATCGAAACGCATTCACGGCCTACATCTTTATCGACATTCATCGACAACACTTTGCCAACGACTACCACCATCTTCAAGTCAAAGCCCCGGACTAGCCGGCAGCCACACTACATCATCCACGCCTGCGTAGACCAACCTCTGATCACCTCTCCACCATGCCACACCTCCGACGCCCGCCGACCGTGTATCTGACAATCACCATTGTTCGATCAAGAAGGGTCCAAGATCTTGACCATCCGCAACCTCTGTAATCTCAAGCGTTAGATCCATCTCCATCAACGGTTCTGATCTGCTCCAAAGCTAGATCCAGACGAACTCTCCAAGCATGGAGCCTTGACCCATCTCGAAGCACGTGAAAGTGCCACGTGGAGGCCCGCACCAAGCCTCAACCTGAGCCAACCACAACACGCGACCCCCACGTGATCCGTAAGAATATTTGCAATGAAGCCCCTGGAGATTTTCATAATTACGTGTTAGCCCCCGCCGACCAGGTCACGTGCGTGGCAGGTGACCCATTGGAAGATTTGCACCATCCCTAGAAGTTTCGCTAATTTCAATTTCATCCTCTCTGCATTATTTTATTATTGTAATCTAGCACAATTATCCCTGTGTTCCCCCATTGCTTCGAACCTCTTCCTTAATTATTTTATTTATAAAAAAATGGCACTATGTTCCACGACTAATTCTCTACATAATGGCATATGCTTGACATTTTTGTGATAAATGGTTAATTAATAATTAATTATTTCGTGGAAAGTTGCATATTTCACCCATTCTATACTTGAAAATCCGTATCTAATTAATCTTAGATTTAAAAATTACCAAAAAATCATGGATTGTAGAATTGATTATGTTTAAAGTTGTGCCAAAAAAGAATTGAATTTGCATTTATAGTTTGCCTTGTATAAATTATTTTACATATTTTAGTATTTGATTTTTAATAGGTATTCAATCTCACATTTTCAAGGTTTTGGATTTTTCTAAGATCGATCACCTAGTAATAGATCTTGGATAATTTTATCCCTTGAAAATAATTAAGTTTAATATTCATTGTAAATAAATATTGAAATTCACTTTGTTTGCATTTAAAAAATCATAAAAAAATTCGTCTTGCATCCAAAAATTCCAAAAACATTACAGTGCGTTCATTTCATCGTAATTACCATCGTAGCCAAGTTTCATATTTTTCGGACATCGTTTGATCGATATTTACATTTTAGTCCCTGAAACAGGCCAAAATTGCATTTTGCTTCCATAATTGCATAAAAAATACAGAAAAATCTGCCTCGAAAACCATGCACGATCTTTGATAGACAAAATTCTAGGTTGTTCCTTTGCCTCCTTGTGTTCGACCTTGGGACTTGCCCAAGTAAAATAAACAAAAAACCACATAATTTAAAATTAACTAAAATTTATTGTGTTTATTTCTTGACCAATTCCGATTGCATGCCTACAAAGAAACGACAAATTATTTTTAAGCAAACGACAATTCATGCATCTTAGCTTAGATAATTTTGGACTCGTCAATAAGATGAGAGAAAAACATTTAAGATGAATTGGTCATTTGCAAAGAAGATCAGTTGATGCACCTGTTAGGAGATGCAAGTGTTGGGATGTTGAGCAGGCTAAGATACAGCGAGGACGAACCTATGAAGTGTTGGAAAAAGATTATACGGAGGGATCTTAGTTTTTTGGAAATAAGCCCGAGATTGACCCAAGATAGATCCAAATGGAAGTGAAAAATCCGCGTAGTTGTCTGACGTACCGCTAAATACGATGTATAATTCTGGCATGTTGTAGTACGTGTACTTAGCGATTCAATCAGAATTGAGAAAAGATATCCGTGAAGAGTGTCTCGGCATTAATTTATATCCCGGGCAAGTTCGGGGTCGAACACAGGGAGGCAGAAACAACTTTAGGTTAATTTGAAAATTAAGATTTAGATTTCCAATGTGGTTTTTTTAATATTTTCTACGCAAATAAATGCCAAAATGCACAATGCAAATGAACTAAGACACTAAGAAAGCACACAACTTAGTTAGATTAAATTTCATGTGAAATTAACCCAATTTAGCCAAATTATATTTTTCCTAGAATCCTAATCCAGTTATGAAAGCATTACATTTTTTTTAATTTTTTAGGCTTAAAATGCAATAATGAAAAATGCACACTTTTTATGGGTATTTTCACAATTTTTCGCACAAACAGTAAGCAAAAATGATGAAAAAGTACTAGAATGAAAACATGATGCAAGGATACTATAGTATTTTATTTTGGATTTTTTGACAAAATATGATTTTTTATGTATTTTTAGTGAAAACAGAGCGTCACTGAGTAATTAATTCCTAATTAATCAACAATAGTAAGTTAATCAGTGTGAGAATTATCTCACAAAGATATTTAGATGCTCAATTCAAGAGAGGTGAAACTTTGTGAAAAGGATGTATGCGGATTTAACTAAAAATCAAATACAAAAATCACTCTATGATTTATTTCAGGCACAAGACAACTCCACTTTGGATAAGATTTGGATAGTATGTCTATCACATTTCAAGGCATCTATCTAATTTTTGTGGAATATTTAGAGCAACTATGTAGCAAATGTTGGACATGCGAGCCAATAGTGAGCCATTATACAATAAATGTTATTGTGAATATCATTCCCTGATCTGAAATGAAGAATGAATAATTTGCATAATAGGTCCCTTATTACAATTAGGGCCATGTACCATGGCCATCTTGATGATCATACAACTGTTTATTCAACTATTGAATCATAGAGGCTGATGCTTGGATGAATATATAAAGAGTTAGATTGAGGACTCATCAAGCACCGTCAAATGATTGTTAAGAGATCATCTCCATCCTAAGTAGGAGATGGCTATTCTTTCTCAAATAGGTTGATGTCTGACCAACCTCTTGATGCAGGTCCTCTGCATAGGAATAGAGATTCGGAGGTGTTAGAGTAGTTAGGTCAAAGAGTTGATTTAACGAGATTGAAATAACCAAAGTCCTATATCGTTAGCTGTCACGATACAAGCACGCATCCTCTGACCGGAGACAGATGTGTTACTATATGTTTGAGTATGTACATTTGGCAGACCAATAGGTTAATGACCTAACCAAGGTCTATACACCGACGCGCTGGTGTGCATGGGAGGGCATATGAGTAATACGATCTCTCAAAGGGATCATACAGGTTCAATTACTGAACCGAAAGACATGAGCTCACTCATGAGATATTGGGAAGAATCAAATTCCGTGCGCACGGTCGTCTCGATTTGGAAGCTTGACTAAATCTGTAGGTTTGATATATACTTTTGGAAATTATATGATCAAGACCTAGGTATGATATATACTTTTGGAAAGTATATGATCGATACCGGCTCCCAATGATCGAATGAGAAACTTACTGATAAAATCATGAAGTAGACAGTCTAAAGTTGATCCAATACTTCGGGTTTAATCTGAGTCTTCCAGTATGAAGGATGTACAGGTATTGGGAATACCTGAGGGTGATGTGATCATAAACGATTGTATAACCATGATGCTTCCATTCCTAGGGAGTGATGAAACGGGTCTGGATTTTAGTGACTCCTCTCGGTAGAGAAGTAATCTGATCTTAGTCCAAATGTTGGACATTGATCTGAATGTGATTCAGATGCAATGAGAAGATTAGATTTGCAGTCTTGATTTAATCAAGCATCTATGGGAGGCCCACGATCTGGATTTGAGATGTAATGTCTATATCCAAGTCACTATACGCGTAACAATACAATCACCCTGTCCTTATCTCCAAGTATTCGCGGATAAAGCGCATTATCCTTGAAGGAGTTCATTGATAATTCTATTGTTGACATGTGTATCTGAGCATTGAGAAAATGGATAATTAAATGTGATTTAATTATAATGAGTAATATGAATTTGATTCATATTATAAAGAGAGTTATCTAAGATAATTGAATGCCATTTAATTATCAAAGATGTAGATAATGTGAATGTGATTCACATTATTTGGGCACATGAGAATAGAGATCCAAGATGATTAAATGTCATTTAATTATCATGGATTTGAATAATGTGGATAGCCCTATGCATATTAATCATGTATATTATAAATGTGATTTATAATATATAAGAGAGAGAAATTTGTAATTTACATTTGTTAATTAAATGTTGATGTGAATTGGATTCACATTGGACATTAAAATAAAAATGTAGTTTACATTTTATTTTGGGTTGTGAATATGATTCTCAAATTTCAAATGGCAAGATTACAATATTCACAAAATAATTATGAATTATTTTTGTAAAATATTTTACATCAAAAGTTATTAGAAATTATGGGAGAAATTCATGGAGATATGTAATCTTATTAGATTACATGGATTTGCCTCCACCATGGAGAGATGGTGGACAGTCACCAATTCCACAAGGAAATTGGTAGCCGTCCCCACCACTCCTAATGTGGAGATATCCATGCAAATCTCTCCATAATTGCTTGATCTAATTTAGGATTGAAATATATTTGAGATGTCAAATATATTTGATTTAAATTAGATTATTATTTGTTGGTTTTTACCAACAACAATCTTGACCATTGGATTGGACATAAATCAATCTCATCCATTGATTTTATATGTCCCATGGATTGAGATCCATGGATCCCAAAACCCTATAAATAGAGAAGCATACCATGCTCTAGGTACAAGCTATTGGAGCACATTTCTCTCTCTCTCTCTTCATACATGCCTACTCTCTCCCTCTCATATGGCCGTCCACCATGGATGCCATAGAGGGAGTTCTCCATTGCTACAACGTCGTCGTTATGCTGCCCAATGGTTTGCTCGTGGAAGTCTGTCTCCTTCGGTGTGCCTCACTCGTGAAGAAGACGTCGGATCTCGTGTGTCGAGATCAGGAGATCCACCGATTGTATCATTAACATGGATTGCGAGAAGCACGCGGTTTCATCCCCGTGCTCGCAAGCGTCTCCTCCGTCAGATCGGACTTGAGACAGGAGGTCTCTTTGTTTAGAGACTCGATCGCAACCACACTTCAAGATGTAAACCTATTACTTGTTTGTGGTTTAGATGAAACGATCCGAGAAGTGTTCTTGGATCATGTGGCTTCGTCGCATGAAAATATTTTTAATTTCTGCTGCATAGAACAACTAGTTTGACTAGTCATTCTTCGTCGTATTCAATACGACGCTCATGCTTCTATGATACGCTTGAGGATTATACCATATACTTAAGCAAATATGAATTTAATAGCACAAAATGGGTAAAATATGTAGAATTTCAATTAAACAATTTTAATTAATTACCCAAAGACCCTAAAAATAAAAATAATTTTCCATGTGGTAGAGAATTAGTTGCTCAACATCAAGACATTCTTCATTGAATAAAATAACGCTATACAGATGCCCAATTTAAGATGTGAATATAGGGTTGTTTTTGCAAATTTAGAAAATAATATTTACAACAAAATATATATATGGACCAATTTGTAATTACAGAAACTATAAATAAAAAATGCATTTTTTACATAAAAAATAAAAAATAAAATATGGACCTTCTTCTTCCATGCGAACAATGAGGGCATGGAGGAGGGGCAGCAAGCCACTGCACGGTTGCGTAGGGGGCCGAGGGCTGCGGCAGCGCGGAGCGAAGGCTGCGGTCGGTGGTGAGGCATGCTGAGGGCAACCGCGGCAACGACGGCTGGAGGGTGGCCGCGGATGTGGTGGAGCATGGAGGGCAGCCGCGAGGCGAAGACCGCGGTCGGCGCAACGACGGAGGTGGGGTGAGGAGTCCAGCGCGGACTGGCGCCGCAAGGGTGGCGTAGCCGCGCTGGGTGAGGCGGTGCGCGGCAGGTATCGGGCGGCGCCGCCGTCCTGTGGAAGAAGGGGGAGGAGCGGCGGGCGGCGCTACTGTGTTCTTTTTATTTCCTTTTTTTCTACTGTAATAAAGATTTTTTTAATTTTTTTTAATTTTTTTAATTTTCTTAAAACAAGAAATAAATACGATGGGTAATGTGAACAAATACAAATATAGTGGTGGGTTGATGGTGATGATATGAAATGTGAAGAAGATATGGTGATAAGGAGGTTGTAATGGTGGATATGTGATAAAAAATTTCAAAAAATAACAAAGATGACAAAATGAGAAGAAAATTACCTATGGTGGAAACGGTCGCCTACGAAGTGCTCACGAGAGCACGGTCTTCGCTCGAATCGCCGACGAGCGATCAACTCAAGCAGCATGCGGGTGCGACTGCGATGTTGGCCGAAAAGCCAACGAATCTCACCGGAGAGAGGGCTGCCGTCACTCAACCGCGGTTGCGTCGCTATCACCGATTCAACTCTGGAAACTAGGTTCTTCTTACATAAAGATGGATCAAGTACAAATTGAGGAGGATGTGATGTATATAAAGAGGATGAAATGAGAGGTTATTAAAGTGGTGGGAGGTTGTATTATTAATGGAGTTGAATGGGAGGTTTAAAAAATGGTGGGCTTGAATGGAGGTTGGTGGTAGAATGGAGTTGAATGGTGGTTATTGTAGAGAATGTAACATAAATAAAGGAAAATAAAATAAAATAAAATAGGATACTTTAAATAATAGAATAAAAGAGAAGAAAATAAATAGTGGAGAATTTACAAAAGAATACATACATCATGTACATTTTTTTGTTTGCTTTTTAATATGTATTTTTTTTGTCTTTTTAATAAGAGATATTTAGAACGGAAAAAATACAATAAAATACTACAATCAAAATACAATACAACCATGATTTTTTTATATTTTTATTAATTAGGAAAGATAAAATAAAAAGTGAAGAAAGAATGAATGTATACATAATATACAATGTACGTCTAGGTCCCAAAACCCAACTTTTTGCAAATGAGCTCCGATTTTAATGAAACCACTTCTGTTGAGTAGATAATTTTCTAACTTGAACTTTAAAAGTAAGTTTGGTGAATTTGGATTTCATACGGAGCGGGAATTTGTTTGGAAGTTGGACTTTACGGCTTTTCCCATTGGGATCTAGGAGCATTTATTTGAGGTGAAATTTGTTTTGTATTTTTATATCATTGTTATGAACAAGTTTGAGAAAGAATTAAATAAAAAGGAGTTGAAATGAAATTATTAAAAATACATGAAGTTTTGGGCTATATAATGGTGAAAATGACCTTTAATTTTTGCGTCTTTTTATTGTTAATTTATTTTGTACAATCTAATATACAATAACTGGTGCAATTTATTTAGAAGAGATATTTTGTTAATTTATTGATTTTATGGACATTTTTCTGTGATTACTCATGGATTTTGCTAAGATCAAGATATTGAGATGATGAATCGCAGATTCATCACCGACTATACTTAATTATAGGAAAAGGCTTTGTTGTTGCTCTTATTGTTGTATACACTGACCAATCTGCCATACGGTACTTATAGAGAATGAAAGATGCAGAATATCGCATAGGATGTATTGATTGCTAGAATACTGGTTGCACCATTAGTTACCCATATACCATGCCTATCAAGCATAGGTATTGATTTTGGTTGGACATACGAGCCCACAACGAGCCATTATGCAATAAAAGTTATTGTGAATAACATTCCTTGATCTGAAATTAAGAATGATTAACTTGCAAAATTAGTACAATTGGGGCTATGTACCATGGACATCTTAATGATTACACAATTGTTGATTCAATTGTTGAATCATAGAGGCTAGTGCTTGGGTGAACATCTAAAGAAGATTGAGGACGCATCAAGCACCATCAAATTATTATTAAGAGAGGCTCTCCAGCATGAGAAGGATATGACAAACCTTCTAAATGTTGATATCTAATCAACCTGATGATGTAAGTCATCTGCATAGGAATTGAGATTCGGAAGTGTCAGATTAGTCTTGTCAAAGAATTGACTTAATGAGATCGATATAACAAAAGACCTATGTCGTATGCTGACACAATATTGGCACACATCCTCTGAACTGAGATAGATGTGTTTTTATATGTCTAAGTATGTACATTGTGTAGACCAATAGGTTGATGACCTAGCCAATGTTCATACAGTGGTGCACTAGTGTGCGCGCAATGGCATATGAGTAGTACGATCTCTCAAAGGATCATATAAGTTCATTACTGAACCGAAAGACATGAGCTCACTCATGCGATATTGGGAAGAATCAAATTCCATGCACGATCATCTCGCTTAGGAATATTGACTGAATTTGTAAGGTTTGATTTGTACGTTTTGAAAGTCTATGATCAACACCTAGGTATGATATATGAATTTTTGGAAAGTATATGATTAATACCGACTCCCAATGAGTAAAGGAGAAACTTGATAATTAAACACTTAAGTAGACAATGTGAAATTGATCTAATACTTTGCGTATATTGTAGGTCTTCTAGTTTGCAGGATATACATGTATTAGGAATTCTTGAGGGTGATATGATCATAAACGATTGTATGACCATGACGGGTCCATTCATAGGGAATGATTAAATGAGTTTGGATTTTTGTGACTTCTCTCAGTAAAGAAGTGATCTAATATGGTCCAAATGTTGGACATTGATATGAATGCTACTCAGATGCAATGAGAAGATTATATTTGCAGTCATGATTTAATCAAGCATCTTTGAGAAGTCCGCAAGATCTAAATTTGAGATGGGATATCAATATCCATGTCATTATACATAGAACAATACAATCTTCATGTCCGTATCTCCATGTAGCTGCAGAGAAAATGTATTATCATTGGAAAAGATCAAGGATATTTTCACTTTTGGTATATGTATTCGAGAATTGAGAAAATTGATATTAAATGCAATTTAATAACCATGAATTATAGAAATTTCATTACAAGGGGAGTTATTTGAGATAATTAAATAAGATTTAGTTATCAAAGATATGAATTATGTGAAAGTGATTTATATTATTTGAGCACATGAGATTGGAGATCCAAGATGGTTAGATATGAGCTAATTGTAAGGGATAAGAAAAACATGGATAGTCTTATCCAATTATTCATATATATTAAAAATGCGATTTAGAATATTTTAGAGATAGAATATTGTGATTTATATTTGTTAATTAATTATTGATGTGAATTGGATTCACATCGGATGATTATTTGAAAATATAATTTACATTTTATTTTTGGTTGTGAATGTGATTCACAAATTTCCAATGGCACGTCTGCAATTATCACAAGATATTTGTGAATATTTTTTTTGAGATAATCTTAGATTTGTCATGAGATAATGTAATGTCATGAGATGTTAGGATATTGCCTCCCCGCAAGTCAAGGTGGTGGACAACCATCAAGTTCTAAATGGATAATGTGATCACCCCCCCTTTTTAGGGATGTGGGCAATCTCCTCAACACAATCTACATGATTTATTGTTTTTAATTTGCAATTAATTATTATTTATTTACTATTATATATTAATCTAAATTAAATTAATTGTTGCTGTGTTTTTACAAAGAGATCATTGCCATTAAAAGAAACTCAAATCAATCTCACCCATTACTTTTGTGTTGTCGATGGATTGAGATCAATGGATAGCAAAATATTATATAAGAATAGGCAATCCTTGATCTTCAAATCACAATAAGAGAATAAACAATTGGATTTTCTCTCATTCTCTCATTCTCTACACGCCAAGTCTCTCTCTATCCCTCTTATTGTGCTCGTCCACCATGGAGCCCTAGAGAGTCGCAATAGCTGTAGCATAATCATTATGCTACCAGATTGTTTACTTTTGGATCTCTATCTCCTTAATGCATCTTGCTAGTGAAGAAGACATCAGATCGCATGTGAACAGATTAGAAGATCTAGCTCTTGGATCATCAACATGGATTGTGAGGAGCACGCGCCTCATCAATGTGCTCGCAAGTGTCTCCTTCATCATATTAGACTTGAGACAAGAGGTCTCTTCCTTTAGACACTCGATCATAATCATGCTTCAAGAATTAATCCTATTATTTGTTAATGGTTTAGACCAAACGGTCGTAGATCATGTGGTTTCATCATTTGAAAATTTTTAAATTCTGCTGATTGAAGCAACTAGTGTGACTAGTTGCTCCCAATCGCATTCAGTGTGATACTTATACTTCCATGACGCGCTTAAGTATTCCACCATATCCATCATGTGGTATTAGAGCAATAGGTTATAGGTTCAGGATACAATCCATAAGCGTAAGACGACATGGACATATTAAAGTTGTGTGAAGTTTCATCGCATTTCATTCATGCAACCCTACTTTATGCATTTTTCACCCTGTTTAGAATTGTTTAAAAAAGTAATTATCACTCACGTAAAGATCCTCGTTAAATAAGCAAGTCTTGGGATATGAGTTTGTGTGATTTGGAATTTAATAACTCATGTTATAATCATTTTCAATGAACATATATCCACTATTTCAGGAATGAAGAATCTTCACGCAATTAAAGAGTTAGTTACTGTTTTGAAATGTCTGTAAATGCATTCTAATCACTTGATTTCTGTTATAAATCAAATTAGTAACTTTGAAAACTTATTTTGCATGATTTGTATTTAAAATTTTTTATATATAATAATTTTAGTGAGTGAGGGTCACTGCTGGAAATTACATTCCTAATCAAGAACCTTGTGACTGTCATTTAAGAAAGTAGTGAAATTAATGGTTAATTACATGAAATAATTATTTATGAATATTTGTCAAATATTCAAAGATGATAAATATTTCCTTAAATGACATGTTCTTAACTAATAATTGATTATATATGATCTAGATCATAATTTGTTACTCTATCTACTTTACAACCAACAAACATGCTTGAATAAGATTGGGAATTTGTTTAGCAAATTTCCTTATAATCAAAATGGTTTTGATAATTATTATATGGTATAACATCGATTGAAAGGACGATTATCATCTCAAGTACGAAGTAATCGATCGATATTATTTTAACTTGAGGTGGATATGGTGTATAGTCGAGGAGCGTTGGAGTAGCAGGTTGCATCGCGAGCGGTCTATCCCACTACCGTCAGTAGTGGCCATGATAGCGGGTTGGGAAGGGATATTGCATAAGGTATCATGATGTATTTTTCTAATTATCAAAACTCTTATAATACATACTTTCAGATAATATTGTTCTTTCAAGTAACAATCAAGTTTGTTGATTGAATTTGATTGATATTTGATTTAATGTGAATAAATTCATTATATCCAATTAAAACACTCTATTATGAATAGAGTTATATTTCCCTTGGAAGATTTATTCATAATGAATATGATTAATAATGATTAATTATAATTTGAACATGATAAGGAGGATCACATAAATGACATCCATGGTCTCTTGTCAAGGAAAATGGTTCTGTCGCTAGGGTTTGTATGGAGGAGACAACTGTCCGAATTGAGAGCTCCTGCATACAAGCACATCTGGATCTGACTCTTTGCTTCTCGAAAGAGTAAGGATGTATGCGTAGTGACCCTAATAACGAATCCTCGTTATATTGGGGCGATGTTGGATTGCGCATAGCGAGGTGTAATCCTGTTGATGGTTGGTTCAATTATTGATGGGTCTACATCACCTTGGGGGTGGTGGGCTCAGATGTTAAAGATTGAATTGAGAATGCAAGTTGGACTTGTAAGGAAAAATGTGTTCCTACTTCTTTTTATATTAGTTACTAGTTCCTATATTATTGGGATGTGACAAATATAAGGAAGGAGAGCCCCGATCTTTCTTGAGATATAATGATGAGTATGTCTCTTACATTGAAATTGATTATGGGAAAGAACTTTCAATCTTGATAAGGCAAGACAACTTTGATGTAAAAAGAAAATAATGTAATATATATATATATATATATATATATATATATATATATGAAAATTACTTATTTCGTATAATCATTCATTAAACCCACTCAATACTATACTGAATAATAACCACTACATTCTCATTAATTGGATTCATGATCAAGATATTGTAGTTACAGTTGGACACATAATGTATTTGGTTGCAATGTACAAGTTTCCTTGTAATAATGAGGAATGATGATTAAATACACAGGACAACAACCATAGGGTTATATGTCTTTATAGTCTTGATCTCTCATCGAATGTACTTTGGAAGTGACTTGTCAATGATGATCGTAATTTTTGAATAATCCTTCTAAAAATCGAAGAATGATGTTTCTGTCATACAAATTTGCTCTCAACATTTAATGATGAATGACATGATTCACTGCATTATGCACAATGTTGGCTTGATATGAGAAGATTTACTCAAAATGTTTGAGTACATACATGAACCTAACTTTTTAAGAGTTAAGATGCACGTAGATATGATGAGTGGCATAATTCTACTATATATACTCTAGTCATTCATGAAGCTTCATATATCCATATTGTATGAATTGAATGAAGCATGCATAAATGTTGAAATAATCTTGTATAGAAATCATTTGAATTCAACATAAGATATCGTTTGTCTTAAGGAATGGTTGTTTTCAGATGAAGAGAGCACATTGGAAGCTTGGGTCTAACCTAAGCATGAAGGAAAGTCAAAGAGTTGACTATACTTCTATAACTTTCATATGACATCCAAATTGCTGGATGAATGTCAGTACTACAATGTGTCAATGTATTGATAGTGTGACTATCAAGACTATCTTGGATACTTAGAGAAGTACCCATATAACAAATCAAAATAATCAATATCTACATTTGATCATTGAAATTGACTTCCTTATTTAATAAGATTAAATTCTGATAATTGTTTCTCACTCTTTTAATAACAATTGCAATTGGTTGCATATGTTTGTAAGATTAAAAAAATTAATCTTAAGATTTAATAGTCATCTACATGGATATTGATGGGATCCTTGCAACAGTCTCTGTTGGATAAATAGACTTCATATTTTGAGTGGAAGAGCCCTTAGTCTTAGATGGTGTCTCTATGACCTGGATATTAGAATACTCTCATTGTTTATTTATAAATGTTGGAAATAGACATTAATTCTTGAATACACCAATCATAAAGAGTAGTGATGGATATATTTTATATAGTAATCTCACATCTAGAGGACTCTACTAAATTATAAAATTAATGAATGGTTCATTAACATTTCTAATTCCGAAAAATTAAACCTATAAAGATCATCAAGAGGATGAAGATCATTTGATAATGATATGGCATCAAGCCTTAGACATTTATCTATTGATGAGATCAATAGACTGACAAGATATGAAACTTTGGTATGTTTGAAATTTCAAATCTTCCATACATGTGAATATTATATTCAAAGTATAAAATGTCCAATGCACACTTCTTTGGGAATGATGTTAGATGCCAAGGCATTGAAAATCTCATATATATTGATGCAAGCAGATCATCTGTATCATAATAAACATTGATGATATGTGATATCATTTGATGATTATTTGTGATAGGAGATTTCTTCCCTTCATCTTAGAAAGCTTTGAAATGTTCAAAGATTAACAATTTTGATTTAAAATCAAAGCATGAAGGAAGATGAAATGAATTTGATCTAACCTAGGTAGCAAATATCTGTTAGATGAATTCATAGGATACCTTATGGAAAAATGAAAAATCATTTATATTTCAATCCACCTAATGCACCTAAACTCAATGTAATTGTAGGGAGATACAATTAGATCACGTGTGACATCATTTGATCAATGATGAATCTTATCATAATTACCTCTTAGTGTCAAGGTATATACGTAGTAGAGAGTACAATATATATCCATAATAAGGTTCTATACAAGTAAGTTGGAATATAGCACTGCAGAATGGTACTTCATTAGGAAAATAAACGATGGTATTGGAAACCGACTTTATGACCTTGAGATTCTTAAAAGATCTCATCTCTGAGATGATGATTATGAGAGTATGAGCCTCTTGAGAATCAACATCAAAATGAAGTGAAGAAACTCATTGAATCTTGAGAAGATAATGAGGCTGTTGAAATCGGAAACTAAAGGACAATTAAATATGAAACACTCAAACCTCTTCAAAAATAGTTTGAGAATGAATTCCAAGTGTCAGTTAAATCTTACAGTGATCTTACTTCATGTGATGAAGCTTCTGAACATCATGACATGATAACATGGATGTTAGTAATAAAGTCTAATATAGACTTCATATCCAAGTGTTGTGTATGGATCCTAGAGGGAATCTAAAGAAAGATGTGTAAGACCCGTTAAGGTGTAAATAGATCTTCGAAAGATAGAGGGAATCTAATGAAATTGTATAAACCTTCAATGCACAGCTCATAGCCATGAGCTACATACAAAAGAGAAGACATCCCTTGCGATGAGACATGCTCCCCAGTGACCATGCTTTAAACCATCAGAATATTGCTAACTGTATCTACACAACTTGACTTCAACATCTTCAAGGAATATCTATCTGAGGATATCCACATGAAGTATCCCCAGGGATTCATAGTTGAGGAAAGGAAGGTGTGCAAGTTGAATAACTTCATCTATGGGCTCAAACATGCTTTTTGTAGTTGGAACATAATATTTGATGAAATTATAATGGTTACGATTTCAAATAAAATCTTGGTGCACCATGTGAAGCTTGGTGGGGTCATGCGAAATGCAACTAATATCCTAATCTTTTGGAACGATATATGTATAACAATAAGTGTTTTATAGACTGGATACATTGAGATATGACCTCAATTATACCTCTCAGATATTACTTCTAATGGTGCTCAGAAGAAAAAAGAAGAGGGTATTGAGAATGTCACATTTATAGTACACCTTGGACGATTCCATTTGATGGAAATTTCAAAGAAAGGCGTCTAATTTATTTTAGATATCGTATTGTCCTATCTAAATGGATAGTACCACAAAGAGTTTGGGATGTAAATACCAAAGCGTCATTCCCTAGTGCATTAGATATCAGAGGCTCTGTGTACTAGAATTGTACAAAAGCCAGACGTCTACCATGCAGTGGGAGTAAACTGTTACTAGTACTGCTATGGAAATAAAACACTTTATTGTAGTAATAACAATATCTTTGAATATGATGAGACTTTTTTAGATAGTGATATCAAATTCTTATTTTCAACAGCTTAAGCCTTTAGATAGTTATATAAAAGATCTTAACTGCAGATACCATAGGATATATAAAACTCCGAAATAAGGGCATCATGATAAGAATAATCGAAGTTAAATAGGGGTTATAATACTTACTTAATTGTATTGTCAAGTAAACTATAACTAACAAGATTGAGTATAGGTTGCACGAGAAGCAACATTTGCATTGGGTGTAAGCAGTGTTACTGAGAAATATGCAAGTGTTGTAAGAGGACTTGGTGTAGTCTCTCAAGAACATAGTGACCGATCGACTTACCTAGATATATTAAATAGCCTATAATTGTTACATGAGTGTTGTTTTAAAGATTAGCCCATTAATGGCTCTTTCATCTAGTTGGAGATTGTTGGATATGCGAGTCCACGACAAGCCATTATGCAATAACTGTTATTGCGAATATCATTCCCTGATCAAAAATGAAGAACGATTAATTTGCATTATAGGTCCCTTAGTACCATTGTCATCTTAATAATCACACAAAAGTTGATTCAATTATTGAATCATACAGGTCAGTGATTGGGTGAATACCTAAAGAGTTAGATTGAGAGAGTATCTACAACCTGACATGGAGATGGCAAACCTTTCTTTAAAGGTTGATATCTGACCGACCTCTTTATGTAGGTCTTCAACATAGGAATAATGATTAGAAGATGTCATATTAGTTAGGTCAAAGACTTGACTTAATGAGATTGAGAAAACAAATGACCAATGTTGTATGTAGTCACGATATAGGCGCGCATTCCTTGACTGGGACAGATGTCTTGTTATATGCCCGAGTATGTACATTTGGTAGACCAATAGATTTATCACAAAACCAAGGTCTATACACCAGTACGTTGGTTTGTAAGAAAGGGCATATGAGTAGTACGATCTCTCAAAGGGATAATACATGGTCATTGCTGATCTAGAAGACATGAGCTCACACATGAGATATTGTGAAGAATCAAATTCCATGCATGGTCGTCTCACTTTGGAATCTTGCGTGGTTTTGTAAGGTTTGATATATGCTTTTGTAAAGTATATGATCAATAAATAGCTATGATATAAGCTTTTTGGAAAGTATGTGATTGACACCGACTCCCAATAATTAAATGAGAAACTTTATAATGAAACACTGATGTAGACAATGTAAAATTGATCTAATACCTTGGGTTTATTCTAGGTTTTCCAGTATGTAGGATGTACCGGTATTAGGAATACCTGATGTTGATGTGATCATAAATGATTGTATAACAGAGACGCTTCCATTCCTATGGAGTGTTGAAACATGTCTGCATTTTAGTGACTCCTCTCAGTATAGAAGTGATCTGATCTAGGTCTAAATGTTGTACGTTGATCTAATTGTGATTCATATGCAATAAGAAGATTAGATTTCCAATCTTGATTTAATCAAGAATCTATGAGAGGTCTGCAAGATATGTATTTGAGATGTGATCTCAATATTCAAGTCACTATACATGGAACAATACAATCACCCTGTCCTTATCTCCACGTTTTCGTGGAGAAAGCACATTATCCTTGAAAATGTTAATGGATAATTTCACCGTTAATATATGTATCCGAGTACTGAGAAAATTGATATATAAATGTGATTTAATTATCATGAATAATATGAATGTCATTCATATTATAAGGAGTGTTATCTGAGACAATTAAATGTTATTTAATTATCAAAGTTATGAATAATGTGAATGTGATTCATATTATTTTAGTCAATGAATATGGCGATCCAATATGTTTAAATGTGATTTAATGATCATGGATATGAATAATGTCGATAGAACAATCCAATTATTCATATATGTTATAAATGTGATTTATAATATGTTAGTGAGTGAAAATTGTGTTTTTTATTTGTTAATTAATTATTTATGTGAATTGGATTCACATTGTATGATTAATTGAAATATAATTTACATTTTATTTTGGGTTGTGAATGTGATTCACACATATCCAATGGCATATTTGCAATCTTTACAAGATAATTTTGAATTATTTTTTTTAGATAATCTTGGACATTTTGTGAGATAATGTAATCTCATGAGTTTTAAGGAGATTGCCTCCATCCAATTCAAGATGGTGGATGGCCATGAAGATCTAATGGATAATGTGGCCGTCCCTCCCTTTTTGGGGATGATGAAAATCTCCTCCACACAATCTCCATTACTTACTTATTTAATTTGGAATTAATTTATATTGATTTTTTGATATATATTTTTAAATTACATTAATTATTGTTGTGTTTTTACAAGAAGATCATGTCCATTGAAAGAAACACAAACAAATCCCATGCATTGATATTGTGTTATCCATGGATTGAGATTCATGGATCCTAAATATTATATAAGAAGAGGAAACCCTTGCTATTCAAATCACAACAAAAAGATACAACAATTGCTTTATCTCTCATTCTCTACACACCAAGTCTATCTCTATCCCTCTCCTTGTGGTTGTCCATCATGGAGCCCTAGAGAGTCACCAGCGTCGCAACATCATCGTTATGTTGCCGGATTGTTTACTTGTCGATATCAGTCTCCTTTGGTGTGTCTCACAAGTGAAGAATCCATCGGATTTCTTGTGATGACATCAGGAGATTTGCCACTTGGATAATCATCATGCATTGCGAGGAGCACACATCTCATCAACGTGCTCGCAAGTGTCTCTTCCGTCAGATCGGACTCGAGATGGGAGGTATCTTCCTTTAGGGACTCAATCGCAACCACTATTGCAGAGGAAATCCTAACACTTGTTTGTGGTTTAGATGAAATGATCAAAGAAGATCATGTGGTTTCATCATTTTTTTATTTCTTTAAATTTTATTGCATGGAGCCACTAGCGCGACTAGTCGCTCCGATCACATTCATTGTGATCCTCACACTTATGTGATGTGCTTGAGGATTTTCACATATCCTTCTATTTCATGGGCATGTTTGCGAACAATAAGGATTTTGAGTACATCTTGATCGTTGTTTGATTCCGTAAGTCGATGGCTTTGTCGCTTCTACCTACCATCCACAAGCCAATCTCTAAGCATAATGTTCAAACAAGGAAATCATGACTATCCTACAGAAACTTGTGCACCCTAATAGGAAGAAGTGGTCACAACAGCTCGACTTAGTTCTTTGGATTTATCTAATGGCGAACAAGTCCCCTTTAGACATGTATCCCTGCTACCTAGCGTATGGCAAGCCATGTCATTTTTCCATGAAACTCATTAAGAAATCATTATGGGAAGTCATTGTATGCAATCTAGACAGAGAGAAATCTAGAAAGAACAAAAAACTTGACTTGAATCATTTTCTATAATTCAATGTCTCTGCATATGACAATAGCCTTGTGTAGAAAGGAAAGGTAAAACAATGGCATAAGAAACAAATACAAAAAAGACTTTTGAGCTCATCTAGGAGTGGTTGTATAATGTAAAATTGAATTTATTTCTAGGTAAGCTGAAGAGAAAGTGGTTAGGACCATTCATCGTGAAAAAGGTATGTGACAATGGCATCATTGTAATATGAGGCTTGTCTACTGACGTAAAACCTTTTGTAGTCAACGAACAACTATTGAAACGGTATCTTGAGCATGACATGTTCATGACCACCATTGATTCAGTTCATGTGATATATCAAGAAGAGATCTCTGATGCCAGTGGATGAGATATATAAAATACCAAAAATATCATTTCATTTTCTTCTTTTCCTTTCTTTTTCTATTCTTCTGTTTACTCAGCCATCCCTTTCATCCTTACTATACTTAAGATAAGTTTCATTACAAGTATAGGGTCGATGAGTGACTCATGAATTCATTCTTTGATCCATCACCTATCTCCAAAGCTTTTGATAATTCTTTTCTACATTTAGAGAAATCATTACCCGAAGTATGTGGGGGGGGGGGGAGGATGAGCCAATGATTTAGTACAATCTCGCCCTCAATCATCCTCATCTTGTGTATAGTCTGCTATATTTATAATGAAGGATATGGAAAAGATCCGTAAGTACATCACAGAAGCATGAAGATCCCATCACATGGAATTAGGAGTGACTAGTCACACTAGTTGCTCGGTGCAATAGAATTTAAAAAATTCTAAATGATTAAATTACATGATCCATGAACACTTCTTGGATCATTTCATCTAAACCACTAATATGATATAGGAATACCTCTTTAAGCGTGGTTGTGATTGTGTCTCTAAATCTATAGACATCCTGTCTCAAGCCTAATTCGATGAAGGAGATGCTTACGAGCGCATTGATGAAACGCGTGCTCCTCGCAATCCAACTTGCTAATCTAAGCGATGAATATACTAATCTCAAGAGCTGACGTCTTCTTCACGAGTGAGGTGCACTGAAGGAGATGGAGATCCACGAGTGGTCAAAGCAGTGATGCAACGACATGTCGGCGATGTCGGTCTTCTCTAGGGTAAGAGGTGGATGGACATTCTTAGAGAAGAAAATGGGGCACATGTATGATAGATAGAGAGAGGATATTCAATTGTTGTAAAATGAAGATATAAGATTGCCTCTTATTTTATAATTTTTGTGGATTCCATTGATTTCAATCCATTGACAACACAAATCCAATGGTTGACACTAATTTGTGTTTCTTTCAATGGTCGTGATTTTGTTGTAAAAATACAACAACAATTAATTTCATTAATCAAAATATGTATTGAATAATAATTAATATAAGAAATTTCAATTAAGTTAATTTACCTTGGACAAATAGAAAGGAGGCAAGGCTTCTTCTCTATTTTTTTTGGGGGGGGGGGTGTACGACCACCAATTCTAATTTGGAATTGGTGGTTGTCAACCCTTTCCATAAGGAGGTGGCTCACTCCTCCTTTTTATGAGATTACATTAATCATTGATTTTCTCCAAAGTTTACGGCAACATTTGTTGTAAATAATTCCATAAAAATAATCACAAATGTCTTGTGAATATTGCAATCATGCTAAGGAAAAAATTGTTCATCGTGTTCACACCAAAATAAAATGTAAATAATTTTCAATTGAATGTCCAACGTGAATCCAATTCATATCGACATTTAAAAATTAAAAATTATTTGTAAATAGTTTCCTTTAATATATTTTAAATCACATCTATAGTATATACAATTAATACGTATAGTACTATCCACATTATTCGTATCCATGATAACTAAGCCATGTTTTATTATCTCAGATCATCATTTCATGCATTAAATAGTATGAATAAAATTTCCATTATGTATTATAATTAAATTGCATTTAATTGTAGATATCTCAATTCTTGAATACACATTTATAAATGGAATTAATTTTCACTCTTTTAAGAATATTGTTCTTTCTCTATGGATAATTGGAGATAAAGACATGGTGATTGCATGTTCCACTTATAGTGATTTGGATATTGAGGTCACATATGTTGTCTAGATCTCAAGGACCTCTCATAGAAGCTTTATTAAATCAAGCACCATAAATCCAATATTCTTATTTAATCTGAATCACATTCACATCATTGTCCAACATTTGGTAAAAGATTAGATTACTTCTCTACTGAGGGAGTCACCAAAAACCAAACATATTTCATAACTCCCTCATAATGGAAGCATCATGGTTATACAATCGAATATGATCGTATGACCCTCAGGCATTCTTCATGTGTGTACATCCTCCATACTGGAAGATCTAGAATAAATAGAAAGATATAAATCAAATTATAATGTAATCTTTAGGACTTTATCATTAAGTTTCTCATTTTGTCATTGGGAGTTGGTATCGATCATATGCATTTCAAAAGCATGTATCATATATATAAATTATAGACATGATTCTAAAGCTAGGCAATTATTCATGAAATTTCATCGATCCCAATACCTCATTAGTGACTCATGTCTCCCATTAACAAGTGAGTCTGTATAATACCTTTGAGAGATCATATTACTTATATACCCTTGTATGAACACCAACTCACTGGTGTATGAACCATGATTAGGCCATCAACCTATCAGTCAACCAAATGTTCATACATAGATATATTGCAATACATCTTTCTCCAATCAGAGGATGCATGTCTATATCGTGATAGTATACAACATTGGACTTGGTTATCTCGATTTCATTATGTCAACTATTTGACATAACTAATCTGACACCTCCGAATCTCTATTCCAATATAGATGACCTACATTAAGAGGTCGGTCCGATATCAACAAATAGAGAAAGGATTTCCATCTCATACTCAGGTTGGAGATTATCATTTAATAATCATTTGATGGTACTTGACGATTCCTCAATCTAACTCTTTAGATATTCATTCAAACACTCGCCTCTATGATTCAACAATTGAAACAACAATTTCATTATCGTTAAGAAGGCTACTGTATATAACCCTAATGGTTCTAAGGAACCTTATAGTGCATTCATTCATTTAGTCTCAGACAGGGAGTGAAATAAACTAATATCTTTTATTGATATATCAAACATTACAATAACATTATTGTAGGACTGGTTCTCCCTGAGCTCACATGGATAACAATCTCATCCCTTGGAACCATTAGGGTACTATCAATAAACCATACTCATTACATGTTAGCAAAAACCCTTTTATGTCTATGGTTAGGTAAATCGATCAACAATGTTTTCGGTAGAGGCCACCTTGGTGATGATGATGATGTCACCACTCTTTTGTATCTCCCAAATGATGTGGTATTTCCTTTTCATGTGCTCTCTCTTTTGAAGCGAACATGGTTCCTTTGACCTATAGCTCTAGTATTATCGTAAAGTAGTGATATGGGAGTATAAGAAAAAACTACACCAAGCTCCAGGATGAATTTATGAAATCACATTGCCTCCTTTACAAGTTCTCATGCGGTAATGTATCCGGTTTCTATCTTTGAATCATTTGCAGCGTCATGCTTCTTACTTCTCCTTCTCACACCACCACCATTCAACTAGAACACAAACCCAGATGTCAACTTTTGATCATCAATATCAGACTGGATGTTAGAATCTGTATATCCTAAGACTTGGTTATCACCATGCCATAGACCAAGATGTAATTTTGCATCCATCTTAGATACTTGTAGATGTTCTTACTACATTCCAATTTTGCTCTCCATAGAAGGATTGGTAATGTCTTACCACTCCCACTATATGGCCTTGTACAATTCATGGTGTACATTAATTTTCCTATAGATAATGCATAACGGCATGTAACCATTGCTTTCTTTTCATCAACACTTCCAGGAGCCATCTCTCTAGATAGTTGGTTACTATGTCATAAGGGAAAGAAGCCTTTCTTGGAGTGATATATATGGAAATGTTCCAAGATCGTCTTAATGTACTGGTATTGTGACAACCCCAATATCCTCTTTTCTCAATTTTTGAACAGCTTCAAGCCCAAGATTTAAGGGGCTTCTTCAAGATCTTACATCTCGAATGTATGGGATATCCAAATCATAACACCGGTCATCATCTCTGTATCATTCCCAATAATAAGGATTACATATACATAAAGCATGATGAATGCAATAGCGCTCCCACTAAGCTTCTTGAACACACACGATTCATTAAAATTCTGTGCAAAATCTTAACTCTATATGGCTTCATCAAATCTGATTTGAACCCATAAATTTATTTCTTAACCATGCAAACTTCACCTTCGTCGGTTATGAATACTCAGGGCTGCTCCATATAGATATACTCCTCGAGGTATACATTGAGGAAAGACATCTTGACCACCATCTGCCAAATGTCAAAGTCAAGATATGCAGCTATAGCTAGCAGTGCTCTTATGGACTTAAGTATAGCCACAGGAGAGTATGTCTCATTGTAGTCAATGCCTTCTTTCTGTGTGTAGACCTTGGATACGATCTGTGCCCAGAAGGTCTCTACCTTCCCATCAACCCCCTTTTTCTACTGAAGATCCATTTACACATTTTCTATGCATGGAATCTATCTCAAAAATAAATGCTGCCATCCATCTATCCATGTCAAGATTTGTGAGTGCTTCATCAAATAAAGTTGGATCATAATTAGTTTCACATAACAAAAGGAATTTGTACCTTCCAATGGGTACAACCACCCTCAAACTTCTTCGATTAGGTACATATGTAATCCTCTATAAAATATTCAAATTCTAAGAAATTATTATGGGTACAACCTCCCTATCAATTGATGTCACGTATGTTATCCTTTATATAATATTCAAATTCTAGTTAATTATTACGAATAATATTCACATAATTAATTCTTACAAGTAAAATATAAATCCACTCATAATAGAATATTTTAATTGGATATAATTAATTTATTCATATTAAATCAATTATCAATCCAATTCAATCCAGATATAAACAATCTTCATTGTTATTTGAATGATGGTATAATCTTATAGTACATATTATTCAAATTTTAATAATTAGAAAAATATACCATGATCACTTCAAGCATTATCCGTTACTTACCTCCTATCATGGCCACTATGCACATGATGTTGGATAAACCACTCATGGAGTAACTTACTACCCAAACATCCCAGACGAGACACCATGTGTTATTTAGGTAAGGAGAATATGATTTGATCATATTGTATTTGAGATGTTATTCGGCATTACAACTGAAGCTATACAAAAAATATTATCAAAACCATTTTGACTATTAATTTTATAAATTTATTTGCTAAACAAATGTCCATTCCTATTCAAGTAACAATGTTTAGCATATAGAGATCGTCCTACAACTATTGTAGAAAACCTCAAGCTTACATGAAATATTCATTCAAAGGCCTATAGTTATCAATGAATTTTTTTCATAATAATAAACATCATTATAATAAAAGGTAAATTCACAATTTCCATGATTTTCATTGAATTATAAACAAAATAAGTAGAGAGATTTGATGATCTAATAAGCTTCTGGCCCATCTCCACTAAATACAGAATATTTAGGGTAAGTGGAGTCAGAACCACACAAAATAAATTGGATTCTGATTTGATTATATATTTTAATTATATGTTTATTTAATATTTCTTAATGAGAAAATAGTATGTAAACATAATTTTTTTACAAATTCATGAATACATACAAAAATAATTTCCAATACGAGAAATATTGAAATCATTTTCATTCAATTTTTATATCAATGTTAATATAATTTTTGCGGGAATTTTTTAGCAATTCTAAATATATTATAATAATAAAAAAAACATCCAAACAATACACAAACAATAGGATTATATTTAGCAAAAAAATCTATTCGAAACTTGCATCAAATTTAAAAACATTGACTCTCACACATCTGAAACATGAACCTCAATTGCCTAATGATTTAGGTCATATCCAAGACCTCGACATGGATCAGGTACCACTTGAAGGTTATGGGAAAACCTTAAGCACATCATGGATGTGTGAAGATGGTATCATATACGACCGGGAGCGACTAGTCGAACTAGTGAGTCGAGGAAGCGGAATTTAAAAATTTTAAATTACAAAACCACATGATCCAACAACACCTCTCATATCATTTCATCAAAAAAAGGATATAGAAATACCATTTGAATCGTGGTGTCGATCATTTCTCTAAAGTAAGAGACCTTATATCTCAAGCTCAATCTAATGGAGGAGACACTTGCGAGTGCGTTGATGAAACACATGCTTTACGCAATCCATGTTGCTAATCCGAGCGATGAATCTCTTTATTTCGTTACATAAGATCTGATACATTCTTCACGAATGAAGAACACTGCACGAAACAAAAATACATGAGCATTTAAAGCGACAACATGACAACATAGTGTTGATGATTGACAACCCTGTATCTACCTTTATTAATTCAATCAAATTAATGATTAAAATAAATATCTTGTCGTTTGTTGTAGTCAGGTAGAAATGGACTGATCAAAAACCACTTTAATTAATGGTGAGATAATCTTGATCGACAGATTTATTTTATTTGGGCAAGCCCAAGATCGAACTCAGAGATGCATCTGTCTCCTTAGGTAAATTTTGAGCGAATTTAGATGTTGGATTTTCAGAAGATTATTTTTGGTATTTTTTGGCAATTTTTATGCAACCAAGGAAAGACAAATGTAATTTCAGGATAGTTTTGTAGGTTAATTCAGAAATGTGGTCAAATGAAGTCCAAAAATTATGAAACTTGGCCAAAATATGAAATGTAGTGAAATTAAGCTACACTAATATTTTTTTATTTTTCTGACACTTGATGAACTCATTGTGAATTAAAAATGATTGCTAGGTAATTTTTACAAAATTAATTTTAATAAATTCCAAAACACATTATTCCAGGTAAAAAAATTATCCTAGATAGATCCAAGTACGATGAATTCAGGAAAATTAATGAACCTAAAATTCTATGTGAGTTGGGCCTATTAACAATCAATTAAGGAAATCACTAACTAATTTATTCAGGCCTCATGATGTGTGCAAATGCAATGATTTTTGGGCGCAAAGTAGAATAACTTATCATAAGTCTAATGTGATTTTATGATGCAATAAGGAATTTAATATGAATTAAATAGCATACAGTGGGCAAAAAAGTTAAAAAATCACCACTTTAATAATATTAAATTCCCAAAATACCACAAAAATTGAAACACTTGCCACATAAGACAGAGGACAAGATAAGCTACATCATCCAATTTTTAGAATTCAAAAATAATGTTAAATGGACACCTAAATATGCGTGCAAACACATGGACCAATTTGTAAATACAGAAAATAAAATCACTGAAAAATAAACATGATGACAGGGACTGAAATGCAATTACCTACAATGCTGGAGGTATGCGTGCAAAATGTCAAAACGAACACGTTTGCCTCACGTGATGCTCTTGGCATGGACTGATATGTAATTTGACAAACTTCCAAGGGCCACAGTGCGAAATGCCCAGACCGCACGTGCGGAAATTGTGAGGTCTAGGCTTGGTAAGCGTCGGAGGCTTGGACTAAGGCTCGGGTGCTCGGCAGGCTCGGGCGTGCTTCGGAGTAGCTTAGAGAGATCCGAGCATAAGGGTCGGGGAGGAGGCTCGGAGGACGCGATGTGATGTGATATAAACTGTTTGATCGATGAGGATCAAATGGCTGGTGGAGTTATATACGTGGCGCACCTTGGATCGTCAGATCGAGATTGATCCAACGGTATTTGGAACTGGGTTGGCGACGACGACGTGGAATCCTTAGGACTGTACAATCAAGAGGATCAGACGGTATTTGTGCCTCGTTTTCCTCCGGGCTGCCGCCTCCTGTGGTAGACATAGATGTGCTCTGGAGATGCCTCCGCAGCTCCACCGCCTTGGAGATTGCTCGAGGATGATCTTCGGGGGCTTCTAAGAAAATGAGAACGATCGTGGGAGCATCGCGGAGCCTCTAGAGGATCTGGATGAAGATAGGACGGTCTGTAGGCTAGAGACAATGAAGCCCAAGGGACACTCTGGCGATGCTCCGATCAGTGAAGATTGGTGTACCTGCTGTTGGAAATGCGAGCCCACGGCGAGTCATTATGCAATAAATGTTATTGCACATATCATTCCCTGATCTGAAATGAAGAATGAATAATTTGTATAATAGGTCCCTTAGTACAATTAGGGTTATGTACCATGGCCATCTTAAATAATCATACAGCTGTTGATTCAACTATTGAATCATAGAGGCTGGTGCTTGGATGAATATCTAAAGAGTTAGATTGAGGACTCATCAAGCACCGTCAAATGATTGTTAAGAGATGATCTCCAGCCTGAGTAGGAGATGGCAATCCTTATCTCTGAAGGCTGATATCTGACCGACCTCTTGATGCAGGTCCTCTGCATAGGAATAGAGATTCGGAGGTGTCAGATTAGTTAGGTCAAAGAGTTGACTTAACGAGATCGAGATAACCAAAGTCCTATATCATATGCTGTCATGATATAGGCACGCATCCTCTGACCGGAGACAGATGTGTTGCTATATGTCCAAGTATGTACATTTGGCAGACCAATAGGTTGATGACCTAATCAAGGTCTATACACCGGCGCGCTGGTGTGCATATAAGGGCATATGAGTAATACGATCTCTCAAAGGGATCATACAGGTTCAGTTACTGAACCGGAAGACATGAGCTCACTCATGAGATATTGGGAAGAATCAAATTCCATGCGCATGGTCGTCTCGCTTTGGAAGCTTGACTGAATTTGTAGGTTTGATATATACTTTTAGTATATGATCAAGACCTAGGTATGATGTACACTTTTGGAAAGTGTATGATCGATACCAACTCCCAGTGATCGAATGAGAAACTTACTGATAAAACCATGAAGTAGACAGTATAAAGTTGATCCGATACTTCAGGTTTAGTCTAAGTCTTCCAGTATGCAGGATGTACAGGTATTGGGAATACCTGAGGGTGATTTGATCATAAACGATTGTATAACCGTGACGCTTCCATTCCTAGGGAGTGATGAAACGGGTATGGATTTTAGTGACTCCTCTCAGTAGAGAAGTGATCTGATCTTGGTCCAAGTGTTGGACATTGATCTGAATGTGATTCAGATACAATGAGAAGATTAGATTTACAGTCTTGATTTAATCAAGCATCTATGGGAGGCCCACGATCTGGATTTGAGATATGATCTCAATATCCATGTCACTATACGTGGAACAATACAATCGCCCTGTCCTTATCTCCAAGTATCTGCGGAGAGATTGCATTATTCTTGAAGGGTTCAAGAATAATTCCATACGATCTAAGCAATGAAGAAATAATGATTAAATGTGATTTAATCATCTTGAATGTGTGAAGAAATTATCCAATTTAATTAAATATGATTTAATTAATGTGGATAAGAATAATGTGGATAGAAATATCCAATTATTCATAATATATTGTAAATGTGATTTATAATGTATTGGAGAGAGCTAATTATAATTTATATGTGTTGATTAATTATTATGTGTATTGGATACACATTGTGTAATTAATTAACAATATGAATTATGTGTTGTTTTGGGTTGTGAATATGATTCACAATTTTTTCCATGGCAAGAATGCAATATTCTCAAAGATAATTGTGAATTATTTTTTGGAGAATAAAACCCAATAAATTTGTTGCAAATAAATAAGAGAGAATATCAAGGAGATATGCAATCTCATGGGAATCCATGAGATTGCCTCCATGGACTCCCATAGTGGGCGGCACACCACTCCTATATGGAATGGGTGGCCGTCCAACATGGAAGGTGCATGGAGATGAAATCTCCATGCACATTCTCTCCTTATTTGTTGGGTTTATTTAGGACTAAATTATATTTGATTTTTTCAAATATATTTTAACCTAAATTTGTTGCTTTTGACAACAACAATCTTGGCCATTGGATTGACACAAATCAATCTCACCCATTGATTTTATGTGTCCCATGGATTGAGATCCATGGATCCCAAAACCCTATAAATAGAGAGGCATACTATGCTCTCTAAGGAACTTGCAATATTGGAGCTCTCTCTCTCTCTTTCTTCTCTACACACGTCAGCCCTCTCTTCCTCTAATTGGTGGCCGACCACCAAACCCTAGAGGAGAGAACCGTCGTCGCCTTCGCCACCGCGCCGCCGCTTCGACGTTCTTCGGTTCTCCGTCTTCTTGGAGAGTTCCTCTCACGAAGGAGACGTTTGATCTCGTGCGATGAGATCAGGAGCAACCATGCTTGGATCATCTTCTTGGATTGCGAGGACAACGCGGTTCATCCCCGCGCTCGCAAGCGGTCTCGCCGACGATCGGACTTGAGACAGGAGGTCTCATTCTTTAGAGACTCGATCAACCACGCTTCAAGAGGTATTGCATTATACTTGTTGTGGTTATAGATGAAACGATCTGAGAATGGTTCTCGGATCATGTGGTTTCATCGAATAAAATTTTTTAAATTCCGCTGCACCGAACAACTAGTACGACTAGTCGTTCTTCGTCGTATCCGATACGACGATCACGCTTCCGTGATGCGCTTGAGGATAATTCAATATCCTTCACCTGCAGGGTTAGATCTTGCCAAAAAGAAAGTGCATCATGTTCGTGGGAGGTGCGCGAGTGTGATGAGGCCTAAGGCATGCAGTGGTGATGGCTGGAGATGGAATTCTGCCACGACCGACGGAGCTGTGATCGAAGTGAAGTGCGAGGTGAAGTCAGAGGGAACAGAATGGCGTGCGAAGATCAGAGCTCCAAGGTGGAGCTTGGTGGATAGTTGACGAAAGGTGAAATCGATTGGAAAAGCGGAATAAAATCAAAGAAAAATGCGAGGAATGAAGGTAGAGATCGGAGAAGATGGTGGAGGGGTCTACTTAGGGTCAGAAGCTTAGAGAAGTGCTTCCTGGTCTTCGCTCAAGGGTCGGTAGTGTCCCGAGCTCAAGCAGCTCGTCGGAGGAGCTGTAGCACGGCAAGTTTTCATCGTGGATCACGCTGAAGGTGAAGGCATGTCTTCGCTCGATTTTACTCTCAATTGTTGTCACCAACGGGTAGCTCTGAGCTCTAGGACACCCATGCAATGGCGGATAGGATCGAAGGTCGACGGAGGTGGAGTATTTATAGGAAGGGGATGAGGGTACAGGTGATGGTGGGCGAGGATTCGTGGAGGTCGTGGAGCGACGATGATGGTCTTCATGGGGGTTGTGGTGTCAGGCGAGGACAAGGGAGTCATGGGCAATGTAGTGGTGGTGATAAGGGGCGGAGAGGAAGGTCGGTGTAGGGTCGTAAATAGGAAGGGGTTGGTGAACGCGCGAGGTGGAGATTGTGGGAGAGAGGGCGTGCATGAGGTAGACGATGATCTCTGGACGTTGGATCGAGAGATCCAATGGTCATGATAAGGGCGCGAGCAGAAGGTCTAGATTTAATCAGAGGGGTGAGATCGAAGGGCTAAGGTAGCGATACGTGGTGACCGCATGTGAAGATGTAGAGGGACAGTTGGGATGAGGTCCTGTGGATATGATCGAAGGGTCCATATATAGCGTGAGATTTGTGTCCAAGATGGAGTTTTCTTGTGATGATCGGAGGGCGCACAACTCAACACGTGGCATGCTGCGGCCGCGACGCTAATGGTGGGCGGTGATGAAGCCCAAACTTTTATCGAATGGCAGGGATCGAAGACGGGATGTACGGTGGTGATGTGGACAGAGGGAAGTCCATCCGACGGCAGAGGATGAAGGGCACGTGGCGCGATGTGAGCGGGCCACGTGGCACAATCAGAGGGTGTCGCGTGGCCTCATCTGAATGACCAAAATAAAATGTGGAATTAGGGAGAGAAGATGACCAAATTTGGAAAAACTCAATGATATCTACAAGTTTTATGCTGACCGAAAATGGAGATGAGGTCAAATAAGATACAAAAATTCAAGGGTACAAATATATATATATATATATTTGTTTGTATATGTATAATGTATAAAGGGTCCCCAAAACCCATGTATATGAAGGTTACTGAATATGTATTGTTGTAAAAGTGGGTAGACCTATATCGGAGTTTGTATGAGGTAGATATTTGCATTCTAAGGTCTGAGGTCTCTAGCTGAGTTAGGGATTTTATTGGGTAATTTTATAAGCTTTGATATGTGCCCTTTTTATTTTCTTATATTATTAGTTAGTAATATACATAGTATAGAGATGGTTTTATTACTTTGTAGTGAGTAAAAGTACAGAAATTAAGTGGATAGTGGTGAACATATAGGTAAATATTTGCAAGTGAATTAAGCTTCTTCTTTAATGCAAAAATGAATGCTAGAATGCAGATGTTATGTACGTAAGCATGAATGCTAATTATGCAGGATAAGTAGGAATATGCATCTACTTACTCAGGAACAAAGCTCTATTTTCAACTTTTAGAATGATGAATCACAGATTCATCAACCCCATATACTTAAACTTTGCTCGTCCCCGAGCAACTAAAATGAAATGCAAAAGTGAAATGAGATTGGGTTCCATACCAAGGTCATGAACAAAAGTTGAAAATGGAGCTTGACTCGACCTTTGGATTAATAATGTGGCAGAACCTTATTTGGATCTGAACTTAAGATCAAACATACTTCAATTTCCACAAGTCTTCTATTCAAGACACCTCAACAGTCAGTTCAGAACAAAATCTTAGATGCAAATTTCTAATGACTATGATTCTTACTTGTACTGTGTAAGTGTAAAATAGCATTCCACATCTGAAATGGCTCAGAACCAGCCTCCTCTAACAAGGTAACTCTACTTCCCCAGACCAGTAAATTTTCCCTCATGGAGGGAGGTATTCCCTTCTAAGTTCAAGTGCGACCAACTCAAAAGGAGGGGGTAGAGGAAAGAATGGACTGTAGCTAGCGTAGCTACCTATCACGAGATGCCTGACCAGTGTAGCCAAGTCATCCAGCTGCAGACCTCTTGCTAATATACATACTCTGACAGGTAATTTCTATATGTCCTGTCTATTTTTTTGGATTTCTTGCACATTTTTTTTCTGAACTATATACAAGGTGCGGCATGTACATCAGGAGTTCTTCCTCTTGATCTAGTAGTCTATTGTAACATCCCTAATTCCTAATGACTAATTGAGCCCAAGATGATTAATCATTAGTAGGCTTGATGGAATTTTGAGATGCCATTTGTGGTTAAGTGAAATTAAGAGGCCAAGTAAGGTTTAGTAGTTAATTATTGGTTACTATTCATAGACGCGCCTTAAGTGCAAATATGAGGAGTGTATGGGTTTTATGCTGCAATTTTCCCAAGGGATAATCACCCTTAACGCCCCCCTTCATCCTCACTTATCTCCTCTCTTCATCTCTTCACCCTTAAGCCATGGCTGGCCACCCTTATTCCTTCACCTTCTCCCGTTGATTCACTACTCTTTTCTAATCCAAATTTTATTTTAAAGAGCTCAAATCAAAGTTGTGGAGGAGAGGATCTCGGATCTTGCATTGTATGTAAGATCAGGGGCCAAAGAAGAAGAGAAATCCAAGCTTGAGGCCCAAGGTGTGGACTGCTCTACACTTGTTTTCGGAGTGTTCTTCTTCAAGCCCTTGAAGCTTGAATTTGAGGTACAAATTTAGCCTTCCTTTTGATTCCATTTGTAGATTTGCTACCACTTATATCCCAGGTCTTAAATCACGTCTTTGTTTTGGGGTTTTTGTTGCTAAAAATTTGAGATTTGGAGGCTTTAGAGTGGACGGCTTTTGTGGTGTCTAGATCTGATTGTTGTTCTTCAAATCCAAGTTATCCATATGTTTTGGGATTTTTCTTGAGCCCATTTGGGTAGAATTACTTATTGATTAATGTTTCATTAAGTTTGTCTTCAATCCATTGGTTTGGACACGAAATTGCATGTGATTAGGAATTTTTAAAGTGTCTATACATGGATAGTTTTTCTAAAATGTTTAGATTGTTGTTGCTGAATGATGGCCAATAATTTTCATGATTTGGGGATCTTCTTTGAGTTCCCTTGGGTAGATTTGCTTACTGATTATATCTCCATTAAGTTGGCATATGATTCTTGTTTTTTAATTTGGAAATTGAGGTGTTATGGAAATGATTTGGCTGTTGTAATATACAAGTAACTGAATGTTTTCAGATCTGTCCATGAACTTTAAATTAGAGTTTTATGATGAATTTAGGGAGTTTCTTCATGTCTCCTTGAGTGTAATTACTTGTTGATAGATACTCCTTCATGTTAACCATCAAGCCATGGGTTTAGTTTCGATGTATGATGAGTTTTGAGGAGTTTATGAATGTTGTTATTATGATTGCCACTGAATGTCCAGATTTGATATGGTTGCATTATGGCTAAGGAGATGCATGATTTTGAAATTATTATTAGACACTTCTTTGGTGGATTTTATTTTGTATGTATGGGGGATACAATACCCATGAAATCCATGTATTTGGATTTGTTTTGGTGGTGATTTTGAGACCAATTTGGTTGCTGACCATGGACCTTGATGAGGCCGAATTTCATTGTTGAATGCATCCTTTAATAGGTGTTAAAAACCCCAAGCCCCCTGTTCTCCTTATATTGAAATGGTAAATCAATTTATCACTTAATCCCATAAAGGAGAGGGATTAAGAGAGGATGAATTGATGATTTTGTTTATTGATGCACTGCTATATGGTACTGTGCACCTTTGCAAGTCATTGTTGAGCATTGATGAATTTGATTGGATATTGACCACTGATTTGATGATCTTTAAGCATGGATTGTAAGTGGATTTTTTGGTCTTGAAAGTGATAACTTTGCTTGAGTAATTATTAGAACTTTGATGCTTTACATTGCCTTATGTTTGCGGCCATATGCTTGCTGCACACATAGATTTATGAGTAGAATAGATGCATGATTGGAGCATGTGATGCCCTCTAAAGGACCCTATAAATGTTAGACTTTAAAGTCAACTGAATGCTTAGATGGTGTCTTTGAAGACATGAAGTTGGGTGTGAACTTAAAAGGATTAGATGCCTTGAACTACTATGAAGTGTACATGCACATTGCCACTGTTTTGATATGACAAACATTGAAAGGGTAAACCCCCTATTAGTAACAATTTTAGAGCGTGCCTTAGAATAATTGTTACTTATAAAGGTGGGATTGAAACACATATTATGAGTTATGAGATTGGGGATGAACTTAATGATATATATGTCGTTATCAGACATGATAATAAGACTATATGAACTTTCCATGAAGCAAGTTTTCCTCTAATAGGTAGGCTGATCTTGTGGGTGCTTGTGAATCTTTTGGGACATAGGAGAGAATGATGTTTTCCGATAAAGAACCCAGATCATAAGATTGATGTTCTTCAATAGGAGTTGAGAGAGAGACTCTGACCTAAGATCAATTGAGGTTCTTATAGAACAAGTTCGGGTCTGGGACTGATAGCTTGTAGATGTGAAATAAATCAGAGAAACCGTAGACACATAGGTAGTGTTTGGCTACCGGGTTACCCTCACCATGGGGGAGTTTACCCCCCTTAACCCACATCTCCCTCTCTCCCCGTGGGCCCCACTTTATTCCTTTTTTAAAAAAATAAATAAATCAATTTTACATCATCAATCCTATAAAAAAATAATATATCATGCCATCATATCATATAAAAATTATAAATTACTCCACTTCTACTAACTTTTCCAAAGTTCAATACAATCAAATCAAAATAACTACTCACTTTTTCAAACTTCAATGGAATCTTATAACCCCAAACCCACTTCTAACCTATCCCCAGTTTAACCCTCTATCCAAACATCAAAATCCAAGAAGGGGTTACCCTCTACCAGTTTAACCCGCCTTAACCCACCAACAAAACGCACCCTTAGGGTGAAACATTAAAATAAAAAATGGTGATGTCACATATAGTCAGTCATGGAGATTTATACTCCGACTGTGCGAGGGCGTGGTGACCCTCACCTGAGCAGGAGATGAGGTCGCTAAGGCTTGGGTAGCGGACACCGAGAGCATGGGTCTAGGATCCCAGTCTTTTTCACTTGTTTTCTTTGAGCCGGATCGATTTTTACGCTTCTTTAGGATCCACGAGTTGTCTAGACCATTCCGCTGACCCGTTGGTTTTTCTTAGAGAGCCTAGGTTGGGAGTTCTACGCAGTTAGTTACGAGCTCGTCTGGTTTTTACTTTACTCTTCTTCTCCGAGAGTTGAGCAACGAGAGTGGAAGTCAGGTCCGGCAAGCTTACCTCTTCTTTTTCGTGCCTCTAGTGGCGTAGAAGTCGTACTACCACTTCCTTTCCATTGGACCACACTTCCACTGGGATTGGCGAGATAGGAGAATCCCTTCGGGGGTTTCCTCACCGCAGAAATTAATTACCTTTCTGTCAGGCTTGTGACCTGGTGATGGGGTAGTGATTAATATACTTGTGACAGTTCACCGATTGCCTAGTTAAATTGTAGTTCTATCAGTAGACATTGATGACTTCATTATTACCTTTCCGCCATATTTGCAACCTGGTGATGGGGTAGTGGTTAGTAGACACCGATGAATCCTTTAATTACCTTTCCGCCAGGCTGTGACCTCATGATGGGGTAAGAGATGGGTGACTTTCCGCTAATTGCGTAGTGATGACTTTTCCACTAAGAGAGTAGTGACGACATGTACCGTTAGTAGAGACTAATGAAGGTTGGGCATTGAGAGAGTTGTGAGTTCGTTTCCTCTTGTACACCTTCATGAGCAAGCTATCACACATGTCGACCGAGTATGAATGTGAGTTAAGAGAAAAGCTAGAAGAAGTGTTGGGAACTTAGTTAGGATGCAAGGTACCATCCCATGCCTACGGAGGCACCCCAACCCTGAGGCGTACATCATACCTCACAGTCATAGTGTGAGGTTCAATCTGGACTTTGAAGTCCTATCCGGATATCGAGGTCCTAACAGGACCAAGACCACAAACTTTCTTTTAGTCTTGAGTTGTCATTTGGTTAGTTCCATTGAGCGAGGGAGACACGGTGTGGTAGTGAGCGAGTGTGTTCTTCTTGTTAGCCTTCCAATAGCAAGTAAATAACTTAAAAAGAAGCAATTAACCCATTTTTTCTTGCTAGTTCTCTTTTTGTTCACTACAGTTACCTTACCATTTTTCTAGCTGTTCAAGTCTTTTCTTACTACTTTCCTTAGTATAACTGTGTAGAATTTGTACTTGACAATTTTGTGACAGATACTTGCTTGTCCCCTTTCTTCTTGTGGCAGGCAAGGGTCTGGAGACCAAGTAGCCGACGTAGTTGGGGCTGCAGTTGTTTCTTTTGGAGGATACACTTTTAGAGAAGGTACATCTTTTGGAGTTCAGTTGTATAGTTGTTAGTTGTGCTCACCTCTGTAGTCTTATTTTTTGGTAGAAACATGTAGATGGGTGTTCTGAAGACCCAACATGTATATATGAATGAAATGAAAAGGAATGGATATCATGTTATTCAATTATGGTGCACTATTTACTTCCATTTTTAGTTTCCTTGTGGTTGCTTATTTAGCTTAAATAAATCTTGTGAATGTAATGATAAAAAGCGAAAAATTTCCCCCAGGTTTTTATAACACCGTATTAACTCTAAGCTAATTAAGTAGGCAAATGACATGTTCGACGAGTAACCTAAGGTCCTCGGGAGGAGGTCGTGACAACTATCCCTCTTTTAAAGCATTATTGCAACCCACAATGTCCTGTCCTCAAACGTCAACACCACTAGACTAGGTTGAGATGCACAACCCTCCCTAGAGGAGGACGAATGTTTCCACCCATGTGCTACTCCAAGCTAAAGGATTCTACCTCCTCACCACCTCATTATTGAAGAGCTATGTGCATGGTACTTGTCCAAGATAGGTCACTATCTAAAAGAATCATGCGTGTGCATGAGATATTCTACCTAGACTAATCAATAAGACATGTGAACATAGACTTGCGGACTTAAAGAATTAAGTCACTCGACCTGAGAAATTTTAACTCCATTTCCTATAAGGTTCCTATGAAATTAGGTCGATTAAGGTCAAATCAAATCCATACTCAAAATCTACTCATAACTTGGTTCAGAACCCACTAGCTTTTCACCTTGCATATGCAAGATATGCGGATGAGAGGTAGATGACATACTATGTAGATGAATGAAATGCAAGACTTTTTTCTTTCTTTGCTTTCTAATGAAGAGATAATGTGCAAGAGTAAACAAGAAGCCTTTGTTTTGGTGTACCTCCTATGCTACAAGAGTTTTATAAGTACTAAACATTTTATACAAGTGTTATGCAATGCACATGTATTTTACAAAAAAATTTCTCCAATTTTACCCATCCCATAATTATTGCATAGTATATACAAAAATACGTGAAAGTACGAGTTATGGGTAAAGTATATATATAATATATACACGACCCCTATATTTAGCGTGCGCTATGTCCTCAGAGCACGAATAGCGAGGAAGAAGACATAGCTCGTGCTAAGCGTAGGAGAGCCAAAAGAGTAAAATGTATAGAAGTCGCTCTGCCCCCTATATTTAGGCCATGGCAGCCTAAGTGTAGAAGAAGATCAAAAATGGGGCGGACGATGTCAAGCGGGGAAATGGATGAGTATATACATGGTGGGAATCGATCCTCCCTATACTTAGGCTCTGGTAAGCCTAAGTATCGGATTGGAGTGAGTATAGGACCGGTGGGATCTGGAGGATGTACAGTGAATAGATGCGGGTCACTCATCACCCTATACATAGAATAAGGTCTCCTAAGTATAGTCATAGATGAAGATATATGAAGTTGGGGTGAGTGCTCAATGTCGCGGGAGGAAAGGGGACAATGTACAAGAGTGATGGGTATATACAAGGATCGTTGTCTGAATCTTTCCAGATGTTGATGATGGCTAGAGTTTACTGCTGCAAGGTTTCATGCGTGGATCCATGTGTATCTGCTGACTCTGTCCCATGCATGAATACAATCTCCTCGATATGGACTAACTGCTCATTGGGTTTGAGAACATGCTTCAACAGTTTTCCATTGACCAAGAATGTTTGTGCGTCATCTAGGAGATCTGAGATCTCAACACATCGTCTATCATGCACAGTATAGACAATGAATGGGCCCATCCACTTTGATTTTAGCTTGCCTAGGAAAACTTTCCTCCTTGCATTGAACAACCAAACCTTCTATCCAGGAACAAAGGTATTTCATCTGATATATCTATCATGCCAACGCTTAACTTTGTCCTTGTACACCAATCTGTTGTCATATGCTCGGTTTCTGACTTCCACAAGCTCATTCAGATCCATGTCTCTCTGTTTCTGCCCTAGGTGTGTGTTCCAGTTGACCTTTTTGATTGCCCATTCCGATTTGTGCTCTAATTCCGTGGGCAAATGACATGGCTTCCCGAATACCATCCTGAATGGGGTGGTTCCTGACGATGTCTTTTAAGCTGTCCTATAAGCCCACAAGACTTGATCCAAGATCTGAGACTAGTCCTTCCTGTCTAGGAGGACAAGTTTCTGGAATATGGTTTTCACCTCCCTATTCGACACGTCAGCCATACCATTGGTTTGTGGATGGTAACGATTAGCGACACTGTGTTCGATGCCGTAATCCTTTAAGAGCTTCTTCACCTCTCTGTTTACAAAGTGTCTACCCCCATATCATATCATATCAACATTTTGGGTATCCCGAACCTAGGGATGATATGATCTCCGATGAATTTATAGGTAGTCCCGCTGTCTGCGGCTTGGGTTGGATAGCCTCCACCCACCTGGACAGATAGTATACCACAAGGACGATGTATTCGAATCCATGGCTCATAGGGAATGAGTCCATGAAATCGATGCCTCATGCATTAAAGACATCACAAATGATCATAGGCTGCATTGGAATCTCATCCTTGGAACCAACGGTTTCTCCCATTCTCTGTCATACTGGGCACGACTTCACAAAGGTGATGGCATCTCGAAGCAAAGTCGGCTAGTATAAGCCACACTGAAGTACCTTCCAGGAAGTCCTCTTCCCGGAGTGGTGTCCTCCTGCCTCAAAACTGTGGCATAAAGAAAGGACACTCTGATATTCCTCCTGAGGAATACACTGTCTCCAGAAACAATCTTGTCTTTAAAAGAAAAGGATCGGATCCTCCCAATGATAATGTCTCGAATTCGACTTCAGTCGGTCTATGTGGCTCTTGGGCCAATCTTCGGGAACCTTCTTGGAGACAAGATAGTTCACGATATTGGCATACCATGGGAGTGAGTCGACTACAAAAATCGACTCGTCAGGGAAGGAGTCTCGAATCGGTGAATCCTTAGGAGAATTAAGATCCTCGAGTTGGGAGAGGTGATCAGCTACTACGTTCTTCTTTCCAGTTTATCGTGAATGTCCAAATCAAGCTCCTGGATAAGCAGAATCCACCTAAGAATATGTGCCTTTGAGTCTTTCTTTTACATTAAATACTGTAGTGCTGCATGGGCAGTGAACACATTACCTTTGATCTGATTAAGTGAGATCTGAATTTGTCCAAGGCAAACACTACCGCAAGCATCTCCTTTTTTGTAACTGTATACTTAAGTTGAGCAGTATCAAGCACTTTGCTTGCGTAGTGTATGGCGAATAGGATTCCATCCCTCCTCTGTCCTAACCCAACCCCAACAACAAAGTCTGAGGTGTCCCTCATGATCTCAAAAGGCAGATACCAATCTGGGGCTTGAAGGATCGGGGCGTCCATGATCATTCCTTGTAGTATCTTAAAGACCTCAAGACACTTGTGATCCACAATAAACTCCAAGTCCTTGCCTAAAAGCTCAGTTAATGGTCGGGCAATCTTAGAGAAATCCTTGATAAATCTTCGATAAAATCGGACATGCAAGAGGAACGACCACAACTGTTTTACGTTGGTTGGTGGTAGGAGTCGTCTGATCACGTCCACCTTGGCAGGGTCAACCTCCATTCTTATTTTGGAGATGACATGCCCCAACACAATGCCCTCTGTCACCATGAAGTGACTTTTCTCCAAGGAGAGCACCAGATTGACCTCACAACATTGTTTGAGGACTCGGCATAAATTCCTAAGACAGGAATCGAAAGAATCGCCATGGACCGATAAGTCATCCATGAAGACTTCCAGGAACTCACCGACCATTTCGACGAAAACAACAATCATGCACCTTTAAAAATACCAGGAGCATTGCATAACCCAAAGGGCATGCGCTTGAAAGCATAGGTACCAAAGGGTCATGTAAATGTAGTCTTTTCTTGGTCCTCCGGAGCTATGGCTACTTGATTGAAGCCCAAGAACCCATCCAAGAAGTTGAAGAATTCTTTCCCCGTTAGTCTCTCTAAGATCTGATCAATGAATGGTAGGGGGAAATGATCCTTCTTCACTGCGGAATTCAGGCGTCTGTAATCCACACAGATACGCCACAACGTGGGTACTCGCATCACTATCTCCTCTTCGTCTTCATTGGTGGTCGTCTGAATTCCCGACTTTTTCGGGACAACAAGGATTGGGGCAACCCATTTGGAGTCGGAGATGGGATAAATAAAACCCTTGTCACACCATTTCTCTATCTCCGTCTTCACTACCTCTCGTAAATTCGGATTCAATCGTCATTGAAATTCACGAGAGGGTTTAGCATCATTATCCAAGTAGATATGGTGCGAACACAGAGCGAGATTTATCCCGTGGAGATCGGAGATGCTCCAGCCTATCGCCTTGCGGTTTTTCTCCAGAATCTCTAGAAAGAGAGATTCCTGCTCCTCGGTTAATTGCGAGCTGATGACGACCGGATACTTCTTCTCTTGTCCCGCAAGGAAGACATACTTAATTGTTGTGGGTAAAGGTTTGAGCTCAGATAATGTGTGATCATCAAGGTAATCTAGCACAATCGAATCTGGCTCTGTGCTGTTAGTGGTTGGATCTGTCTTTAAAATTGATGCCACCAATTCCCTCAGCTCTGGAGTCAGATCTTCAAAGGTTTCCATGAAATCGGTGAAATCCATGTCCGACTCATCGTCCTCATCTTTTTATTGTCCTAAAGAGGGAAGGACTGACAGACCCAGCTGAGCCTCTAAGTCATCGAAGATGTAGGGAGATGCATATTCTGAGCTGTACTCGTTACTAAGGACCCCTCAAACTAACTCATGCATAGGATCCTCTCCAGATGAGAGGGACTCATCGGTGCTAGCTGGGTTCTGTCTCCATGGCCCAACAGTGTCTACATGAATATAATATGCTTCGGATGAAGAGTACTCGGTGCTGGATTCTGAATCCGGACTCTACCATATGGTCTTCTTCATCTCAAGTTCCTCATCTCTGCCAGGAGTTTTGAACTGAATTTTCCCAATTTTATAATCAAACAAGGTCCCTGTTGTTCTGAGGAAGGGCCTACCTAATATGATATGTGAATCTCTCCAATTGAGAGGGGTCTCCATATCATGGACGGTAAAGTCCACCATGTACTCCTGACCCTCAACTTTTATGGCAACATTCCACAATTCTCCTTGGGACCTCTTGGTTGATTTCTCAGCAAACTGAAGTAGGGCTCTACATTTTCTAAGAGGTCCGAGATTAAGCCGCTCATAGAGGGTTGTAGGCATTAAGTTAATTGAGGATCCGTTGTCAAGGAGAGCGTGTGCAAACGCAGTGTCATCAACATGACTCACCACATAATGTACACCCATGTCTCTTCATTTCCTTCGAAATGAATTCTTTATTGCACAACTAGTGCCTACTGACAGAATGTGTTTCTCAACACAGCTTTTGGTCTTCATGTTGGCCCTAGTAGGTGTGCATCTCACCTTAGGTATTAATGAAATGCAGGTGTCATCTCCACATAATTGTCAAAAGGGATTGTGACCTTGGTATGTTTATTGCAAAACTTTGCAATTTCAGGGTCATCTTTTTGTATTTTTCTGATTTTCTTGTTTCCACCCGTAAGAGCTCGGGGGAAAGAGATTATTAATGCTAACTCAGATTCTGAAACTGAAAGATTTTCATTTAATATTGGAACTGAGTTCTGTACATGACTCTGAAACTGCGACTGACTCGAACTCTGACTCTAAATATGACGAAAAGAAAATTTGTTCTGCAAAACTGGTGATGCATTCTCCGCACTTGTTGGGACATCTTCCTCAGATGGAGGTGTGGGCTCTTCATCAGTCTTGCTAGACTCACTATTGGTGCGGTTCTCTTGCTTCTTGGAGGACTCAGAAGTCGTCTTATTCTATCGGTGGTGGTGGTGCTGCTGCTCCTCTACCTCCAAGTTCTCCTCAGGTAGAGACTTGGTGGCTTCATTCTCCAGTTCTTGTGCCTGATCAGGTATGATTACGATCCTTCTGCTCCTGAGGGACATATGATTATCATTATTGTATGAAACGATCTCATGTTAAAATAATGAGTTATCTGATCTCGTGGTCAGTTCTAGCCTCAATTCAAACTATTTGGGTTAACCTGAACCAAGGTGGGAATTGGGGTCTTTGGCGCCATTTGCTGGTCCTTGGTACGAGAGACACGATTCAAATCGGTTCTCGTATCCAGATAATCATTCTGAATTTGTTGGACCTAATCAGTCATAGTCTGGAGCGCCAAGGTGAGGGTCTGCAATTCACTAGTTGACTGGGCTGGCTGACTCGAGGATGAGTTTCTGTATTGGCCTTGATGGCCATGCTGGTATTGCTGCTACCGATGGGAAGGTGGGGGGCCCTGCTGATCCGAGTGGAATGTGCGCTGCTGGTGGTGGTGTTGCTGAGCCTGGTACCCTTGTCTGGGTCGGGACTGTATAAGCGTTGTGTAGGGATAGAGCTGGTTTCTTGATAAGCTAGGGAAGGTCGGTGAGGCTGACCGTTCCCTATCCTCTACTGTATGTCAATTGGGTCATGGCTGTACCACAACCCATTGATCTCGAACACCTGCGGAGGCTCCTCGTATCCTGTCTCCACTTGTGGGGACGCGAGCTGCTCCTGCTGAGTGTAGGTCTGCTCTTCTACCCAACCACTATGAGGCCCCGGTGCCTCTTCCTGTACAAGATGAACTCAGTGCACAGGTACATGTGGTGCATAAGGGGCAGTTAACTGTATCTTGGCTACCTTGTCAGTAAGTTCCTCCACTTGTTTCAGCAATCGCGATAGTGACTCAAGGTCAATGACCCTCTTGTGAATCTCCTCAACCATGATTAACTTGCCTTCTATCATCCCCATGTTGGGAAAGAGGTCCTCTGTCAGATCCACTACAATCCTCCTTGTTGTCTCGTTGGATAAGATTGAGGGAGACAACTGATAGGCTCTGGTGGCCTGTGACCTGTCTATTTCCTCCATCTACTCTAGGATCTTCCATACAACATTCTCATTTTTGTTCAGATAGCTTCCTCCACAGGCGACACTCACTAACCCCTACATCTTCGGGGTCATGCCACAGAACAAGGTCTGAACTAATATCGTTTTTGAAAGGCCATGGCAAGTGCATTTCTGAATTAGGTCATTAAACCAATCCAAGGCTTTGTAGAATGGTTCATTGGGTCCTTGGGAGAAACTAGCGATCTTTGTTTTCATTTGATTAGTTCTAGAAGGTCCTTGAACTACATCTAGGTTGTACATCTCACCCTGAGATTTTTCAACCAATGAGCTACCTTATCTCCTAAGTCAAACGGGGTGGCCTTCATCCTGAAATAATCAAGCCAAACCCTAGGGTGACTAATGTTGTTGCAATCCAGCTCGAAGTCTCTAAGGAAGGCATATGGTTCTTCGTTTATATTTCCATTAAACTTCGGTAGAAATCTCAGAAAGTGAGGATGCAGCTCGAATACTTAAGGGAGAACCGCTGGTGCCAACCAACTATGCATCTCAATTTTTGTTGGGATGTAAGCATCAACCATTGGTCGGTCCAATTCCCCTTGCTGTAATAATTTGTCCCACCCTTGCCGTGAGATCAACATTCTGTTGTTCGTTGTGGCGAGGTGAGCAAGGATTTGTTGAAGAGGGTCATCTCTTCGTTCCTCCTCATCCGGGGGTCTCTTAGGTGGCATCTTATCCTCTAGCCATGGGTAAAGAAGATGGTGTTGGTTAGAGAACATATCAAGGAAGGGGTTCTTACCGAGACGATGGTCTTCCTCAATGAGATCAGAGGAGAGAAAATAGTTGGTTTTGAGAGTAACCACCCTGGTTTTGAGGGATCCTGAACACAAGAGGGTCATGAACTCTGGTTGGTCCAAGTTGCGCTTAGACCGGTGAAGATGAGCTTCGTGGGGGGGGGGCTCAACGAAAGATTGGCAAATCAAGTGACAAGATCCCCCCAGTCAGTCTTCTTGGATTTGCAAGAAGAAGAATCGGGAGTTCTAAGTGAAGATGGGATTTTAGTCCTACCATAATCAAGCAATTGAATCCAATCCTTGTATTTTCACACTCAACACGGTGAAGGACCCGAAACTGAGTCCCCATTAGTCTAATTGGTTTTAAGTGTGATTTTTCAGACAAATAACAAGAAGTTACGCGGCCCATAGGGGAGTCGGCTAAAAGTCGGATGTGTTTCCCCTGCTTAATCTTTCTCCTTAGATATCAACGCCCTTCCTTTCTTCGCTCCTATCCTAAGTTGATGGATTCAAAGACCTGCCCCTATCTACCGCAAGTAGGCAAAGGCTAACAAGGCTGGAACTTCACCTCGGAGGGTCGGGGGTGGGGGGGCTATGAGCAACTTGTCACGAAGTACTGCAGGTTCACCCCTAACTACCTGAGAACAAGCGGAGGTTACTTGGTACTAGTCAGTTAACATAAAAAAATTCAACTCGTGATATTTGCTAGGATAAGTCGGTACGTGATATGGGAAGGCAGGGATTGGGATCTATCTCAAGGTGTTCAAACACATTGAAGTACCCTTACTCAGCCTTCAAATAAGGTCGGGGTTAACCTCCCGAAAGCAAGATTTTCTGATTTTATTGATTTTTTTGGTCAATTCTGTTAAGCACTCCCAATTTTAAGTTAGGTTATCACAGAGTTAGTCCAACCACATATCACATATATCATCCAATCCTAATTTCCTTTTTACCTAAGTTCGAGAAACCAAGAGAAAGGAGTCGACTATAGCCAATGTATGATAAATCAATGATGTTATGTTGAGTTAAGAAGACTTACTGTGATCCCTTTGCTTTTATGTAGGATGCATAAAAAATTGAAATCTTTTTTACACTATACGTAGATGTAGACGATAAAATCCGCTCCTAGATAGGCAGTTCTATTAGCGAGTGAAGCACTGATTAGATTTGACTAGATCTGCGATCTAAGTGCATCTTTTAAATATGATGTGTGCTCCTAAAATAAATACGAGCACAAGCAAATCCTAGAGTGGCTCGAGGAGCTGCTAGTGCAAGCTTAATCTACAAAGCAATCCACATTGCAGACGGGGACACGTTTCCACTATTTTTATACATATGAGAAACCAAACAGGAACCGCTGGATAGAATGCAAAATAATAAATAACAAAATGTACAAGTCCTCACAATCACTCCAAAAAGATTGGAATGTAAGTTCCTCGAAGCGCATTCGCTTCCTCGTGTTCCTCACACAAAAATAAATTGGGGTCAGATAAAGGACTACACAAAATACACAAAATGAAATGACAGAAAAATATAAACAAGAAATGAGGGGATCAGACTACCGAAGGATGAAAAATCAATCACTTACAAATTCTCCAGAAATTAACCTAATCCGTGCCTCCCCAGCAATGACGCCATTTGATAACCCTATATCTTCCCATATTAATTCAATCAAATTAATGATTAAAATAAATATATTGTCGTTCGTTGCAGTCAGGTAGAAACGTGCTGATGAAAAACCACTTTAATTAATGATGAGTTAATCATGAGTCGGAGATTTATTTTACTTGGGCAAGCCCAAGGTCGAACTCAGGGAGGGAACTATCTCCTTAGGTAAATTTTGATCGAATTCAGAAGTCGGATCTTCAGAATACTATTTTTGGTATTATTTTTGAATTTTGTGCAACCAAGGAAAGACAAATGCAATTTTAGGATAGTTTTACACGTTAATTCCGAAATGTGGTCAGATGAAGTCTAAAAATTATGAATCTTGGCTAGAATATGGAATGTAGTGAAATTAAGCTACACAAATGTTTTTGGATTTTTCTGACACTTGATGAATTTACTGTGAATTAAAAATAAATGCATGGTGATTTTTACAAAAATAATTTCAATAAATTCCAAAACACATTATTTCCAAGTAGAAAAATTATCCTAGATAGATCTAAGTTTGACGAATCCAGGAGAATTAATGAACTTAAAATTCTACGTGACTTTGTCCTATTAAAAAACAATTAAGGAAATCACTAACTAATTTATTTAGACCTCGTTATCAGTGCAAATGCAATGAATTTTGGGCACAATGTAGAATAAATTATCCTAAGTCTAATGTGATTTTACGGTGATTTTTGGAGAAATAAGGAATTTAATATGAATTAAATAGCACATAGTGGGCAAAATATGGAAAAATTCACCACTTTAATAATATTAAATTCCCAAAAAACCACAAAAATGAAACACGTGTCACATAAGATAGATAAGGTACATCATGCAATTTTTAGAATTGAAAGATAATGCCAAATGCATGCAGAGATAGGGACCAATTTTCAAATGCAGAAAATAAAAATTTCTGACAATTAAACATGTTGTCAGGGACTGAAATGCAATTACCTATAATGATGGGGTATGTGTGCAAAATGTCCACACGAAGACATGTGCCTCACGTGATTTTCCTGGTAGGGACTGATATGTAGTTTGACAAACTTCCAGGGGCCTTGTGAAAAATTCCCAGACCGCACGTGCGTAACACGTGAGGTCCAAGCTAGGTAAGAGTCGCAAGCTCGGATTGAGGCTCGGGTGCTCAGTAGGCTCTGGCGTGCTTCGGAGTAGATTCGGGAGCTCTGAGCCTAAGGCTCGTTAAGGAGGCTTGATGAATCCCCATTCATCACTCTTTATTATTTTATTTAGCTAGATAATTTGGCAAAACACCATGTATATGATTGTAAATACAATAAGATAACAAATGGCATGCATTTGTTAATATTCAATGATTAGCATGCATTTGTGCAAAACTAAAAAATAAAGAAATAAAGAAAAAGTAGGAAATATTTAGAATATATATTAAGTGTCCTGAACCCAAGAGAGGGTTCAACATGGGCCTGATCGCCAAATAAAATAAGTTAGGGCCACTCAACTTTGTACATATCATGTATGTATGTATATATATATATATATATATACATATATATGAGTGTGTATGTATGTATCCATGTATGTATATGTATATAAATAATTTATTTTCCCAAAAATAAAATTTTTTTCTATTATCTTGTATATATTCCTAAAAATAAAATAAAAATGATAAAAATCAAATTAAAATAAAAACAAAATAAATTGTCTCTCTCTACCATGTACATACCATGTATATATGTATTTATTCCTACTTATTTTATACATGTAAATAATCAATATAAATAAAATAAATTATATTTTATACTATAAATTTGTGTTGTAAATAAATAAAATACAAAATTTGAGTATTTGTAAAAAAATAAACAAAATAAATATTAAAACAAAAATAAATAAATATTTTATATATGTACATAATATAATATAATGTATACACCTTAATTTATTTTTCATTAAAATAAAAAACACCAAAAAATTTTTGAAATTAAATAAACATTTTTCACGTTGAAAATATTTTTAAATAAAATCATTTTTAATTTTTAATTTTAAAATTTCTAAGTATCTTTGACCCTGGATTTTCTAATTAGTCCACGGGGGACTCTTGACCTCTGTCACTGCCCCCCCCAGGACCACTTGTGCCTGGATCCGGTTTTTACTCCAGTTTCTCCAAATTCTCTCGACTGGAACACGACCCTCGCGGATCCCTAAGGAAGTTCGGATCTTTCTTGGTTCGCATGCTCGTTCCCGTAAAGCCTCATCACCTGGACCTGCGTATAAAACCTCCCATTCGATTCTCATCTCATTAGCTTGCGCCGCTCACCTCCCTTCTACCCTAGAAACCTTCCCCTCGGTGACAACATTTGGAAGCTCCCTTTGGCGGTAAGAGAGAGTGCTTGTAGCTGAAGCTCAAAGCACGAGGCCAGAGCACCGCCGCGTTTGAGCCTCCCCGCCTGCCGCAGAGTGGTCGAGTCGAAGACCCCCATCGACATGACCCCCCGGAGCTAAAGATCGTTCTAGGTCTAAGGTGGACCTCTCTTCATCCCTAGCTCCGATTAGATAAAATATTTCAATAGTTCCTCCGTCGGCTCCGACCGACGATCAGAGCTCCATCAGACCCATCTCCCCGTTTCGATCGCTCCCCTTATCCACGATCACCCCCTTCCACAGCCTGATCACCCTGATCTTGGCTACCTGAGCCAAGATGGGGTAATGTTCCTTCAGTCGCCTTTGCCGGAACCACCCCTCGCCGTTCCACGTTGCTTCTCTTTAGTGTTATCCAAATAACTCGGCCGGAGCAAGCCTCCGAGCAGGAGCTTTCACCTCGCAGGTCGCGTTGCGCGTGGAGAACCCCCAGAGCACTTCAACCACCTTCATCGGAGTAAACCCAGGTCACCACCATCTTCCCGGAGATCTGACCGGTGGATGCTCCATCAGCCACTGCCACACGATGCGGAGGAGAACCATGGGTCGAAGCCCACCTTCTGATCGTTCGTCGAACGCCCGGAGTTCCACCAGTTCTCCGGCGAACATCGCCAAGGAGGAGTTCATCCAACCACCTCGTCCACCGTCGGATCGCCACTCTCCACCCGTTTTGATCTGAGCCGTCCGCAGCCTGTGTCTGACAGGCTGTTAGATCTGACATCTAATAGCCTCGTACGCCCCACATTCACCCCTTTCTTAAGACCGTTGGATTCGCCAGGTGTCAGCGTCATCGCCGCATGTCACCATCCACTCAGCGCCCGCCACCCGTACGCCCCACGTTCACCCCTTTGTCAGGACCGTTGGATTCGCCAGGTGTCAGCATAATCGCCGCACATCGTCGGCCACTCAGCGACCGCCACTTGTCACCTACGTGACCCGCACGCACTTGCCTGGGTACTTTGCTCCCTCTACCCTGCCATTATTTTATTTGTCGATTAAGTCTGTAAAATAAAAAGTACTCTGTGGACCATTTTGCATTATTAGCCCTGCAATTTTTATTATTTGTGTTTCAGTCCTTCTTATATGGTTGCACATTCATCGTTACGTGGATTTTTTGGATATTTGCATGTATGCCCTCGGGTTTTCTAAGATGTTATGAAATGAATTTATAGTTTTGATATTTACATCCATATCCCTGTACGTGGTTGAATTGGACATGTGCTAAATTCATACGAAAATTGCAGTAGGCCCCTGGGATTTTTTTATGAATGTTATGATTTAGTCCCCAGAATTTACTTTCTTTGCATCTTGGTCCCTATGTGTTGTATGTGTTTGATTGGTCGATATAAATATCAAACATGATCCAAATGTCATGAAATTTGGATAGGTGGCTCCTGCTATTGTGTGAAAATTTCCCTGAATTGTTTTGCTCTTTTAGTTTTTATTTATTATTTTTAAAAATCCAAAAACCCTCAAAATTGTTTCTGCCTAACTTGAAAAATCAACTAAAAATAGTAAAAACATCTAAAAAATCCAAACAAATACCATGTGCTTGTTTTGTAGTGTTTTTTTATTCTTTCCATGTTTTCTTTGATTTGGATTTATAAAAACCTTAAAAATTGAAAAATACTAAAAATCTTAGAAAAATTATTAAAAAATCTTAAAAAAATCCAAAAAATATAATTTCAGTTTCTGTAGTGAGTATTTTTCTTATAGTTTTTCATAAAATTGGTTCTTGAATTTTATAGGCTATTTAGATATTTTTAAATAACCTTTTGATTATGGCTGCACAATAGATTTTATTTTTCATCTTATTTTATTTTCATAAAAGCCATAAAAATCATAAAAATATGAGAAAAATACCAAAAACACCTGAACATTTGCAAAACACTAAAATATTTTTATTTTAATTTTCTAACTTGGTTTGGTGTGTTCAATAATTGTTGGTTTGTGCCTTTTTGCCTTCTTTCACTTTTTTCCTAATATTTAAATATCTTAAAAAATCTAAAAACTAAAAAATGCACCACAAATATTATTTTTTGATTTCCGACTACTTCATAGGATTTCCAATCCGTGCTCCTTATGTTCGACCCTGGTAGCAATACTTGTAAAATAAAATAGCGAGACCACTGTTTTAGCCTTGATTGTTTGATTTTTCATCTGGTGGTCTTCTTTTTCTTGATTGAGGCAGATACGAGGGGTTGAGGTCGCAATGACCATTGATTCCTCTTTATCTTAGTCACTCAGTTTTCACGCTCATCATAATGGTGTCGTTGCCGAGGAGCACGACTTAGTAGTCGATTTTCATTTTTCGGCTTTTTGTCTTCACTTGCATATTTTAGCATTCATTTCCATTTCGGTCTATTTGATTTGATAATACCTGTGGATTGACATATCTCTGTTTGATTTTCTTGCGAGGGCCTGAGGACCGAGGCAGTTTTCTTCGGGAAGCCGACGTAACCGTGGGATTCAAAGGCGGTTACTTTTCTGCATAGAAGTGTAGGAGAGCACAAGCAATGAGAACAGGAGATGGGGAATGTAAATAGTTGTTGAGTAGCCGTAGATTAGTTTTATTTCCTACAGACTTATTATTGTAATAATACAGGTACAGACTCAGACTCTCAGAGACTCTTGGTTTTTATCGTGGTTTGTTTCGCCGAGCATCGATGTGCTTGGGGGACCTTACCATGGTTTTCTTCGGTTTTTCAGTTTTTACCGTTTATTTACTGCTTATCTAATTTTCCATGATTTAGCCTTAGCCTTAGGATTTTATCTGATTGTGATGTAATTAATTAGTGTCCAACCCTAATTATATGCATGTACTTATAGTTCGATAATTGGACCTAATTAATTAAATCACAAAGAAAAAGTCAGATTAATTAGTCTCGAGTCCATGTACCATGAGGAGTCACATAGAGCGCGTGCATGATCTGTTGTGGCGGACACCGAGTGGCTCCCAAGATCGCACTCCGGACATAGTTTGATTACCCGATTACTATGCTTCTCGTCTAGAACTGCTTCGTCTAAGGTCGTTTTCCTCATGCATCATATAGGTAGTTTTATTTTATTCTTTACTTTTATGCGCGGATCCCCCTATATGTAGAGAGCTGGAGTCAGGTACGCATTTCTTACTCTGCATGCATTATTATGTTTGATCGTGCATCGATTTTTTCGCCTTGTCCCCCAGTTGTTGGACTAAAATAATCAAGAGAATCGAACAATTCGTTAGGCGTTGTTTGCTTGAAAAATATCTAAAAAAACAAAAACTATAAAGTTGGGACTGCTAAACACTGTTGACCCTAAAAGACATCTCACCTAAAAATCTATCTTGGTAAAGTAATCCACTCCAAGTTTGGTTTGGATGAGCGAGAGATCGACCCGAACACTAGGCTAGAGCCACATCCAATTTCCGAGCAGACTACCGGCCTTTTATACGGGACAATTTGTTGGGAGCATTTGATTCCTATCGGCTCTCTTAATCGCTCTGAAATACTGATTGATCAGCTAATAAAATTTGACAAGATAATTGACCGAACCTTTACAGTCTTCAGCTCCGCGTTGAGTAGGTGAATCGCGGTTTTGCTTTCCCATCTTGTGTGTTCCCAGATCTCATCCGCAGTCACTCGCTAGATCGAGATGATGGCCAAGAGGTCCCTTAGGCAGTCTTTAGTTGCATCACTTTACAGCAGTCCAGCCTGCTCATATAGGTTAGTTCGTGAGAGCCGAGAGCCACTCTACGGACCCGAGTTCGATTCCACCCTGTTCCCCATTGAACACCCTTCTACTACCAGTTCTGAGTTACCAGTGCCTGATCAGAGAGAGCAGCAGACAGTGATTTATCGACACCTGAGTATAGGTCTTTTGACTTTGTAGAGACCATGGCCAGCAGCGAGGACCGCACCGATGGCCCCAGAGCAGAGTAGACGTTTGTGTTGGACGAGGGTACGATCAACAACACCCTGTTAGCCTCCCTTGAGATGATGCGGAGACAGATTCGAGATCAGGGGGCTTTCATGGTTGAGATGCGCAGGGAGATGGAGAGACTGAGAGCATACAGAGATCAGCCGAGAGCCGATGGAGAGGGAGACATTCCATATAGAGACCAGCCTGAGGAGCCAGTCCAGCCAGCACCAGCACAACCGATGTGAGAGCTGCACATCCCCAGATCGACGCTCACACACAGATGGATAGTGCTGCCAGCGATTGTAGGGGACTTCAAGCTCCCCCCTCAGACGATTCAGCTTCTTTCCTGTTTCCGCAGGCTCGTGCCTGAGGATCCACACCTCCATCTCCAGGAGTTTGAGATGATCTGCAGTATTGTCCACGACCGACATGTGGACGAGGACACTACTAGGATGATCACCTTTCCACTCTATGTCGTAGACAGAGCAGCCAACAACCTGATCCATCTAGGGAGATTTGTTACCACCTGAGAGCAGCTCCGAACCAAGTACTTGAACAAGTACTATCCACTCGATCGGACGAATGCAGCTAGGGCCTTAATCAGCAACTTCTCCATGCTCCCCAATGAGCAATTCCACGAGGCATGGGAGAGGTTCCGAGAGCTCACAGGCCGGTGACCCCCATCATGACATTTTGATGCCCAACCATGTTCCGAGCATTTTCTTTGGGCTTACACAAGAGCTACAGGGGTTAGTGAATGCATCCTGCAGAGGCTCGTATTTTGACACGGATGAGGATCAGATTTGGACCATCTACGATGAGATGGCCGAGAACTTACGGTGATGTCCCAAACCTGCCTCTACACTCAGGGGACACTCTAGCCACAGGACGTGTCATATCAGAGGATAGCACGGGTTGATGTCGGTCCTTCTACTTCGTAAGTTGTATCAGCACATGCAGAGTCGACAACCGATGACATGAGTATCATCACCGAGAAGATGGACCGGATAGAGTTTATAGAGAAAAAGCAGTGCAAGGGCATGACACAGATCGATCAGATGGCACAGATGCTGAGTGACCTGAAGACACAGATCATGTACCTCTAGGAGGCAGAGACGGCTTGTCAGCCCCGTCTAAGGCCACGGGTAGTCACCGGTAGCAACAACAGTTTGGCCCAACCCTCCTCCCAGTACTGACTGGTTCACCTTGTTTAGGTGGAGCCAAACCAGCCGCAACAGTAGCAGTACATCCAGTTGCCACCATCTCAGGATAGCCAGACGCTGGTGTATCAGCCGGACCAAACCCTGGAAGTACTCCCCCCACCTACCTACGAGCAGGAGCCGTTCATGGATGTCTATGGGATCTGGTATGGTCGACCTCAGCCTGGGATCCGACGAGACCATCCCGGATTTCGTTGGTCGGCCGGAGGTACCAGTTCCCAGCAGCAACCTCCAGTCAAGGGTGGCTAGTATGACAAGCAGTGAGAGCAGCACCAACAACCCCAGTTCCCACCACACCAGCAGCATGGTCCTCGTCCCTATCATCAGGGACAGTCTTGGAGGCTGCAGTAGCCTCTGCAGTAGTATCACTCAAATACCCCTCTCACCCTCCTCCACAACAAGAACCTCAGTTTCAGCGAGGCCACTCGTCAGGTTCTCATTGGCCCACCTTGGATGACTTATCCCGCCTCATGTCTGAGCACCGGGCCACCTTCCGACCGGAGATGGACGAGTTTCGACAGGATATGAGGGAGATTGTGAGAGGGAAGGACGCCATTCCTACCCATATCGAGCTGAATCCGAACAACCTAAAGAGGAAGTCTGAGCAGGTAGAGTTCACTAAGATTACCACTCTAAGTGGTTCACTTGGTGATGTTACTGCAAACATGTTTGATGCTGATTTTGTTACACTTAGGAGCGGCAGGATGCCAGCAGGCGGTGCCTCATCTGAGAGACAACCCCATGCAGCTTCGGGAGCGCCAGATGAGGAGGAGAGCGGTGTTGATGCTGCTAGAGACTATGTTGATGAGGGTGATACTGACACCACCAAGTACGTTGATCCAGCCAACGGTACTGAGGCCGTCGCTTCACCAGATAGAGGAGGAGGTACTGATGCCACCATTGTTGCAGAGCTAGAGCATGGTACTAATGCCGCTATTCCAGATGTCGAGGGTGGTGTTGAGCCGCCATTTCCAGTTCTTCTCATGTTGCTTTTCATTTAGTTCAAGTATCTCAGGACGATTCTGTCAATAAAGGAAAGGGTTTATTATTTGCGAATCCACAAGTGTTGATTGATGATTTATATATGGATTCTATTTTGCTTTAGAAGCATAGACCCAATCCTAGTCCTTCATCTGAGAAGGGCCCAGCCATCCCCTTTCCTTGAGCACTCTAATTGGCTAAGGGGACCAAAAAAGATCAAAAAAGTCACACCAGCTAGAGTTCAGCAAGCTGATGATGGACCGATTTCACATTCAGCTAACTCTACAGGAGGCCTTGGAGCACATTCATCTCTTCTAGAGATCCATCAGAGATAGGACAACCATTAGGAGGAAGAGGAGGAACCACCAGTCTGAGATCCATGTGGTTACTCGCTCCACTTGCCTCGCCATCTAGAACCGTCTGCCAGCCAAAAGGCCAGATGCAGGAGCCCCGTATGTCAGATGCCATATTCACGAGCAGAGGTTCGACCGTACTCTATTAGACAATGAATCTTCGATCAACCTACTTTCGGCAGCCTTACTCTATCGATTCGAGTTGGGCCCTCAACAACAGAGTAGGACGGTCCTTCAGTTTGCTGATCGATCTGTCAACAGGCAGAAGGGGTTGCTGAAGTATGTTGTCGTCACGATTCAGGGCTTGAAAATCCCCGTGGACTTCATTGTGTTGGACATGGAGATTTCTAAATCCATGACCGATACCCCCATCATTTTAAGAAGCCCGTTCTTTGCCACGGCCAAGGCAGTGTCTCATCATGATAGCAAGAAGGTATAATTTCGCGTCGAGGGCGAGAGTATACAAATAGAGATAATCAGGGAGACTAGATCTAGAGATTCAACATGCTCAGAATCGCCTTCATATTCAGAACAGATAACAGAGGCAGGGAGAGACATCCACCATGACTGTGGCTCAGTGATTACATATTATAAGGTAGTTTGGTCCGATCCAGTGTCACGAGCCATCCTCTCACCTTCAGAGTCCGCTAATGCACAGATGCTAGTAGAGGTGAGCTTGGAGAGCACATTCCTGGTCTAGGATACATTTTAGGCAGCAGAGTCAGTTCCCGATTGCGAGGCAGATGATCCAATTGATTCAGATTCAGATCCCTCAGAGTCATACATAGATTGGGTAGAGTTTGATGACATGATTCCTTGTCTTATTTTCTAGAGCCTACAGCTAGGGTGGAGGATGATTCCATTCATAGCAGAGACACATTAGTAGAGAAGGATTTACCAGATTCAGATTTTCAGTGAGAACCCTCATATTCCCATGCAGATTTGGTCGCATTCACTCAAACATTTCAGAGGCCAGATCCTCCAGCTCCTAGTTGCCTAGAGCAGAAAACCTTATCGCAGTCGTTGAAGTATAGGTTCCTTGCGGGTGAGCATGGGATGCACCCAGTCATTATCTCAGCGAATTTGACTGGAGAGCAAGAATCCCGTCTGATGGGGGTTCTTGAAAAGAACAACAAGGAATTAGGATGGAGCGTAGCCGATGTCCAGGGGATAAGTCTAGCCCTGTGCACCCACCATATCTATCTCGAGGAGGACGCTAAGCCATCGCCTGAGGTCCAGCGGCAGCTGAACCCGAACCATGAAGATGTTGTCATGAAGGAGATCTCGAAATGGTGGAGAGCCAATTTTATCTACCCCATCTCTGACTCCAAGTGGGTCAGTCCATTACGTGTGGTGCCCAAGAAGACGGGCATCACTATAGTTGTGAGTGAGTCTGGAGAAGACATCGCCACTCGGGTACCCACTTCTGAGATGGTCTGTGTGGACTACAAATGATCGAATCAGGCCATCAAGAAGGATCATTTCCCGTTGCCTTTTATTGATCAGATTATACTAAGTCTAGAAGCGAAGAGTCACTACTGCTTTTTGGACGGGTACTCCGGATACCAATCAGGTGGCCATTGCGCCAGAAGACTTGCACAAACCACATTCACCTGTCCCTTCAGGACATATGCTTTCAGATACTTTCCCTTTGGCCTATGCAGCGCTCTGGCGACATTCCAAAGGTGTATGTTGTCCATCTTTTCGGACATGGTGGGTGAGTTCTTGGAGGTCTTCAAGGATGACTTTTCGATCTACGACAATGGGTTTGATGCTTGTCTTGAGTGCCTAGATAGCGTCATACAGTAATGCATTGAGGTCGACCTTGTTTTATCTTGGGAGAAGAGTCACTTCATGATGACTCTAGGGACAGTGCTTGGCCATATCATTTCCAACAGGGGCATGGAGGTTGATCAGGCCAAGGCGGATATCATTAGAAAACTCAATCCACCGTCCAACTTACGACAGTTACGGTCTTTCCTGGGGCACGTTGGTTTCTACCGACGACTCATTCATGATTTCGGTAGGATTGCCCATTCATTGACTGATTTGCCCATTGTTGATGATAAATGCTTGCATCATTTGAGACTCTCAAGAGTCTAGTTGTGAAGGCTCTTGTCCTCCTGCCACCTGATTGGTCTCTCTCATTCGAGATCATGACGCATGCCTCTGATTTTGCTGTGGGGCCCGTGATAGTACAGAGAAGGGATTATTGCCTTTTGCCATTCACTACGCTTTCCGTACATTTGATGCCACACATCGAATCTATACGGTCACAGAGAAGGAGAAGCTAGCCGTAGTCTTTGCCCTAGTTAAGTTCATATCATAAATCATTGGATCTAGAGGGTCTATCTACACTGATCATACCGCCATCAGGTACCTGATGGCAAAGAAGGATGCCAAAGCGAGATTGACTAGATCGATCCTTCTACTCCAGAGTTTGATATTCAGATTTAGGGTAAGCCTAGAGTCCAGAATGTGGTGGCAGATCATCTCTCCCGATTATAGCATCTTGAGATTCTGAACAGATGGACCCTATTAGTGAGACCTTCCTAGACGATATGATCCTTGCTATCGCCTCACTCTCGTGGTACGCTGACAGTGTGAACTATTTTGTCGCTAAGAAAGTTCAGCAAGGTTGGCCCAGGAAGAGACTTGAGACCTTCCTAGCGAAGGCCATGTCTAACCATTGGGAGCATCCCATCCTTTACCATGAGGGAGGGGATAGTGTCTGACGACGGTGCATTCTCAAGAGGAGCACCATATCGTCCTCACCTACTGCCATAAGATGGAGGCAGGTGGACGTCACTCTAGGAGGAGAATGGCACAGAAAGTGCTGCAATCCCAGCCTATGGTGGCCTACTCTCTTTAAGGATTCTGATGAATTCGTGAAGAGATATACTGACTGTCAGAGGATGGGCACTTGTGGAAAGCGTGATATGATGCCGATGCAGCCCATTCACTTCTGTGAGGTTTTTAACGCATGGGGCATCTATTTCATGGATCCATTCCCTAAGAGTCAGGGATTCAAGTACATTGTGTTGGCCTTTGATTATGTGAGCCGTTGGATTGTGGCCATCCCAGCCCGAACCGCAGATGCTAGGACTGTATTCCAATTTTTAAGGAAGAATATCACGGTTCGGGGTACCTCAAGTGTTGATTTCTGGCAGGGGGTCTCATTTCGTCAAGGACAAGGTAAAGGCCCTTGCTAGCAAGTTCAGCATAGACCATCGAGTAGCTACTCCACACCATCTTCAGACCAATGGTCTTGCTGAAGTGTCAAACATTGAGATCAAGACTATATTACATAAGGTCGTCCACCCTGATCGAAAGGATTGGTCTCAGCTTTTGGACTCGGTCTTGTGGGCACATAGTGATAGATATGGGAAAAATCCTCACGCACACCAGGGAAGCATGATGATCGCATTGAATGCGGTCGGGAGTGACTAGTCGTACTAGTTGCTCGATACTTCGGAATTTAAAAAATTCTATGTGATGAAACCACATGATCCAAGAACACTTCTCGGATCAATTCGTCTAAACCACAAACAAGTAGTAATATTACCTATTGAAGTGTGGTTGCGATCGACTCTCTAAACAAAGAGACCTCCTATCTCAAGTCCAATCCAACGAAGGAGACGCTTGCGAGCGTGGGGATGAATCGCATGCTCTCGCAATCCATGTTGATGATCCAAGTAGCGGATCTCCTATCTCGTCACACGAGATCTAACATCATCTTCCCGAGCGAGATGCAATGAAGGAGATGGAGATCCACGAGTAGATGATCCGACAACATAATGACGATGCTGCGTCGATGACGATTCTCACAATGGCTCTGTGGTGGACAACCATTATAAGAAAGAGGGAGAGCCTTGTCATGTAGAGAAAAGAGAGAGAAAGAGCATTCATAATTCATTTAGCCTCTTTCATGAAGTGCAAGGGTGCATGTTCTTATATAGGGTTTTGGGAGTCCATGGATCATAATCCGTGGACAACACACAATCAACGGTTGAAATTGAAGTGTGTTTCTTTTAATGGCCGTGATCTTTTTGTGAAAAACACAACAACAATTAATTTAATTTAATATATATCGATAAATCAATATATTTAAATTCATATCAAATCAATTAATTATACTCGGAGATAATGAGGAGATGAACCATATCCCCTAAAAATAGGGGACATCCACTCTTCTCGTGAGATCTCAATTATCTCATGAGATCTCATTGTCTCATGAGATCTCATTATCTCATGATATATCTCCAAAATTTACGACAACAATTGTTGTAAATTATTTCACAAATATAATTCACAATTATCTTGTGAAATATTGCATTCATGCCATTAAAAAATGTGAATCACATTCACATCCAAAAATAAAATGTAAATTATATTTTCAATTAATCATCTAATGTGAATCCAATTCACATTAATAAGTAATTAACAAATATAAATCACAATATGCTCTCTCTTATATATTATTAATTATATTTATAATATATATGATTAATATGGATAGTGCTATCCACATTATTTATATCCATGATAATTAAATCACATTTAATAATCTTGAATCTCTTTTCTCATGTGCCCAAATAACATGAATCACATTCACATTATTCATATCTTTGATAATTAAATCACATTTAATTATCTTAGATATCTCTCCTTATAATATGAATCAAATTCATATCATCCATGATAATTAAATCACATTTAGTTATCAATTTTCTCGATGCTTGAATACTTATATCAACAATGAAATTACCCATGAACTCTTTCAAGGATAATGCGCTTTCTCCGTGGATACTTGGATATAAGGACAGGGCGATTGTACTGTTCCACGTATAGTGACTGGGATATTGAGATCACATCTCAAATCCAGATCTTGGGTCTCCCATAGATGCTTGATTAAATCAAGACCGCAAATCTAATTTTCTCATTGCATCTGAATCACATCCAGATCAATGTCCAACACATGGACCAATATCAAATTACTTCTCTACAGAGAGGAGTCACTAAAATCCATACCCGTTTCATAAGTCCCTAGGAATGGAAGCATCATGGTTATACATGGTTTATGATCACATCACCCTAAGTATTCTCAACACCTGTACATCCTGCATACTGGAAGACTCAGAATAAACCCGAAGTATTAGATCAACTTTATACTATTTACTTTAGGGTTTTATCAGTAAGTTTCTCATTTGATCATTGGAGTTGGTATTGATCATATCCCTTTCCAAAAGCATATATCATACCCAGGTCTTGATCATAGACGTTCCAAAAGTATATATCAAACCCACAAATTCAGTCAAGCTTCAAAAGCGAGACGACCATGCATAGAATTTGATTCTTCCCAATATCTCATGAGTGAGCTCATGTCTTCCGGTTCAGTCGTGAACTTGTATGATCCCTTTGAGAGATCGTATTACTCATATGCCCTTATATGCACACCAGCGTGCCGGTGTATAGACCTTAGTTAGGTCATCAACCGATTGATCTGCCAAATGTACATACTGAGACATATAGTAACACATATGTCTCCGGCAGAGGATGCGTGCCTATATCGTGTCAGCATACAATATATGTCTTTGGTTATCTCAATCTCGTTAAGTCAACTCTTTGACCTAACTAATCTAAAACCTCCGAATTTCTATTCCTATGCAGAGGACCTGCATCAAGAGGTCGGTCAGATATCAGCCTATGTGAGAAAGGATTGCCATCTCCTGCTCAGGCTGGAGATCATCTCTTAACAATCATTTGATGGTGCTCGATGAGTCCTCAATCTAACTCTTTAGATATTCATCCAAGCACCATCCTCTATGATTCAATAATTGATTCAACAGTTGTATGATTATGAAGATGAACACGGTACATAACCCTAATTTTACCAAGGGACCTATTATGCAAATTAATTATTCTTCATTTCAGATCAGGGACTGATATTCGCAATAGCATTTATTGCATAATGGCTCGCCGTGGGCTCGCATGTCCAACAATCTCCACTAGCCCAAAGAGCCAATAATGGGCTAATCATTTAAACCCACACTCATGTGACAATCATAGGCTATTTAGAAAATAGCTAGGTAAGTTGATCAGTCACTCTGTTCCCAAAAGACTATGCCAAGTCCTTTTACGACACTTGCATGTCCCTAGGTAACAGTGCTCGCATCCAATGCGAATGTTCCATCTTATGCAACCAATACTCAATCATGATAAAGCAATTATATCCTTGACACTATTGCTCAATAATTATTATAACTATTATTTCCATAATCCTTATCAGAATACCTTTATTCCTGGAGATCTCTATCTCCCAAGGCATCTATAGTAAAAACCTGTTGGATCACTATCTATAAAGTCTTAGGTTCTTGATGACGATACTTTGAAATTATTATCTCTAAGTCTTGTCATCATTGAAGATAGTTATTATTACTGCAATCAAGTTTTTTATTTCTATGGTAGGCTTCACAATGGATCGCGCAGAAGGTGAAGGCCTGTCTTCACTCGATTTTACTCTCAATTGATGTCACAAATGGGTAGCTCTAAGCTCTAGGACACCCCTTGCAATGGTGGATAGGATCGAAGGTCGACGGAGGCGGAGTATTTATAGTAAGGGTATGAGGGTACATGTGATGGAGGGCGAGGTTTCATGGAGGTCGTGGAGCAACGATGATGGTCTTCATGTGGGTTGTGGTGTCAGGCGAGGATAAGGGAGTCATGGGATATGTAGTGGTGGTGATAGGGGGTGGAGAGGAAGTTTGGTGTGGAGCTGAAAATAGGAAGGGGTCGGCGAACGCGCAAGGTAAAGATCGTGGGAGAGAGGGCGTGCAGGAGGTAGATGACGATCTCTGGCCGTTTGATCGAGTGATCCAACAGTCAGGATAAGGGAGCGAGGGGAAGGTCTAGATTTAATTAGAGGGGTGAGATTGAAGGGTTAAGGTGGCGACACGTGGCAGCCACAGGTGAAGGTGCTAAGGGACGGTCAGGATGAGGTCCTATGGATCTGATCGAAGGGTCCATATACAGCGTGAGATGAGTGGACAAGATGGAGTCTTCTTGTGCTGATCGGAGGGCGCACAACTCACCACGGGTCGTGCTGAGGCGTGACGCTAATGGAGGGCGGTGATGAAGCCTAGACATTGATCGAATGGAAAGGATCAAAGACGGGATGAACGGTGGTGATGAGGATAGATGGAAGGCCATTGGACGGTGGAGTACGAAGGGCACATGGAGCAATGTGAGCGGGCCGCGTGGCACAATCAGAGGGTGCCACGTGGCGTGATCTGAATGGCCGAAAGATAATGTGGAATTAGGGAGAGAAGATGACTGAATTTGGAGAAACTCAAAACATGAAATTGTAGATCTTGATGAGATCTACAAGTTACATATTAACCGAAAACTAATATAAGGTAAATAAGATACAAAAAAAGGGTACAAATATACATATGTATAATGTACAAATGGGCCCCAAAACTCAAGTTTTGCATATGAGCTACGATTTAAATGAAATTGGTCTCATTTTGAATGTATCTGAATATGTATTGTTCTAAAAGTGAGTATACCAATATCGGAGTTTGTATGAGGTAGATATTTGCATTCTAAGGTCTGAGGTCTCTAGCTGAGTTTGGGGTCTTATTGGGTAATTTTAAAAGCTAGGAAATGTGCCCTATTTTTCTTGTATTATTAGTTAGTAATATACATAGTATAGAGATGGTTTTATAGAAATTGGAGTGAGTAAAAATATAGATAATTAAGTGGATATTGGTGAACATATAGGTGAATATTTGCATGTGAATTAGGCTTCTTATTGAATGCAGATATGAATGCTAGAATGCAGATGTTATGTATGCAGGCATGAATGCTAATTATGCATGATAAACAGAAATATGCATCTACTTACTCGGGAACAATGCTCTATTTTCAACTTTTAGAGCGATGAATCACAGATTCATCAATGACAGTGACTTTTTCTAGGGAACAAGATGGACAACAACAATGAGATAGAGAAGACGTGTGGAGAGAGAGATAGAGAATTGTGTCTCTTATTGTGTTATGGATGTGATACTGTTCCATATTAGTTTGCAACAATGATTATTTTGGCTTTAAAATATATTAAGTATATTGAAATTAATGAACATATGTAGATGGAATTGATTGGAATGAATGGAACTTCATTCCATATATGGGGTGAACGGTCACAAAGTTGAGACAACTCAACTTGGTTGTCCACCCTTGTATGGCAAAGACGCTTCATCATTATAATTTTGTTGGCAACTTATTTATCAATAAAAGTTTCTAAATAATTTTTCACCAGAATAATTCCAAATTATTTTGTGATAAATTCAATCATACCATTGAAATGTGTTAATCTTATTCATACATCCATTATAAAATGTAAATATATTTACAATTAATTGTTCAATGTGAATCCAATTCAAATCAACTATTTATTTGTTAATATAAATTACAATTATCTCGCTCCAATGTATTAGAAATCACATTTATAATATCCATAAATAATATTACTAGTGTTATCCACATTATTCACATCCTTAACAATTAAATCAGATTTAATTATCTTGCATGTCCATTCTCACATGCATTAATGATATGAATCAACTTCATATTGTTCATAATAATTAGAGAGCAATCAATTATTTATTTTCTTAATGCTAGATGCATTATCCACAATGAAATTATTCTTGAAATCTTTCAATAATAACGCATGTTCTCCCTGGGTACTTGGAGATTAGGACGTGGCGATTATACGTTCCACGTATAGTGACCTTGATATTAATTCCTCATCTCAAATCTGGATCTCTATACCTCCTATAGATGTTTGATTAAATCAAAGCAGTAAATCTAATCTTCTCATTGAATTTGAATCACATTCAGACCACCGTCCAACATTTGGACTAAGATTAGATTACTTCTCTAATAAGAGGAGTCACTGAAATCCAGACATGTTTCGTCACTCCCTCGGAATGGAAGATTCATGGTTATACAATCATTTATGATAATATCCCCCTTATGTATTCTTAATACTTGTACATCCCAAATACTTGATGTCCTAGAAGGAACTCGATGATTTAGATCAATTTAGATTGTCCTCTCTAGTGCATTATCATTAGGCTTCTCATTTGATCATTAGGAGTCGATATAAATCATATAGTTTCTAAAATAATATTTCATACCTAGGTATTGATGATATACTTCCGAAAAAGCATATATCAAACTCACAAATTTATTCTAGCTTTCGAAACGAGATGACCGTGTCTGGAATTTTATCCCAATATCTCATGACTGAGCTCATAACTTATGGTTCAGTAATGAACTTGTATGATCCCTTTGAGAGATCATATTACTCATATCTCTTGTATTCACAACATCTCACCGTGTATAGACCTTGATTAGATTATCAACCTATCGGTCTGTCAAACGTACATACTCAAATAGATAACCACACTTATGTTTCCGGTCAGAGGGTGCATGCCTATATGGTGAAAGTATACCACATAGGTCTTGGTTATCTTTATATCGTTAAGTCATCTCTTTGACCCAACTTATCTAACATCTCTGAATATTTATTCCTATACAGAGGACCTACATCATCAGGTCAGTTAGATATAGACCTTTGGAAAATATATTGCCATCTCCTTATTATGTTTGATATCCCCTCTTAACAATCACTTGATGGTTCTGGATGAGTCCTCAATTTAACTCTTCAAATATCATCCAAGTACCATCTTCTATGATTCAACATATGAATCAACAACAGTATGTTCATTAAGATAGTCGTGGTACATAACCTTAAATATACTATTGGACCTATTATGAAAATTAGTATTTATTCATTTCAGAATAAGGAATGATTTGAAATAACATTTATTACATAATGGCTCGTCATGGACTCGCATGTCCAACAATCTCCCACTAGCCCAAAGAGTCATTACTAGGCTAATCTTTTAAACACACATGCATGTACTAGTCCTAAGCTATTTAAAAAATTATCTTGGTAAGACGACTAGTCACTTTGTTCCCAAGAGACTATGTCAAGTTATTTTATGGTACTTGAATATCTCCTGGTAATAACGCTCGCATCAAAAGGGAATGTTGAAAATCTTATTCAACCAATACTCGATTTTGTTAAATAAGTTACAGTGTATTTGGTACAACACCTCAATAATTGTTATATGCAGTATATAATTTCTAGTATACTTGTCAGAATGCCCTTATTCTTGGATATCTCTATCTCCTAAGAATAAGACCAAGATCAAGTCTTTAGTCTTAAAGGCATTTGTAGTTAAGATCTTTTAGATCACTATATATAATGTCTTATGTCCTTGAAGATAAGACTTCGAGATCACTATATCAAAAATCTCGTCCTCTTTGAAGATATCGTTATTACAACTATTAAGTGTTTTATCTCCATTGTAGGATTAGTAGAAGTTTACTACTCCCACTGCATGGCTGACATCTGACCTTTTGTACACATTCTAATATACCAAAATCATGCCCATAAATTATTTAATAGAGTTGTTGGTTTAGAAAGAACCATAGAGATCAGATTTCGATCGATCAAACAAAATTTTAGTAAAAATAAGAGATATTGAAAAGAATGAAGGAAATGGATTTTATCTCTTATTTTAGCATTTTACCTATTTATTTATCTAAGTATGTTCCCATAGGTCAAATTCAAGGAGGGAAAATACTATATTGCGGCATTTGAGGGAAAGAATAAATTTCATGATTTTATTTCTTCTTGAAAATGAAACCAAAAGAGATTCAAAATAGATACGAGTTTAGAAAATCAGAATGTATAAAACACACAATAAAAATCTGCAAAAACTATCAAGAAATCTCGCTAAGGTAGTTGTGTAACTACCCTATCAAATTCGATGACAAATGAAATCAAAATGATGTCCAAAATTACCCTATAGTTCACGGGTATAAGTACAAGAATATAAAAGAAATTCATACAGACAGAACTCTGTTCGGGGACTAATTTGAAATAAAAACTAGATATTTTACATTTAGGTCCATGTACGGGGACCTAAATGCAAATAGTTGAAACTTCTGGAGCACTTGAGAATTATGGAAACTATAGGGCGCTTTCAACGACCAAGATTAGAACGCACGTGCAGATCTCGATCATCCTTTCCTGCCACATGTTGTGATTCTGCATGCTTGGGATGTTCTATGTGTTCTTCCATCTCTCTGTATATATGGAAGCAGGGGCGTCTTCTTCCATTTCTTGTTGACGAAGGAGTGATCGATTGGGACTCCTCCATGGCCAGAGGGGAGACACCTTCTCCACTCAAGCTCGCCTGTGGGTGAGCTGACTCCGAGGTGGGTGGAATTAGTAGTGAGACATCGATGAAAGAGGCGGTTGTGATGTGAAGGTCTAAAGAAGAGATGCAGTCTTTACTTGATTCTTTTTCGAAGGAAAGCACTAAATTATGAAGAAATTACACCTGATGAATGATTATACATGCAATATAAACTTATATGCTCGATTTGTGATAGAAACAACCACAATTTTTGGAATTTCATATTCAAATAGAGCTTCTAGGAAAAGTGAAAATGTTCGAGATTTGAAGGTGAATTTGAGTGAATAAGGAATGAATTTGAAGGATGATTTGAGGGATGCGATTAAGAAGGTAATTACAGGGTCTTAATTATTTGATTATGTGGTCTAATTTATGCATGAATATCTAGAATTAAACAGAAAAAAGATGGATGAATATTTATGGTTGCAGAGTGTATAACTCTATTGGTCAGTACTCGACGGGGCAGTCTTCCTGGAACTCTTACACTCACAATCCTCAGAAGGAGTTGTCACCTCCGGAGTGAGGCGGATGTAGGTGGAGAATGAAGGTCGAAGGCCATTTTGATTTCTTGAAGTTGGAGGCTCAGGAGAGATAGTAAGAAATGTCAAATCTGGTGACTTTTTATAGAGCCATCCGAGTAGAGTTAGCTGAAGATGGACGATGTGCGTGTAGGATGGTTGTTATTTGAAGATATTAGAAGGTTAGGATAGTAGGAAGAAGCTAGGATGAGCACAAAAGCAATTGTTGAATCACGGCCAATATAACATATCAAATAGAATTGTTCTTGGAGAAGAAGACACCATGTGTTGACACGTGTAAACACCTGGTTGCCAAGTATCAAGAAATTGATTAATAAATATATATCAAGTAGTAAATAATGTTATTTTAAATAGGTATACAAAAATATAGACAAAAAAATATCTAAATCATGGTATATTTAATTTTTATACTAATAAATAACTTACGAAATATAAATATTATATTAATAAGTAGGTATAAATAATACTTTATACGATGTTTTCGGAATTTTAATTTAATAAATTAAAGATAACATACCAATTTTATATTTTTATCGATAATTAGAATAATAAATAGAATATTTATGATTTTTTTTGGATTTTAATAAATTACATTAAGTATATTAATAAATACGGGTATAAGTTATATAGTTCAATTTTACATATAAATTAGGGTTTTTTATTGAAAATAATAAATAATGTTAGAAATCTATGAAATAAATTAAGGTTAAAATACAAGATCAAGGAAATATTTAAAAATTATAAAGTCATCAAAACAATAAATATTTTTTTCTAGATAAAATAATTAGCCCGGAAACCCAGTTGTGATTAGATCTCCAGATCGACTTTTTGCAAAGAGACTCCGATTTGAGTGAAATCACCTCCATTAATTAGAGAATATTATTTTATGAATTTTAAAGTGAGTAGATTGAAATTGGAGTTCGTATGAGAAAGTTATGATGTTCGGAAATTGAGAATTTGACACTTTACAAGTTGGATTCCTTGACATATATAACATAATATTTTATAGTTATTTTTATATTTTTCTATACATTTTTAAAATTAATTAGGAAAAGTGTTTGTTGAAAAATATATTCATATGAATTAATTTAAAATCAATGAATATTTAATATACATTGCATAATTATTGAAGGATATATAGAGTCTAGATATAATTAAATTTTATTGTTTTCTTCCTTATATCCCCTACTTATTTGTGTGTTAACCAATCCATGCTGACTTGATCTCGAGGGTTAGGTTATAAATATATCATTCAACAATATTTATTTTGTTAGTCATATTGTGTGTGTATATATATATCTACAATTTTCCTTCTTCTTTTTTTCCTTGTTTTATTCTTTTATTGATTCACATGATTTTAATGCATAAATGTGCATTTTTATACATGAGCATGGTTTTGTTAAATGATGGAAATAAATGAAAAGACAAAATACAGAAAGAATGTTAATGAAACATGGATTCATTACATCCAACAAACAAAGAGCTTTCCATAACTAATACATCATGACATGTAGCTTTGTCATTAACATCCTAGACTCATGGAATTCCTATCCCTTTCGATAGATCTGTACCATATATTAAGGGAAAGAAGCATTTCTTGGAGTTCTCCAAAGAATGGAATCTATCAAGTGTGTACCACTAATCTAATGGTCCCAATGCCCTCCTCGATTTGCTTCATAACATGTTAAGAACTAAGATCTAAGAGGTATCCTTTAGATCATATGTCAATATATGTAATAGCTAGATCACAAGACACTTATAAACATCCTCATTTCATTCCAAATTATTAGGATACTATCAACATTTAGCATAATGAACACAATGGCATTCCCACTAAGCATCACATGGTTCATCAAGATTCTATCTGAAATCATAACCTTTATAATTTCATCAAATCTGATGTTCCAACTCCAAGAAGATTATTTTGAGTACATAGATGGTGTTCTTAGGCTTTCTCAGCTTGCATTCCTCAACTATGAAGCCCTGGGCAACTTTATATGAATATCCTCGATGAGAAATTCACAGAGGAATGAAATCTTGACATCCATCTTGTAGATGTCGATGTCAAGATGTGTATCTATAGTTAGTAAAAGTTTGATGGGATAAAGCAGGGTCATTTAAGAGCAACTCTCATCACAAGCGATGTCTTCTCATCGGGTCTATCTTCTGGATATGAGCCATGTTATGAAGATCTCTACCTTCTAATCAGATTCTTGCTTTCTCTTGATGATACATTTGCACCCAACATGTGTTATCCTTATAGGTGGCTCCTCGAGATACTATATACAACACTTGTATATGAAGTCTACTATAGACATTTTTGCTAACATCCATCTCTCATTGTCATGATCCTTAGAAGCTTCATTATATGAAGTTGGATCATTGTTCGACTTAACAAACACATGGAATCTATCGTAAAACTCGATTGAATGGATACAATTGTTTCATCTTTAATAGTCCTTAAAGTTTCCGATTTCAGGAGCCCCACTATCTTCTCAAGATTCAATGAGTTCCTTTGCTTCATTTTCATCTTGATTCTCAAGAAAGTCATCCTCTAAGAATTATATTCTGAGATGGAATCTATTAAGAACCTCAAGGTCATAAAGTAGGTATCCAATACAATACTTTATATTCCTAATGAAGTAGCACTCTCTGGTACTAGTTTCTAACTTACTTGCATCCATGACATGGTCATATAGCAAGCAACCCCAAATATTCATGTATCCAACACTAAAATATGTTTCAAACCATAGGATATGAGGGTTTTCAGGTATATATCTGCATGGAATCTTATTTACGATATATAATGTAGTCTCTACCACATATATACCTTGAAAATAGGTTGTAGTTATGCTAATATTCATCATTGATCAAATCATGTCAGACATGATCCATTTGCATCTCCCTACAACTTTATTGAGTTTAGGTGAAGTAGGAGGAGTGAGATAGGAATGATATTCCATTCTCCATAAGATATTCCTTAAATTCATCTTATAATTCAATTGCATCACCCTACAACTCCGTTGAGTTTAGGTGTATTAGAAGGAGTGAGATAGGAATGATATTCCTTTCCCCATAAGGTATTCCTTGAATTCATCTAATAGGTACTTTCTACCTTGGTTAGATCAAATTCACTTCATCATCCTTGAAACATTGGCTCTAAACAAAAGTGAAATCGTTTAACATTTCAAAGATTTCTAAGTGGAATGGAAGAAATCTCATATCATAAATAATCAATAATAGGTATCACATATCATTAAAGTTTGCCATGATATAGATGATTAACATAAATCAGTATGTATGAGATCCCAAATACCTTGCCAATTAGCAACATTCTGATGAATCAATGATTCGTTAACAATCTATGTGCATTTTCTCTTAAAATCTTTAATAAATACATGTAAATATCGATTAATTTCCATTTCTTAAAAAAACCATAGTCATGAAAAAAATGCACTTTTATACATTAAAATAATGTAAATAAATAAAAGAATAAAAATAAAGAAAATAAAAATAAAGGCAAATTGTAGATTTGCATATATGTACTATATGACTTGTAAAACATATATCTAACAGTTATATTTATAACCTAATCCCCGAGACCATGTCCACATGGAATGGTCGACAAATAAATAAGTCAGAGGAGATAAGGAAGAAAATAAATTAAAATTAATAATTCCATACTTTATACATCCTTCATTAATTATTTATTAAATACCAAAACTTTAAAGATTTTTACTTAATTCATATGAATTTATTTTTCACAAAACTCTTCTCCTAATTATTTCTAAAAATATATAGAAAAATATAAAAATAAGTTAAAAATAGAACATTGTATATATACCAAGAAGTCCAACTTGTAAATTCTCAAAATCCCAACTTTCGAACATCATAACTTTCTCACACGAACTCCAATTTCAATCTACTCACCATTGAAGTCATAAAATAATATTCTCTAATGAATAAATGTAATTTCACTAAAATCGATATTTGTCTATAAAATGTCGATTTTGGGACCTAATCACAATTGGATTTCCGGGATATCTATTTTATTTAAGATATGTTATTTTTATTTTAATGATTTATAATTTCTGATCATTTTCTTTATCTTGTATTTTAATCTTTATTTATGTCATAAATTTTGAAGCACATTTATTTTTTTGATAAGTAAAAAACCCTAATTTATAGGTAGAAATGAATTGTACAACATATACTTGTATTAACTAAAATTCTTGAATTGATATATAAAAATCCAAAAAAACATACATACTTTAATTATTAATCTAATATTTAAGAAACTATAAAATTAATATACTAGTTATTAAATAATAAACTTAAAAATACAAAATCTATTTATCAGATATTATCTATACTTATTTATAAATAAAATATTTATATTTTATAAAGTAATTATTAATTCTTAAAACTAACTATGTCATAATATAGAAAATACAATTATTCACATTTTTCATTTTTATATATGATTAAAATAAGGTTATTTACCATTTCTTTTATATTTATTAAAGTATTTTTTGAATCTAGCCAACCAAGTGGTGACACGTGTCAACACTTGGGACCTTCTTCTTCAAGAAGGCCAGCCGGAATCTGTTTCAACCACCGAGCTTTGCTTTTTCTCCAATATAACTCCTAACCTCCTCCTCCGTTCTAAACCCTTTATCTTCTTCCTCTAACCATCCTCTTCCACTGCCACCATTGATCTCTAACCAAGCCTCATTTGTTCGCCTCTAAATGCTCCTCTAAAACCTCCAATAACAACTGACTAATCCTAAGCTCAAGCTTCGAGATCCCCCTGGCCGTCAACTCTACTTCTCTGTTGCTTTATGGTCTCCTCCATTTGTGATAGATCTTTGTGCCACCCAGCGTAGAAGAGGGTACTTCAAAGGAGACATTCCAAGGCTCCGCCGCCTTACATCACCGCCATCGCATTGTGTATAGCTCCGATAAGACCACTCATGAAGCTATCACCAGAGGGTCCTGCACCCTCGAATCCTTAGGTCAATTTATCCAATTTTACAATTATATTTCTTGATTTTCATGCCTTCATTAGGTCCCTTAATCATGTAGTTAGGATAGCTTAATTACCCTATTAGACGCTCATCAAATTCCACCTTCAAATTCGATTTAATCCAATCCAAATCACTATCCATTTCTTGCATTGTCACTGCTACACATATATTCTGGAAACAAATCTTACATCTGCATAAATCTTCATAACTTTGACCGATTCCATTGCAATTTGAGCATATAATCATGTGCAGGTGAATCTATCATCTGGAGCTCAAGATTCACCATATGAAGCTACCAAGATCGAAGGATCTTCCCAAATCGTAAGCTTCTTCATCAATCTCCATGTCTACCATAACCATCATCTTCACTGACTATTAGCCACCGCTCTCGACCACTTACAGAGGAGATCCACCACAAGCGAGCTCAGACGGAGAAGGCGTCTCCCTCCTTGCCTAGTTGGAGGCCCAAGACCGGCATCGTTCATCGGTACTAATTCGGTGAAAAAGCCCTTGTCATGAACTGCGTGGAAGATCTTAAGAACACCATGAACATTTGGGAAGCACATCTTGCAGCCATGTGTACCTCCTCGACGGCTAAGATCACGTGATATATTGTAAATTCAGTTGTCAGGTAAAGGAGTAGAATATTCACACATTAAACCCGCCACGCTTCCAATGATTAACTTTCACCCTAGAATTGTTTTTAGATCCTCATGCAGGGACCTAAATGTAATACTTTTAGTTTTCTTTGCAAATAAGTTCTATTAAGGACCATATTTAACATAACTTCAATATTTTTCTTTTCACTTCTGCCCATGGTATGAAGGAGAATTTTAGACCTTATTTGGTTGTATTTTTTTCTCGAATTTTAGGGTAGTTTTATAGCTACCCTTGCAACATTTCTTGTATTTTTGTGATTTTTCATTATATCATTTTATCAATTCGATTTTCGTAAGATCGAGTTAGTTTTGAGTCTTTTCTCAACATTATTGTAAAACCAAGAATGTAGTGGAAGATTTCAAGATTTATTTCTTTCATCGACATACAAGTTTTGATATTCTTCATCCTTGTGTTCGACCCCAGAACACTTACGTAGATAAATAATAAAGTGTAAATGAAATAGGAGAGTGAGAATAGGTACTTCTTCTCGTTTCCTCTCTCTCTCTCCCCTATTTCGTTGTTTTTTATTTGATTAACTCGAATCGCACTCTTCACAGTTTTCTCTACACCGACGACTCTCTTCTTTAATTTAACCGCAAGTCGTATTCAAGTTATCAAAATGGCACCGTTACTGGGGAGGTGTTATTTCTACCTTAGTTTTTGACATAATTTTGAAATTTTCCGTTATTCTTGGTTTTATAGTTTTCGAGGCTTTTTCGATTTTTGTTTGATTTTTGCTTTACATCTTTTTCTCAATTTTTACGGCTTTTATTTATGGTTTTCTCCATGTTCCCACTCTAACTAATTTTTATAGAGCCTTCAGGTTCAACTGGCTTCCTCAGAAATCGAAGCAGCTGAAAGTGCAAAGACTGACCCTTTCTCTTGCGGGTTGGTTGTCGAGGGCAAAAATAGATAGTTTTCCCTGTTATTTTTCTTGTAAAAAAATAAAGACACTTCCTAGTTTTTCTGTATTTTGTAGAAAGGGTCCCCGAAAGGGCATCCGGTCTTGTACCTCCCCTCTACTTTTTCTCGGGGTTTGTTTCACCAAGTGTAATGCACTCAGAGGAGCAGGGTATCCACCGAAGTTTTCTTGCATCGCCGGTTTTCCACGGCTTTTCACGAGTATAGGTGCTTGTTTAGGTGTTTTCCATTTTTTATCTTCTTGTGCCCAAGTAGTTAGTTCCAGGACTCGCAACCTAGGTTCTTGCTTATCTAGGATAAATAAAAATTATATTAAAAAATTATTAGATGTTTCTCTGAAAAACTCAAAAAGAAAAGAGAAACCTGAAAAAAAATCAGGATTGCATTAACTATTTGACCTAAAAAAACGTGAAGGATTAGTTGGTTTGGGAGAGTAATCCTCACATTTCAACTGCAGGTACATTTCTAGATGTTGTGAGTGAGGAACCACACTTAAGGTTAGAACCAAAGTCGTATTTCTTTCAAGATACCACTTAGTCCATACACCTGATCATTGTTCCTCTGTTGGTACGCTCGGGTAGCCAGAAATGGTCCGGGTTGACTTAGCAAGGTGGGGTTTAGATGACATTGCATAATACTCCGTCCTCTAGTAACAAGGGTAGCCAGAAATGGTCTGTACTTACTCCCATACTGGCTGAGAACAACTGGTTTTTTGTAAGGTCTTGGGACAGAGTTGCGGGGAAATTCCAAGCACCTATTAGCTCACGATAATTTGTGAAAACACTTGTACGCCAAAATAACCCTAAAATCGACAAGGTAAAAGACCGAACTCTTACGATCATCATTGAGTTGTATTGGTGAATACAGGGTTTGCTTTGTGTTTGTTTGTAAGGCGTGCGTTACCGCATCTTATATGCCTTCTCCCATTCTCTTGAATTGAGATCATGCTCTCCCGATAATCCTCAAAACATCGAAGATGACGACTCAATTGTTATTTTTCTTAGACTTCGTGAGATCTTAATCTATCACCAGTCGTCGTAATTTTTCACAGACTTTGGATGACCCTCTTCCCGAGTCAGACCCATCTGATCGTAAGGAGTGTCAGACCAGACTCCCTCGCCTCCCAGGCCATCTTTTATGGCATACCCTCACCTCATTTCATCATCGCTTTATCCTACGATTTTCTCAGAGTCCTTAGGAAAAAATTTCCTTCCCAAAAGTTTTGAAGCAGATGGCTCGAGGGAAAGGACCAGTAGAGGAGCGACCAACTGAGAAACCACATGTTGATGGAAAAATCGGATCTAGCCATAGATATCACAATCGGGATTCTAGATACTTTACAACAGATAAATATTCAGATTCGAGATCAATTCAGAGTTTAGAATGAGCAGCAAGCCAAGATCGTTGCGCTCTTAGAAAGAGCAGGAAACCCATCACCACCTGTCGTGGTTCCTGCAACACTCATAGATGAGTATGACCTTGGTGCTTGAATTCTACATCAATTGATTCAGTTACTAGCGAATCATGGGACATATGAGTTGTGTATGTTGTTCATATCATTACTTCACAAGTTTTACGGGAGTGATACAGAGAAGCCATTTACCTTCTTGCAACAATTCAAGATGATATATGGTACAAGTAATAACCCTGGAGTTACGCACGAGCCTATTCACCTCAAATCTTTCCCCTTCACCTTAGTAGATAAGGCACTTTATTGGCTTAGTCATTTCGGGAGAGAGATTTAAGCATGTTCTGACTTGATTTCTACATTCCTGCGTAAATGTTTCCCTCTTGGACGGACCAACATGATGTGGATCCTATTCTCCAACTTCACTCAATGGTTGAATGAATCATTCCCGGAGGAGTGGGATTGGTTCGAGGATCTTACACAGAGTTAATCATGAGATATTGATGAAGGCATTGCGATTCAGCCAGTTTCACAGTTTTCTTCTCAAAACGTTCATCGCCAGCAGCAACTACAACATTATCCATAGCAAGGACGTCCGCATTATCAGCACCGATAGCACTAGACGCTGCAGCAGTCTCATCAGAATGCTTATTAGAGAACACATTCTATTCATCATCCTACTCTGAAATCACAACATAATTATTATCAATAGTAGTAGTCTCCATACACACCATAGAGAACTCCTCAGTAGTACATTCTGCAGCAGTAGATGTAGAGGTAAGAGAGAGTCAAGAGATAGGGTTACCTTGCCGAACCAAAAATATCTTCACAATCCCTGGCACCGAATCAAATCAGGGACATTTTGAGTACGCTCCAAGTAGCACACAAGATTGAGATGGAGCATATTAACCATCATATGGACGAGTTAACCGCGCCCAAGACCACTCTTCTAGCGCGACCTCAAATGAACCTGAATAACAAAAGGAGGCACCCATATTATGTAGATGACACAACAAGTACGATCTCTTTCCTTGAAATTTTTACCTAAATTCATTTGCTTCAGGAGTGTAGATCGCCACAAGCACCTGATCGGGAGGAGGAGACGGCACAAGGAGAGGAGTGAGAGCTAGACCATGATATGCAGGCTAAGGAGGAGAACCATAATAATAACAGGTATCAGCTACTTGATGATCTGGGAAAAGGGAGTGATGTTGAGATGATCGATATGGACTTAGCAGAATCAGACGATGAAACCACACCAGGCCTTGCAGACACTCCCGAGGCTGACATGTCCTTTCCTATTTTAGAGAGTTTTGTTGATAATTTTGAAACTCTCGATGTTCAAGTTGATCCTGATCTTATTAAAAAAGAATGTTGTTTTTTCTTGAAATTGTTCCTTTTCCTAATGCTTTATATTGAATAGGCACTAAAAAGTCTAAAAAGAATGATGTTACTCTATAAACTGAGAAGTTACTTAAATATCACATCTTTATGACAATCCCGCTCCATGATGCCTTTGATCAATTCCCTATGCTTAAGCAACAACTGAAGAATTAATGTACAATATGTAGGAAGAAGAAATCCATACAGAGAAGCATATTCAAACCAAGGCCACCTCCGATGTTATTTAGAATAGACTTCTGTAGAAGAAGAAGGATACATGAGCACACTATGTTAGATGCAAGATTTCAGAAGCCGTATTTGATCGCTCTCTTTTAGATAACAGATCCTCTATCAATATTTTACCATCTTGATTACTCAGCAAGCTCGAGTTAGGTCCTCTTTACAAACCTCGTTCGATTCTTCAGTTTGCTGATAGACCTGCAAAGAGACCTAGGGGCATTTTGATGAATGTTATAGTAATCGTCTAGAGTCTGCAATTCCTAGTGGACATTACTTTCTTGGACATGGAATGCCCTGTACTTTTACACCTTACCTCGACCATTCTTGGGAGGCCTTTCTTGGAGCTCGTAAAGGCCGTCTTTGAATATGATATAGGGAAGGTATTTTTTTTGCTGAAGGCGAGAAGGTACACATAAAGTTGGAGAGAAAATCATCAAATGCTGCAACAACAACAAGTTCCTATGCTCTGAGTTCCTTGGCCACCTGTGATTACATGGATGAGGTTTTCCTTGATGACCTCGAGAGGTATCATGTAGAAACCCAAGATATCCTAGAAGAGGAAGGGTCCGAGATGTCAAGTGGCATCTCTTCTAACTGTAGTTTATATTTCAGCATGGATGGTGAAGATAATAGGGAAGAAAGAATTGAGGATTATATGAAAAACATTTTAGACTCAAAAAATATATAGAAATCCTCCATCTCACATGATTTAAAGATCGATTTTTACTTAATCGAAATATTTTTGTCTAATCATTCTGAGATTCAGCACGGTTGCGAGTCAGATGATGTTTTACACTTCTTCTGTAGTACGGTTGTAGAATACATTGAGAAAGTGAATAATTAAAATGTAGATACATCCACCAACAAGAAAGATCCCATTACACAATTAGAGGATGATAATGTAGAGCCCTAGGTGACCTTACTGGAGCTGTTGAGCTTACCACCAAACATGAAATATGCTATCCTTGCGGGTCTACACCGAAAGTTTCCAGTCAATATCACCACATATTTGACCAAAGAATAAGAATTCTGTCTTATGGAGATTCTTGAAAGAAACTGCAAGGCCATTTGGTGGACAGTATCCGTCCTCTGTGGCATAAATCTAGCTTTGTGTTCTCATTATATCTATCTTGATGACGACAATAGATGCTCTAGAGAGATTCATCATAGGTTGAATCTCGTCTTACGTGATGTTGTCAAGAAAGTGATCATGAAATGGTTTGACGCTGGCTTAATTTATCCTATCTCAAACTATGAATGAATTAGCCCATTTCATGTTATCCTGAAGAAGTCGGGTAATTAGATGGTTAATAACGGGAGTGGAGAGGAGATTCCAAAGAGAGTAACCATGCTGTAGAGGGTGTGAATTTATTACAGAAAGTTGAACACTATGATAAAGAAGGATTACATCCCATTGCGTTTTATAGATCAAGTAATATAACAATTGGTAGGGAAGGAATAATTTCCTTTCTAGACGCACTTTCACATGTCCTTTATGCATATATGCCTTTAGACAGATGCCTTTTGGTTTGTGCAATGCCCCCGCTACATTCTAGAGTTGCATGCTTGTTATTTTTTCAGACATGGTCAGTGATTTTCTCGAGTTCTCTATGGATGATTTTTCGATCCATAGTGAGTCCTTTAATGATTGTTTAGTGTACATAGACCGGGTTCTTAAGAAATGTTGTGAGATTAATATCGTTCTATCTTAGGAAAAGAGCCATTTTATGGTTACAAATGGGATCGTGTTGGGGCACGTCATCTCCAAGTAAGGCATGGACATTGACCCTGACAAGGTGGATGTTATCAAATGACTTAATCCACCATCCAATATAAACCATATACGGTATTTTCTAAGGCATGTCTGCTTTTACCGACAGTTTATCAGGGACTTCTCTAAGATTGCCTCACCATTAACTTGACTTTTAGTCAAGGACGTCGAGTACTTGTTAGATGACAAATGTCTTTATGCCTTCCTCACTCTTAAAGAAATGATGACTTCTTAGATTGATTCTCTTACTCTAGGAATTTAATTTAGATATTGGAGATAATCCTGGGGTAAAGAACGTGGTAGCTGATAACCTCTCCCGTCTACAGATATAGTAGCCTTTAGATGTTTACACATCAGAGATTGCAGAGAGATTTCCAGATAAGAGCATCTTTAAAGTGGCAGATTTCCCCTGGTATGTAGACATAGTGAACTTTCTGGTTACACAGAAGAGTCCACAAGGTTGGTTGAAAGATCGAATCGATACGCTAGTGTCCGAGGCACGATATTACAACTAAAAGGATTTGATTCTCTCTAATGAAGGACCGCATTGTATCTACAGGCAATGTATTCCTCAGGAGGAATACAATAGTGTCATCACTCAATACCATTCCTTAGAGGCAGGAGGACATCATTCAGGGAAGAGGACAACGCAGAAGGTGCTTCGGAGTGGATTTTGGTGGTTGACTCTTACTACAGATGCATGCACACTCGTAAAGAGTTGTCCAGATTGTCAGAGAGTTGTAGGGACAATTGTTGCTCGAGATACCATGCCTATGCGGCCCGTTATCATTTGTGAGATCTTTGATGCACGAGGTCTAGATTTTATGGGGCGGTTTCCCTCCTGCAATGGCTTTGAGTACATCCTTCTCACTATAGATTATGTTAGTAGATGGGTGGAGTATATACAAGCGCGAACAACTGACAACAAGACAATGTGTAAGTTCCTGAGGGAACACATTATCTCAAGGTCTGGTATTCCACATATTCTTATTTTAAACAGGGATAGCCATTTCATTAATAAGGAGGTCAAGAAGCTAGTGAAGAGATATAACATTGATCACATAATAGCTTCTCCTTACCACCTGCAAACGAACAACATGGATGAAGTTTCAAAGAGGGAGGTGAAATCCATTCTTAAATTACTAGTATGACCAGATAGGAAGAACTGGTCACAGCTTCAAGATCAGGTTCTTTCGGCATATCGTACTGCTTATAAGTCTGCCTTGGCTCTTCACACTTCATACTAGTTTATAGGAATCCATGCCACTTGCCCGTAGAGACTATGTATAGCTATGAATAGGCGATCAGAGAAATTTCATTAAAGCTACATAAAGCAGGAGTCAAGAGGAAGTTTGATCTGAATGAGCTGGTAGAGAGTCGAAATCGGGCATATAAGAACACCCTCATTTACAAGGACAAAGTGAAGCAATTGCATGATAGACATATCCGATACAAGATCTTTGTTCTTGGGCAGAAAGTTTTTTTGTTCAATGCATGATTGAGAATTTTTCCTGACAAATTGAAGAGCATGTGGGAAGGACCGTACATAGTCAGAATGGTGCACAAAAATGGTAGTATTGTTATATGAGACGTGTCACATGGTGTAGAACTATTTATAGTGAATGGGAAGATGCTGAAGCACTTCGTGGAAGCTACTGATCATCTAGCCTGAGTCGAAGTGATCTACTTCATCCAGGATACATGATTACTTTTCCACTTCATTCCACCATGTATAAAGATTTGTGAATCCATTCGATTTATTATAGAGTATACACCTATTTGTTCATTGTTGACCATAATTGTCCCCATTTTCTCTCATCTTATATGCTTAGGATATCAGATCCTAATTATAGGGGGGAATCGATTTCTCGTTGATTCTCACGTTCTGATTTTTAATCTTTTTACTTTTATCTTGTATATCCTTTGCTTCACGCTAGTCATTGGTCCGTAATTATGATCACACTCTTTTTAATACTTAGGAATCCTTATCCTAAATATAGAGGGATCGAGTGATTTCGATGATTTCATCTTCTTTATTCCTCTTGTTACTACGTTAATATATCCATTTTCCTCAATCACCTCATTTTCATGTTCCATTGTACTTATGACTAGTCAACCGACTTCTATTATTTTATTCTTTTTCACCTACTTTCACATAGCAGGAGTTATGTCCTCCTTTTCTCTTTTTGACATTATGAGGACGTAGTACAAGCTAAGTATAGGGGGTTGCGTATATATGTTATATATACTTTTGTCCGTAGCTCATATTTTTATGTATTTTCTATATCAATAAAATCCAGAAAAAGTGGGTGAGGGTTAATATAAAATCCACCTATTTATTTTTAATGTCCTTGTAAATAAGTAAAATATACTTAAAATCTTTTTTTAAAATCCTTAATTAGAGATATGTATCTAAAATATATACCTAAAACATGTATAGTACTTATTTAAATTTCAAACTATTAAAATATGTGTAAAAATTATGTAGTTCTTGTAAAGTACCTTGTAAAATACCTTGTTTATAAATTTTGTAAAATAAATTAGTTATTTAATCGAAATAAAATTTGGCTAAGTTATTTTGTAAAAATCTTACACATAAACTTGATTGTTTATTGTAAGAAACCTAGTTAGGAACTAGAATTTGGACTCTTTAGGTCTTTGACTTAAATCTTTGTGTACCATAAGAACATGTTCAGGAAGTCAACTCGAAAAGTGCCTAAGTAGAACACTTTGTGTCATCTATACAACTCTTCATCAGTGAACAGATTTTGGACACATGCATTAGCTCGACTTACATGGAGTTGCGAAGGGCAATCCATCTTGGTAGTGTGTTTCTATCCTTGTCTTTGCGACATTGATGCCTAAAGACGGGGGAGATTAGGGTTGTGATGATCACTTCGGATGAGGGAAGGGCTCGTTGACACAATTTTTCTAATACCTCAAAAAATAGACAGCATAAAAAGATGCTATGTCCATCGAGGCATAAAAATATGAATGCAGTGCAAGCAACAATACAAGGCCAATACAAATAAAAAGCCACCAAATACAAAAATGACCACAATGTTCCGAGCTTCCACCAAAAAGGCCTACACATCTTAGTGGAGATTTAGCTACACCTGCTCGGCTTCACAAGATGTGTCTACACGGGTCACACTCCAGTTATTTTCTCATTCTTCTACTTTCTCTATATACTCGATTGTGGACATAGCACGAACAGACATCATAAGGGAATACTTCCCTCCCTCAGTAAAGAATAGATGGACGAGGAGTTAGTGGAAGTTTATAGTTATGATGGGGGTTTCTTTGCTTCTTTAAGCGGGAAGAGCTAAAACAATTCACACACTATACAAATTGAATTCAAGGATCGTTAGAGTTTGCAATATGAATGAGTGGATCTGAACTAGCTGTTGAGGTGAACTTAAACAAGGATTTTTGGAACTTGAGGGTTGTCGAGGCTAAAATCCTAATCCAAGTTAAGGCTCCGATAAAATGCTTGTTTCAAGTCCGATCAAGCTCTGTACTTAGTTTGTTATCATGAATTGGTTTAGGAAAACAAATTCATTCTAACTTTCTTTCTTACTTTCAAATAAGTGTTTGCTAAGGAACTGGCAAAGTTTAAGTATAGGGGGTTGATGAATCCATGATTCATTAACATTCTATATGCATTTTGTCATAAAACCATTAATAAATACATGTAAATATCCATCAATTTCCACTTTATAACAAAACCATAGTCATGAAAAAATTTACTTTTATGCATTAAAATCTTGTAAATAAATTAAAGAATAAAAAAGAAAATAAAAATAAAGGCAAATCGAAGATATGTATATATGTATAATATGACTTACAAAATAAATATAACTGAAACATATATATTTATAACCTAATCCACGAGACCATGTCGGCATGGATTGGTCAACAAATAAATAAGTAGGGGGAGTTAAGGAACAAAATAAATAAAATTAATTAATTCTATAGTTAATACATCCACTATTAATTATTTATTAATAACAAAAACTTGAAAGATTTTGTGATCTAACCACAATTGGGTTTCCGGCTATCTATTTTATTTAAAACACATTATTGATTATAGAAATGATTCTATAATTTCTACATATTTTCTTGATATATTATTTTAGCCCTAATTTATTTCATAGAATTTTAAGGTTATTTATTATTTTTAATAAATCTAAAACCCTGATTTGTAGTTATAAATGAATTGCACAACATATATTTGTATTTATTAAAATACCTAAATTAATTTATTAAAATCCACAAAAAAATCATATATACTTTATTTACTAATCTAATAATTAAGAAAATATAACATTAATATACTAATTATTAATTTATTATGTTAAAAAATACAAAACCTATTCATTAGGTTTTATCTATACTTATTTATTAATAAAATATTTAAATTTTATAAAGTAATTATTATTTCCTTAAAGTAGTTACGTCATAATTTAGATACCTTAATTATCCACATTTTTTGTTTTTAAACCTAATTAAAATGAGTTTATTTACTATTTATTTAGTATTTATTAATGTATTTATTGAATTTGGCCCGCCAAGTGTTGACACATGTCAGCTTCTGGGACCTTCTTCAAGAACGCCCACCGGAATCTATTTAAACTATCAAACATTGTCTTTTTATCCAAGCTAACTCCTAACCTTATCCTCCATTCTAAAACCTTAATCTTCTTCCTCTAACCAACCTATCTCATGCCCACCATTAATCACTAACCAACCCTCCTCCGTTCACCTATAAAATCTCCTCCAAAAACTCCAATAACAACTAACCAATCCTAAGCTCAAGCTTCAAGATCCAACTAGCCGTCGACTCTACTTCTCCGCCACTTTCCGTTCGCCTCCAACTGTGACAGAGCATCGTGGCCACCTAGCGTGGAAGAGGGGACGTCAAAGGAGACGTTCCAAGGCTCTGCCACCTTGCATCGCTGCCGTCGCGCCGCGTCCATATCCGAGAAGACCCCTCGTTGTGCTACAATCAGAGTGTCCTAGACCCTCGAATCCCCAGGTCAATTCATCCACTTTTGCAATTTAATTTCTTGATTTCTTGCCATGATTAGGTCCCTTAATCATGTAGTTTGGATAATTTATCACCCTACTAGACGCTCATCGAAGTCCACCTTCAAATTCGATTTAGTCCAATCCAAATCACTGTCCATTTCGTGTGTTGTTACTACTACACATATATTCTGGAAACAAATCTTAGATATGCATAAATCTTCATAACATTGACCAATTACATTGTGAATCAAGAAAATAATTATTTGCATGTCAACCTATCATCTAGAGCACAAGATTCAAAATTTGGAGCTTCTAAGATCCAAGGATCTTATCAAATCACAAGTTTCTTCGTAAATCTCCATGTCTTCCAGAACCGTCATCTTCACGGTGATTAGCTAGTACTCTTGACCACCTACGATAGAGATCCACCGCACGCAAGCTTGGAGGGACAAGGCATCTCCCTTTTGGCCCTACAACATGCCCAAGACCGGCGTCGTTCCTCGGGAATAATTCGGTAAAGAAGCTCTCGTCTCCAGTCACGCTGATAATAAGAAGAACATGAAGAACATCTAAGAGGCAAAATTTGTTGTCACATGTACCTCCTCGATGCTTCGGATCGTGTAATATAATCTAAATTCAACCATCAGATGAAGGGGTAGAAGATTTGCACATTAAACCTGCCAAGCTTCCAATGATTAACTTCTACCCCAGAAGATTTCCAGAAATTCTTTTAGGTCCCCGTGCAGGGACCTAAATGCAATACTTTCAGTTTAATTTACAAATAGGTCCCTGTCGAGGACCATATTGTAACAGAACTTCAATATTTTTCTTTTCAATTCTGCCCATTCCTTGTAGGGGTATTTTAGACCTTATTTCGTTGTATTTTCTTCTCGAAATTTTAAGGTTAGTTTTATAACTACCCTAGCAAGATTTCTCGTATTTTTTCATGTTTTTTCATTGAATCATTTTATCGATTTGATTTTTCAAGTCGAGTCAGTTTTTTGTCTTTTCTCAAACATTCTTGTAAAACCAAGAATATAGTTAAAGATTTTGTGATTTATTTCTTTTATCGAAAACCAACGTTTTGATATTCTGCCTCCTCAAATTTAACCCAGGTACACTTACCTGGATAAATAATAAAGTGCATGTGAAATAGGAGAGAGAAAAGTCGTTTCTTCTCTCTCTCTCTCTCTTCTATTTCGTTGATTTTTGTTTGATCAACTCGAATCCCCCTCTTCGGAGTTTTCTCTACACTGACGACTCTGTTCTTTAATTTAACTACAAGTTGTATTTGAGTTATCACATTCCCAGAGAAGGGTGGATTAGAAAATTTTTACATTGAATTCGCATTTCACAAGTATGTAAGTTTTGAAATTTCAGACAGTCTAAAGTTTCATGTTTTACGAGTCCATTGACCTCATCAACAAACATATTTCCATGATTTGATGCCATATAATTTTTAAATGAGCTTTATCCTCCTATTGATCTATAAAGTTTTAAAATTTCAGTATTTAGAAATCTTAATGATGTTAGCTATCTGAGCCCGAGGCGAACCATTCATACAATAAATGTTATTGCAATTTATTATTTATCAATAGAAGTTATTAATTCTTTTAATTCCCTTTCTGAGATTAAATGAATGAATGCACTATCAGGTCCCTCTATATAATTAGGGTTATATATCATGTCGTCTTAATAATCATATAGTTGTTGATTCAATCAATTGAATCATAGACACTGGTGTTTAGATGAATATCTAAGAGTTAGATCGTGGACTCATAAAGCACCATCAAATGATTGTTAAGAGACGATCTCCTGCCTAAGTAGGAGATGTCAATCCTTTCTCATTTAGGCTAATATCTGAGCGACCTCTTGATGCAAGTCCTGTACATGGGAATAGTAATTCGAAGTGTCAAATTAGTTAGGTCAATGAGTTAATTGAATAAGATCGATATAACCTAAGTCCTATGTTGAATATTGTCATTATATTGGCACACAGCCTATGATCGGAGATAGATTTGTTACTATATGTCTGAATGTGTACATTTGGGAGACCAATAGGTTGATCACCTAACCATGGTCTATACACCGGTGCGCTGGTGTGCATGCAAGGGCTTGTGAGTAATACGATCTCTCAAAAGGGATCATATAGGTTAACTTGTGAACCGGAAGACATGAGCTCACTCATTATGAATTGGGACCATTGAAATTCCATGCATGATCATCATTCTTCAGAAGCATGACAAGAATTTGAATGTATGATATAAGCTTTTGGAAATCATACAATCGATACCAAATACCAATGACCAAGAATGAGAAACTTGATGATCAAACCCTGAAGATGAAAATGTAAAATTGATCTATATATTCTGGTTGATTATAGGTCTTCCAATATGCATGATGTACATCTATTAGGAATACCTGAGGGTGATGTGATCGTAAATGATTGTATAACCACGACGCTTCAATTATGAGGGAGTGAATAAACATGTATGGATTTTAGTAACTCTTGTTAATAAAGAAGTAATCTGATTTTCGTCCAAATGTTGGACATTGATCTGAATGAGATTCAGATGCAATGAGAAGATTAGATTTACGGTCTTGATTAAGTAAATCATCTATGAGACATTCACAAGATCTTATTTGAGATGTAATCTCTATATCCAAGTCACTATACGTGGTACAATACAATTGTCGTATCCTTATCCTCAAGTATCTACAGAGAAAGAGTATTATTCTTGAAAGAGTTCAAGAATAATTCCAACGTTGATTTATGTCTAAGCATTGAGAAATGGACAATTAAATGTGATTTAATTATTATTAATAATGTGAATTTGATTCACATTATCTGAATTACTGAGAATGATTATCCAATGTTATTAATTGAGATTTAATTATTGAGGATATGGATTATGTGGATAACATTATCTAATTATCCACATATATTATAAATGTAATTTATAATATATGAGAGAGAGACCTTTTGTGACTTATATTTGTTGATTAATTATTAATGTCGATTGGATTCACATTAAATGATTACTTTAAAATATAATTACATTTTGTTTTGGGTCGTGAAAGAGATTCACATAATTTTAAAGGCTGGAATGAAAATTTTCACAAGATAATTTTGAATTATTTTTTATGAAAATACTTACGACAAGTGTCATTGGAGATATCTTGAGATAATGAGATCTCATGATAATTACAGGAGATTGACTCGTTCGACTCAAGAGAAGTGGACGAACACTACTCTCCATGTGTAGAAGAGTGGTCGTCCCCCGTTTTTATGGAAAGAAGTTAGTCTCTTCGTTATCTCATCTCTAGTCAAAACTGTTTTAATTTCGAATTAATTATGTTCATTTATCAATATAGATTAATTTAAATTAAATCATTTTTTGTTGAGTATTTACAATAATTTTCGAGCCACTGAAAGAAACACAAATCAATCTCATCCACTGATTATGTGTTGTCCATGGATTGGGATACATGGACTTCCAAAACCCTATATAAGAAGAGGCACCCCATTCTCTTCAAGTTAAGCAAGTTACGCAATCATGCGATTATCTCTCTCTCTCTCATACTCATGCATAATCTCTCCCATCTCTCTTTGAGTGGTCGTCCACTCTCATAGAGAGAAGTTCGTCTTCGTTTTCGCCTTGCCATAGTGCTCTCGCTTCGACGAATCATAGATCTTCATCTTCTTTCGAACATTTAACTCGAGAAGAAGGCATTTAGTCTCATTGGATAAGATCAAGAGATCCATTTCTTGGATCATTGACTTGGATTGTGAAAAGCACGCGAATCATCCCTACGCTCCTATGTGTCTCCTTCAATGAATCGGACTTGAGACAGGAGGTCTCTTCCCTTAGAGGCTCGATCGCAACCATGCTCCTAGAGTTATTCTTATATATTTAATGTGTTTATATGAAATACAAAAAATCTTCTTAGATCATGTGGTTTCATCATTTGAAAATTTTAAATTCCGCTACATTGAGCAACTAGTGTGACTAGTAGCTCTTGATCGTATTTAATATGATAATTATGCTTCCGTGATGCACTTGAGGATTATTCCATGTTCCTTCAAGTGGTATCAAAGCCTTAGGTCGGAGGTTTTGTATACTAATCATGAACCTATGAAGATTTTGGCTCATAAGAGTTCGTGAAAATTATTATAGCATTTCAATTTTCGCAGCCCTGATCTATGTTAAATTTAGGCCCTTTTTAAAATGTTTAAAAATAAATCTATCAAATGTTATAATGTTCTCCATTATTTAATGAAACCATGGGATTTGAGTTTGTGTAATTTGGATTTTGTTTCCTCAAGTTATGATAATTTTAATGACCATATGTCCATTGTTTCGGGGATGACGAATAATGACATGGTTAATGAGTTAATTAGTGTTTTAAAATGCTTGGAAATGCATGTTTTTTACTTGGTTTAAATAAAATTTAAAAACTTTATAAACGTATTTCACTTAATTTGGATTTAGACTGATTGATAAATATTAATTTTAGTAAGTAGGGGTCACTGACATACTTGACCATGAAACTTGTGATTGTCATTTAAGAAACTTGTGAAATTAATGGCTAATTTCCTGTAATAGTTATGTATAATATTTGGAAAATATTTGATGATAATTATTCCCTTAAATGACACTACCTCAACAAATAAAATATTAGATATGATCTAAATCATCTATTGGTTACTTAATACACATTCATCAAACATGTTGCCTTAATAAGGTTTGGGAATTTGTGTAGGAAATTTCCTTATAAACAAAATGGTTTTGGTTATTACAATATGGTATAATTTTGGTTGAAAATCGAAGTACATCTCAAGTAGACAATGATCAATTTGGCATTATCCTTTCTTGAGCTGGATAAGATGTCTAGTCATGGAGCGTTAGGGTACCAGGTTGCACCATGTGCGATCTGCCCCACTCCCATTGGTACTGGCCATGATAGCGTCTAGGGGCTCGATAATGTCGGAGAAATCATGGTGTATTTTCCTAATTATTAATATTAGAATAATGTGTATTTCCCTTGGAAGAATAAATTACATGGATATGATTACTGATAATCAATTAAAAATTTTGAATATGAGGTGGAGGATCGCATAAGTGACATCCATGGTCTCTTGTTGAGGAGAAGGGTTCTGTCGCCAGATATTGTATGAAGGAGACGCCTGTCCAATGTGACAACTACAAGCCATTTGGATCTGGCTCTTGGCTTCTCGAAAGAGTAAGGCAGTATACGTAGTGACTCCAATATTGGGTCCTCTTATTATTAGGGCTATATTGGATTGTGTATGAAAAGTTTTAAGCATGTTGATAATTGATTCGATTAACAACAGGTCAACATCACCGTAGGGGTGGTGGGACCGGATGTTAAAGACCGAATTGGGAAATACAAGTTGGACTTGCAAAGTAGAATGTGTTCTCGCTTCTCTTTATACAGGTCACAGGTTTTCATATTATTGGGATGTGAAAAAGTCATAGAGGAGATCCAAGTTCTTGCTAGAAATATGGGGGTAAGTATATCTCATGCTTTGAAAGTAATTAAGAGAATGTATTTCAAAGTGGAAAAGCAAGACTAATTTTTTTAAAAATTCCTTAATCAAAGTTTTTAACTAAATATATAATTATTTATACATTTTAATATATTTCATTCTTAATTTCTGAAAATGAAGTCCATGAACCTACTTTGCAAGATACTGGGGGTCAATTAATTTGCTGGACCTAATTATTTGGATTGGATCTAAAATTTGGATCTTGTCGTTTAGTTGAGCACATTTCCTATGTGCTATCAATGGACAAGTGTGAAGACCCAAAGACTATATATGAAGTTTCATTTAATGAAAAATATGATGAAGTTCATAATTTGGAAAGGTGTTACATTCATGTTTCATTAGCCACTGTGCTTCAGAAGCAACATGTGAAGATGAACAATTGCCAAGAGATCATGTTGAATCTTAATGATACGTTCGGTGATGTAAACCACATAAATCGTTATAATATTTTGAAAGAACTTCTTCACTGCAAGATGCAGGAAGGGACCTTTGACAGGGAACATGTACTCAAAATGTTTGGGTACCTCTATGAGTTGGAAACCCTTGGAGCTGACATGGATGCAGATATGCAAGCTGCCTTCATTTTGTTGTCACTTCCTAAGTCTTTCAACAACTTTGTGGTTACAAACCACTTGAATAATGTTGACTTTACTAATGCTGGGTTGTTAGCTCCATTAAAGTCTGTTGAGGATGTAATGAAGAAAGATTGCCCCTCTGGCAGTGTAATTGTTGCGTAGTTCAAAGGAAAGTGCGGTCGGAAGCATGGTTCTTGGAAGGGCCTGGCCCCAAAGATAAAGAAGAAGATTCAAGGCGTTGGCTCATCTTCCAATGCATCTACATTGATAGTGTCGAAGCAAATCGACGTTTGTCATCATTACAAGAAGCTGAGGCACTGGAGGAGTAACTGCCTAGAATACCTGAAGTCAGTCGACAAAGGTAAAGCTCCTGAAGGAATGAAATCTACTTTCATCATTGAAACTATCATTCTCATTGGACGGGAAGGAAGTTGGGTTGTTGATTTGGTGCTTCTATTCAAGTAAGCAATCTATCACATCTATTTTAGGAAACAAAGGATCTGGAAGAAGGGGAGATAGTCATCTATATGGGATCTAATGCAAGTGTTGCAGCAGTCATCGTCGAAACCTGCCGACTATCATTATCTAGATGAAGAATCCTTGTACTTAAAGAGTGTCTTCATGTACCTGAAGTAAGAAGGAAATTAATATCTGTATCTAAGCTTGTTAGAAATGGATATTCATTCTTTGTCTGTAATAAATTGGTCATAAGGCATTACGATAAACATATTTAAGATGATGTTTTAACTTCTAGTGGAATCCATTAATTGTTCATTGATGAACCTGTCATGAATGTTACTGCCACTGATAATAATAAAAACCGTAAAAGATTCAGGGAGAATGCAAATCACTCGAATATGATTTGGCATCAAAGGCTTGGTCATTTATCAATTGATAGGACAATTAGATTGACAAAGATGGACCCTTAGATTTTCTACAGTTCAATCATTGCTTACCTACGAACATTGTATTCAAGTTAAAATGACTAGGATGCCTTTTTGTAACAAGATTACATGATGCAAAGGTATTGTTGACCTAATACATACCGATGTATGCGATCCCTTCAATAACACGACTCGAAATGGAGATCGATATTATTTTATATTTATCGATGACCATTTACGATACAGGTTTATCTTCAATGCAAGCTTGATGTCTGCAAACGGGAGGGGAACATATGATCGATACAAAATGTCAATGACCAATATTGAGAAACTTGATGATCAAACCCTGAAGATGACAGTGTAAAATTGATCTATATCTTCGAGTTTGTTATAAGTCTTCTAGTATGCAGGATATAAATGTATTAGGATACCTGATGGTGATGCGATCATAAACGATTGTATAACCATGACGCTTCAATTCCAAGGGAGTGATGAAACATGTCCGGATTTTAGTGCCTCCTCTAAGTAGACAACTAATCTGATCTTGGTCCAAATATTGAACATTGATCTGAATGAGATTCAGATGGAATGAGAATACTAGATTTATGATCCTGATTAAATCAAGTATCTATAAGAGTTCCATACGATCTTGAGTTGAGATGTGATCTCAATATCCAAGTCACTCTACGTGGTACAGTACAATTGCCCAATCCATATCTCCAAATATCTAGGGAGAAAGCACATTATTCTTGAAAGACTTCAAGAATAATTCCAAAGTTTAATTATGTCTAAGCATTGAGAAGTGGATAATTAAATGTGATTTAATTATCATGAATAATGTGAATTTGATTTACATTATCTGAATGCATGGGAATGATTGTCCAATGTATTCAAATGAGATTTAATTATTGTGGATATGGATTATGTGGATAGAACTATCCAATTATCCATGTATATTATAAATGGGATTTATAATATATTAGAGAGAGACCTTTTATGATTTATTGATTAATAGTTAATGTGGATTAGATTCACATTAAATGATTAATTAAGAATATAATTACATTTTATTTTGGGATGTGAATGAGATTCACATAATTTCAATGGCTTGATTGAAAATTTTCACAAGATAAATTTGAATTATTTGTATTAAAAATATTTACTACAAGAGTCATAGGAGATATCATGATAATTAGAGGAGATTGACTCATTCCGCTCAAAAGGAGTGGATAGCCACTACTCTCCATTCGGAGAAGAGTAGTTGTCCCTCCTTTTTAGGAAAAGAAGTTAGTGGCCTCATTATCTTATCTCATGTCAAAAGTGGTTTAAATTGGAAATAATTATGTTTATTTTTCATAAGATATTAATTTAAAAAAATCATTTATTTATTTTTTAAAGTAAAATCTGAGCCATTGAAAGAAACACAAATCAATATCATCCATTATTGTTTTGTTGTCCATGGATTGGGATCCATGGACTCCCAAATCTTATATAAGAAGAGAGGCCCCGTGCTCTTAAAGTTATGCAAGTTATGCAATCGTGCAATCATCTCTCTCTCATACTCAAGCATACTCTCTCCCATCTCTTTTTGTGTGATCATCTACTCGCATAGAGAAAAGTTCATCTTCATCGCCGCCTTGCCATTGTGCTCCCGCTTTGACGACTCTTGGATCTCCATCTTCCTTGGTTCTTGTCCCTCGAAAAGAAGGTGTTTGATCTCATGGGAGGAGATCAGGAGATCCATTATTTGGATCATTTATTTGGATTGTGAGAAGCACATCATTCATCCTTGTGCTCGCAAGCGTCTCCTCCGACGGATCACACTTGAGATAGTAGGTCTCTTCCCTTAGAGGCTCGATCGCAACCATGCTCCATGTGGTATGCCTATATCTTTGATGTGGTAAGATTAAATGATCCAATAAATGTTCTTAGATCATGTGGTTTCATCATTTGAAATTTTTTAATTCTGTTGCATAGAGCAACTAGTGCGACTAGTCGCTCTTGATCGTATATGATACGATCATCATGTTTCTATGATGCGCTTGAGGATTATAACATATTCTATCAAATGAACAATTCATTATTTTCTACTTTTTAGAGTGCTATAGATATTTTATTACTATCTGAAATTTATCTATCACAACACTTTATGAGAGGACTATTTTCAAATTCATGTTTATTTCCAACATTTATAAATAAACAATGAGTGTATTCTAATATCTAGGTTAGGACACATTCTCTAAAACTAAGGGCTCTCCTGATAAATTATGAAGTTTATCTCTCCAATCGAGATTGTTGAAAAAGCTGCATCAATATCCATGTGGATGACTATTAAACCTTAAGATCAAATTTTCCAATCTTCCAAAACTTATTATAAGAAAGAGATACAATAATTAAACTTTGATCTTATCTAATAGGCAATTCAACTTCAATGATTATATGTATATGTATAATATTCTAATGCATTACTGGGATCCTTCTTTAAGGATCTTAGATAGTCTAGATAATCACACTTTTAATGCGTTGGCTTCTTGTAGTATTGGCATTCATACAACTCCTTAGATGTAATATGTGTGCAAATTAGAGAAGCACAATCAACTCTTTGTCTTTCCCCTTCACTTTGGTCAAACCCATGTTTCCATTGCACTTTATTCATCTACAATCAAACATTTCTCCAGACATGGGATTTCTGATGTTGAATTCAAAAGATTTTAATATAAGAGTATTTAAACATTGATATATGACTCATTTAATTCATACAATATGAATCTTATGAAGCTTCATGAATGATTAGAGTATAGACAATAGAATGATGACACTCATCGTATATACATCCATATAAACTTTACAAAAATATTTTGTAAATGCAGGTACTCAAACATTTTGAGTACATCATCTCTTATCGAGCCACCATTCTGCATAATGCAGTAAACCATGTCTTTCACGATTAAATGTTGCGAGCACATATATATATATATATATAGATATGCCAAAATTTCGTCTTAGGTTTTATAAGGATATTTTAATAACAATGATAGTTATCAACATGATACTTCCAAAGCACATTCGATGGGAGATCAAGAATATAGGGACATGGAAACATAAGGTTATTATCCTATTGTCTATTTAATTTCCTTTTCTTATATTTATGAGGAAACATGCACATCACAACCACATACATTATGTGTCCAACCGCATCTATCATATCATGATCATAAATCCAATTCATTGTAATTTACTTGTTAGGATTGAGTATAATTTTGAGTGAGTTTAATATAGGTTATTTGAAATAAGATAATTTTTATAAATACATAATTTAATTTTACTTCGGATTTTTAAATCAAGTAGTCTTGCCATATCAACTCATAAAGATCATTCCTTTAATCACTTTCAAAGTAGGAGACATACTTTCCCATTATATCTCCAGCAAGATATGGTATCCTCTTTCTTACATTTATTACATCCCAATAATATGAGAACTTGAAACTCAGATAAGAAAAATCAGGAACTCATTCCATCTTGCAAGTCCAACTTGCATTCCCCAATTTGATCTTTAATAACATGGCCCACCCTATGGTGATGTTAAGCCATCGTTAATTGAACCAGCAATCAACAGGATTAGAACCCACTATGTGCAATCCAATATCCTCCCAATAATATTAGGAATCAATATTGGTGTCACTATGCATATGGTTGTACTCATTCGTAAAGGTGACAGAACCCTTTTCCTTGATGGGAGACCATAGATGTCACCTATATGATCCTCCATACCATGTTCAATTTATAGTTAATTATTGGGAATGATATGAACATATTCAATAATTCCAAGGAAATTAAAACACTATTTATAATTGAATGTTTAATTGGATCTAATTAATTTAATCATATTAAATAAAATATCAACCGAATCAATCAACCAACAATCTTGATTATTACTAGAAGGATGGTATAATCTCAAAATACATATTATTCAAATGTTAGTAATTGAAAAATGCATCATAATCATTTCAAGAATTATCCTTTACTTAGTTGTTGTCATTGTCAGTACGTGCTGAATGTGGGAACGACTACTCACAGAGCAACCTACTATCCCAATGATCCAAGACTAAACACCACATCTACCATACATAAGGATAATTTGATTTAATCATTTCGTAATTGAGATGATATTCATGTTGGACATGCAAGCCTACGTCGACCCATTATGCAGTAAAATTCATTGGGAATATCTTTCATTGATACGAAATGAAGAATAATTAATGTGTATAATACATCCCTTAGTACAATTAGGGTTATTTACCATGGGACATCTTAATGATCAAACATTTGTTGATTCAATTGTTGAATCATAGAGGCATGTAATTGGATGGATACGTAGAGAGTTAGATGATGACTCATCAAGCACCGTCAAATGATAAGAGAAGATCTCCACATTAAGAAGGAGATGGCAATCCTTTCTCAAAAGGTTCATATTTAATTGAACACTTAATGCGTGTCCGCTGAATAGGAATAGAGATTTGGAGGTATAACATTAGTTAGGTGAAATAGTTATATTAAAGAGATCGAGATAACCCAAGACCTATGTTGTATACTGTCATGATATAGTCATGCATCCTCTTACTAGAGACAGATGTGTTACTATACATCTGAGTACGTACATTTGACAGACCAATAGGTTGATGACCTAACCAACATCTATATACCGGTGTGGTGGTATGCATGCAAGGACATATAAGTAATATGATCTCTCAAAGGGATCATACAGGTTCATTGTTGAACCGGAATATATGAGATCACTCATGATATATTTGGAAGGATCAAACTCAATGAATGGTCATCTTGCTTTGGAAGCTTCACTAAGTTTTTAAGGTTTGATATATGCTTTTGGAACATATATAATCGACACCTGGGAATGATATATGCCTCTGAAAAATATATGATCAATACAAACTCCCAATGATCAAATGAGAAACTTAATGACAAAACCCTGAAGGAGATAGTCTAATTGAGATCTAAAACTTTCTGTTTATTATAAGTCTTCCAGTATGCAGGATGTATGGGTATTAGGAATACACGAGGGAGATGTGAACATAAACGATTGTATAACAATGATGCTTCAAATCCTAGGGAGTGATGAAACAAATCTGGATTTTAGTGGCTCCTCTTAGTAGACAGGTGATCTAATTTGGGTCTAAATTTTAGACATTGATCTGAGTGTGATTCAAATGTAATGCAGAGATTAGTTTTGCAATCTGGATTTAATCAAGCACCTATGAGAGGTCTCGTATATATGGATTTGACTTGTGATCTCAATATCCAAATTACTATTTGTGGAACAAAACAATCTCCCTATCCATATCTCCAAGTATCCGCGAAGAAAGTTCATTATCCTCGAAAGAGTTTAAGGATAATTTTGTTAGCCATGTGAGCCTGAGGTGAACCATTCTTAAAATAATTGCTATTATAATATTTAATTTAACAATAAAAGTTATTGATTTATTCACTCCCTATTTGAGATTACATAAATGAATGTGAATAAAGTCCCTCTGTACAATTAGGATTATGTACCATGACCATCTTTGTAATCATATAGTTTGTTTCAATAAATGAATCATAGAGGCTGGTGCTTGGATGAATATCTATGAAGTTAGATTTTGGACTCATCAAGCACAATCAAATGATTATTAAGAAATGATCTCCATCTTGAGTAGGAGATGGTAATCCTTCTCATTAAGATGATATCTGGCCGATCCCTTGATGCAGGTCCTTGACGAGCATCTTAATACCCTTATTAATTCAGTGAAATTAACGATCCAAATCAATTTCTTGTCTTTGTTGCAGTTGGATAATAAGAGCTAGTCAAAAACCACTTTTAATTAAGGATTATTTAATCACGAGCGGCAAATTTATTTTACTTGGGCATGCCCAAGGTCGAACGCAGGGAGGCAGCTGTCTCCTTAGGTAGACTTGAAGCAAATTTCCAAGGTCGGATTTTCAAAAAATATTTTTTGGACTTTTTCAATATATTTTATGCAAGACACATGCAAAATCAGGCCAATCTCAAGTTAAATCAGATAAGTAATCAAATTAAGTCCAAAAATTATGAAACTTGGTCAGATGGTGAAATGCAATGAAATTAAGCTACTCTAATTTTTTTAGAATTTTCTGACACTATATGGATTTACTGTGAATTAAAAATGAATGCAAAGAGATTTTGACCAAAATAATTTTTATAAATACCAAATCACAAAATTTTCATATATAAAAATTATCTTAGATAGATCTAAATGTGAAGAATCCAGGAAAATAATAGACTTAAATTTCTATGTGAAATGGACCAATTAAAAAAATAGGGAAATCACTAAATGATTTATTCAGGCCTCGGGGTGTGTGTGAATGAGATGACTTTTGGACACAATGTGAACTTAATTTTCCTAGGTCTAATGTAAATTTTGGTGATTTTTGGAGTGGCAGAGAAATTACTACAAATTAGAAGGCATAAATGGGCAAAATATGACAAAATTCTACAATGTAATTAATAATAAAATAAATGTTATCACAAAATTATGATGAGTGTCACATATGCAAGAGGACAAATTAAGCTACACAATGCACTTTTCAAACTTGAAAAATGATTTAAAATGAATGCCTAAAGATGCGTGTAAAGACAGTGGCCTAACTGTAATTACAAGAAATAAATTTGCTAAAAATTAAACATGCTGATAAGGACAACTATGCAATTACCCATAATAATGGGGGTATGTATGAAAAATACCCAAATAACACGTACGCCTCATGTGGGGGCTCCTTGTAGGGACTGGAATGCAAATATGATAACCTCCAGGAGCCTGATTGCAAAATACCCAGGCTGAACGTGCAAACCACGTGGGGGTCCCAGGCTCGGTGGACTTAGGGTGCTCGGGATGAGGCTCGGGAGACTCTGGAGGCTCAGACTCGGCTCATCTAGTTTTGGGAGATCCAAGCCTAATGGTCAGGAAGAGGCTCGGAGTAGACAACGTGGAAGCAATCTAGACCGTGGATCAAGTGAAGATCCAACGGGTGTGGATGAGAGACGTGTGGCGTGCGGCGACCCGTTGGATCAAGTTCGATCCAATGGTCTCTGTAGCTCGGGGAGGTGGACATTAGGGCGATCAAGCGTCGTTTGATCTTCAATCGGTCCGCCGCCTCCTGCGGCGGACGTGGCTACACTCCAGTGAAGGTTGTCAAGCTCCGCCCCTCCTCTTGTCGTCGAGGTAGATCGCCGGTGGCTCCCAAGTGGTTGGGAAGAGTCGTGGAAGCATCGGGGATCCACTGGCAGTCTTAGGAGTGGCGGAACGACTCTGGAGAGCAGTGGCGAAGAATTTCGAAAGAGCGTCGATGAAGATCTGACCAGCTAACGTTGGAGTTTCTGCACGGGTTAGTGAATAACTGAGAAGTGCTAGCGTGTTCGTGGGATGATCGTTACTGTGGGGAAAGGCCTAAATTGCAATGAGGTGGTCATGTGAGTATCCTCCGCCAAGGTGGCGGAGCTTGCATCGGCGTGGGGTGGAGTGCATCGTCGGAGAAGATGAAGTCGTGCACGAAGATGCCAGCTCCATGGCGAAGCTCGGAGGATGACCGGCGGAGCGGGAAGTGGTGTGTGGATGATGAATAAAATAAGTGAAAAATCAAGAAAAAAAAGAAGAAGATCAGGAGGGAGCTGGAGGTGCCTCCCTGGGGTCAGAAGCTTGGATGAGAGCTCCCTGGTCTTCGCTCAAGGGCCTGTAGTGTCCCGAGCTTGTGCAGCGTTGTGGAGGAGCTGTGACACAATGGAGGCGTGTCGTGGATCTCACCGGAGGTAGTCGACCGTCTTCGCTCGATGTCGTACCCAATCGCTGTCACTAATGAGGAGAGTGTATCTTAGAGAAACCTCTTGTACTAGCGGATGGGGCTGATGATGGCCGGAGGCGGAGTACTTATAGGTTGGGAGTGGGGGTGACAGGTGATTGAGGGCAATGTTGGTGGAGGTTGTGGTACGACGTGGGTAGAGTTCATGGTGATAGAGGAGTTCGGCGAGGACGAGGGAAGAGTGGGATACACGATGGAGGTGGTAGAGTCCGGCGAGGGTGGATGGTGTGGATCCCAAAATAGAAAGTGGGTGGCCCTCGTACGCGGTGGGCTATGTGGGGCACAGGCCATTCGGGAGGTAGAAGACGTCTTCTTGACCATTGGACAGAGCGATCCAACGGTCAAGAATAGGGTGCTATGATACGGCTAATATTGGATCGGCGGGGGCGAGATCATGGGCATAGATGTGGCCAGGTGGTGGTAGTGGGTAGAGGCGCTAGAGCGCGACGGAGATGAAGCCCTGGGATCTGATCAAATGGTGGAGATCCATGCGAGGTGAATGGCCAGGATTTGTTGCTTTTGGCGAAGATGGGAGGGCGTAGGGCACGCCACGTGGCGTGCTAAGAGCACGGCGCTGACGGGCGATCCAGATGAGATCCGTGGGTAGATCGGGCGGCTGGTAGGCATTGCGATGATGAACAGCCTAGATCAAGTGAGGGGGCGAGCAGTCGGACGACAGAGATGGTAGGGCGCATAGCGCTCAAAGGAGCGGGCAGCGTTGCACGATCAGAGGGCGCCACATGGCCTGCTCTGAGTGGATGAGAAAGAAAATGGAATTAGAGAGGATGGAGCCCGAATTTGGAAAAACTCAAAACATGAAAGTTGTAGATCTTGATGAGATCTACAAGGTTCATGTTTACCAAAAATAGAGATGAGGTCAAATATGATACAAAAATACAAGAGTACAAATATACTTACATGTAGTATACAAAGGGGCCCAAAATCCCAAGTTTTGCAAACGAGCTCCTAATAGAATGAAATTGGTCTCATTTTAAAGATTTCTGGATGTGTATTAGTCTGTAAGTGAGTAGACCTAATTCGGAGATTGTATGAGGTGGATATCGGCACTCTAAGGTCTAGATTCTTCAACTGGGTTTGGGGCTTTATTGGGCAATTTACAGGATAGGGATTTTTGGCCTTCTTCCTTATATTATTAACTAGTAATGTACACAGTGTAAGAAGGTGTTTATTTGATTTTAGAGGGGACACTGATGATTAGGTGAATTATTAGCAGTATTTTACAAGTCATTTTTACAAATGAATTGGCTTTTTAATTTAATGTAAGTATGAATGCTAAAATGCATTTATTATGGATACATGCCTGAATGTTGTCTATGCAAAATAAAGGGAAATATGCTTCTAAATACTCGAGAACAAGGCTCTATTTTCAACTTTAAGAGTGATGAATCACAGATTCATCAGTCCTCTACACGGGAGTAGAGATTCGGAGGTGTCACATTAGTTAGGACAATGGGTTGACTTAACGAGATCGAGATAATCAAAGTCCTATGTCGTATACTGTCACAATATAGGCATGCATCCTCTGACCAGGGACATATATGTTGCTATTTGTTTGATTGTGTACATTTGAAAAACCAATAGGCTGATGACCTAACCAATGTCTATATATCGGTGAGCTGTTATGCATATAAGGGAATATGAGTAATACGATCTCTCAAAGGGATAATACCTGTTCACTTGTGAACCGAAAGATATGAGCTCACTCATAAGGTATTGGGGCCAATCAAATTTCAAGAATGGTCATCGTGCATTTGAAGCATGACCGAATTTGTAGGTATGATATGTGCTTTGGGAAAGAATATGTCAATACTAGCTCCTAATAACCAAGATTAACAAACTTGATGACGGAATACTAAAGATGATGGTGTAAATTTGATCTATATCTCTAGGTTTATCATAGGTCTTACAGTATGCACGATGTACATCTATTAGGAATACATGAGGGTGATGTGATCATAAACGATTGTATAACCAGGACGTTTCCGTTCCGAGGGAGTGATAAAACATGTTTGGATTTTAGCGACTCCTCTTAGTAGAGAAACAATCTGATTATGGTACCAGTATTGGACTATGATCTGAATGAGATTATGATGCAATAAGAATATTATATTTACGGCCATGGTCTAATTAGGCGTCTATAATAGGTCCATGGGATAGATTTGAGATGTGATCTCAATATCCAAGTCACCTTGTACTTATCTCCAAGTATCTAAAGAAAAAGCACATTATTCTTGAAAGATGTCAAGAATAATTCTATTATTGAAATTATAACCAAGTATTAAAAAATGGATAATTAAATGTGATTTAATTATCATGAATAATGTGAATTTGATTCATCTCATTTCGATGCATGAGAATGATCATCCAATATTATTAAATGTGATTGAATTATTTTGGATATGAATAGTGTGGAAAGTATTATCCAATTATTCATATATATTATAAGTGTTATTTATAATATATAAAAGAGAGACTAATTGTGATTTACATTTGATGAATAGTTATTGATGTGAATGCAATCACTTTGGTTGATTAACTGAATGACATTTGGGTTTGGGTTGAGAATGTGATTCACATAATTCTTTGGCATGATTGCAATATTTACAAGATAGTTGTGAATTATCCTCGTAAGATAATCTTGGAAATTACATGAGATAATGTAAGCTCATGACTTGTAATGAGATGGACTCATACCATGTCAAGAGGTTGGACAACCACATTTTGCCATGTGGACTTAGTTGTTGCCCCCCCCCCATTTAACGGATAAGTCAGTTTTATCCACCATTTCTTCAACATTAAATGATTTAATATAGAAGTTTATTATATTGATTAATAGATATATTAATTTAAATTAAATCAATTGTTGTTGTTACTTTTACCAACCTTGATCATGGTCGTTGGATTAAACACAAATCAACCTCATCCGTTCATTTGGTCTTAACCATGTATTTGGATCCATAAAGTCCCAAAACCCTATAAAAGAAGAGGCTTCTCTTGCTCTTCGATTACATAATTTTGACAACGTCTCTCTCTCTCTCTCATTGCACATGCCAACCCTTCTCCCTCTACAAGAATGACCGTCCACTCTTCTCATAGAGAGAATGTTACCTTTGTCGTCGCATCACCGTTGTGATACCGCTTCAAAGACTCTGGGATCTCTGCCTCTTTTTGGTGCATCTTCGACGTGAAGAAGGCATTCCATTGCCTAGATCATCGACATGGATTACGAGAAATACACGATTAACCATCACACTCACAAGTGTCTCCTTCGACGGATCAGACTTGAGAAAGGAGGTGTCATCTCTTAGAGGCTTGATTGCAACCACGCTACAAGAGTTATTCCTTTATCAATTATGTGGTTATATGAAATGATCCAAGAAGTGATCTTGGATCATGTGCTTTCATCGATTTAAAAAATTATAAATTCTACCACATTGAGAAACTAGTGCGACTAGTCACTCTCAATAATATATGATATGATACACACGCTTTCATGATGTGATTGAGGATTCTTACATAATCCTTCAAGTGGTATCAAAGCCTTATGTTGGAGGTTTTGGAGACGATACAAACATAGGTTCGGTAGGGCTAGCAGAAATTTTATCGCATTTCATTTTCGCATCCTTGTTTTGTGATTATTTCGGCCCTGTTTAAAATGTTTAAACACGAAATTATAACTTGTATAATGTTTCCCATCAATTAAGGACACTGTAGGATTTGAGATTGTGTGATTTTGTTTCTGATAACTGAAGTAATGATCATTTTAATGAACATATATCCACTATTTTGGGTATGGCAAAAATTGTCATAATTAAAGAGTTAATTACGATTTGAGAACACATGGAAATGTTTTGTAATCACCTGATTTCTATTTTAAATTAAATTAGAAAACTTTGGAGACTTATTTTCTTAATTTGGATTTAAATTGATTGTGATATGATAATTTTAGTGAGTCTGTTGGAAATTACAATCCTCATCAAGAATCTTGTAATTGTAATTAAAGAAATTAGTTAAATTAATTTTTATTTTCTTAGAATAATTATAAATAAATATTTAGTGATTATTATTTCCTTAAATGACATTGCGCGAGTGTTAAAGATCGAAGGGGGGAATGCAAGTTGGACTTGCAATGTGGAACATGTTCCCACTTCTCTTTATTCAAGTAGTAGTTTCTCATATTATCGGGATGTCACAAAGGTGAAGAGAAGATCTTATTTCTTTCTAGAGATTAATGGGTAAGTACATCTCTTGATTTGAAAGTGATCAGGGAATGGACATTCAAAGTTGAAAAGGCAAGACTAATTTGATTACAAATTTCTTAATCGAAGAAATATATTTGAATATTTTATTATATATTCTTTTTATATGCTTTCGTAATTTTAAAAAATGAAGTCCATGCACCCAATTAGTAGGCTCTTGGAGGTCAATAAGTTGATCGGGCCAAATTATTTGGATTGGATATGATATTTGGATCTTGTCCTTTCCGCTTAGCACATCTTTGATGTGCAAAAAAGGACTAGGACACTGTCTCTGGAAGATACATCATATAATGTGAAATACGATGAAGATCATAAATTGGCAAGATCTTGCATTCTTGGTTCATTATGCATTATGATTCAAAAGTAGCATGTGGAAATGAACACTTGGCAAGAGATCATGATGAATAGGAAGGAAATGCTTTGTGACGTAAATCGCACACAATGTTATAATGTAATGAAAGATCTTATTCGCTACAAGATGCTAAAGGGGACCTTTTTTAGAGAACATGTACTCAAAATGCTTGGGTGCCTCTCTGAACTGGAAACCCTGAGAGCTTTAATGGATTCATACATGTAGGTTGATTTCATTCTTTGGTCGCTCCCTAAGTCTTTCAACAACTTTGTGGTCATGTTCCATATGAGCAAAGTTGACTTTACTAATGTGAGGATATTAAGTGCATTACAGTCTAGTGAAGACATAATGAAGAAGGATGGCTCGTCTGCCAATGCAATGGTTGCACAGGTCAAAGGAAAGCACGGTCGGAAGCATGGTTCTCGGAAGGGCCTGACCCAGAATAGAAAGATGAAGAGTCAAGGTGTTGGCTCATCTTCGAACACATCCACGGTTATGGCATCGAAGAAAACTGACATTTGTCACCACATCAAGAAGTTGGGGCACTAGAGGTGTAATTGCCTGGAATATCTAAAGTATGTCGATAAAGGGAAAGCCCTTGTAGGTATGAAATATACTTTCATCATCGAAACTAACTTTCTCAGTGGACGAGAAGGAAGTTGGGTTGTCGAATCTGGTAGTTCTATTCACGTATGCCAATTGATGCATCTATTTCAAGAAACTAAGAACGTCGGTGAAGGAAAGATAGTCATCTAGAAGGGATCTGATGCAAGTATTGCAGTAGCCACCGTCAAAACCTGTCAACAATCATTATCTAATAGAAGAGTCCTAGTACTTATAGATTATCTTTATTTACTTGAAGTCAGGAGGGACTTAATATCTGTATCTAGTCTTTTTAGAAGTGGATATTCACTCCTTTTGTAATAAACTAGTCATAAATCGTTATGATAAGCATATTGTAGATTTTGTTTTGACTTCTAGTGGAATCTATGAATTATGCATTGATGAACATGTCATGAATGTTACTACAACTAATAAAAACCATAAAAGATCCAAGGAGGATGGAAATCATTCGAATATGATTCGACATTAAAGGCTTGGCCATTTATCTTTTGATAGGATCTATAGATTGACAAAGGATGGACATTTAAATTTTTACAGGTTCAATCTTTGCCTACCTGTGAATATTGTACTCGAAGAAAAATGACAAGGTTGCCTTTCCATAAAAAAGGATCCACGATGCGAGGGTATTCTTCATCTAATACATACAGATGTATGTGGTCCCTTCAGTATCATAACTCGAAATGGATATCAATACTATTCGACATTTATTGATGTCCATTTTCCATATGGGTCTATCTTCCTGCTACATCGTAAATCAGAAACGTTTAAAATGTTCAAAGAGTTCAAGGATTTTGTTGAGAACCAAACCGATAAGAAAATTAAATGGATTCGATTTGACCAAGGTTTCAAGTACCTCTTAGATTAAATTCAAGGAATACCTTATAGACAATGGAATTGTATCAAATTACACTCCTCCTAGAACCCCCAACATAATGGTATTGCTAGAAGATGTAATAGAACCATCATGGACATGGTCCGTTCTACGATGAGCAAAGCACAGTCACCTCTTAATTTATAAGGATATGTACTAGAGACTGCAATATATATATATATATATATATATCCTAAACAAGATTCCTAGCAAGTCTGTACCGAACACTCCTCATGAGCTCTGGTATGGAACCAAACGTAGTGTTAATCACTTGACGGTTTGGTGTTGCTAGGTCCATGAGAAGAATGTGGATGCAAGTAAGCTATAATCTTGTTCTCATGAGTGTTACTTCAATGGGTATGTTAAATATGGTATTGGATACCGTCTTTATGACCCTAAAACCCATAAGGTTTTCGTCTCTAGAGGTGTGAGATTTATGGAGGGAAACTACCTTAAAGGTCAAGATCAAAATGAAGTAGAGGAACTCATTGAGTCCCCTGAGAATTATGAGCTTCTTGGACCACTGTCAGAAGGCTCCTCAAAGGGTTGAGGAATAGCAGGCCATCGTCGGATGCCCAAATGCATTAGTTGTAGGAAGCATAATGTACTCCATGAGGTGTACAAGGCCATGCAGTGGGAGTGGTAAGTCATCACCAATCCTTATATGATTTTCAAGTATCTAAGACGGACATGAGATTACATATTGGTCTATGGATATGGTGATCTCCAAGTCTTGGGATACACATATCCATTCTTCTAATCGAACATTGATGATCAAAAGTCGACATCAAGGTTCGTGTTCCTGTTGAACGGTGGTGCTTTGAGCCATAGAAGCAAGAAGTAGTACACTGCAATATTTTCAACAACAAAAGTCAAATACATTACTACATCAGATGCTGCGAAGGAGGTGATGTGGTTGCACAAGTTCATCCTAAAACTTGGCATAGTTTCCTTTGATACTCTAATCCAGTTACTCTGCGATAACACAAGAGCCATTGCCGTGGCAAAGGAACCTAGATGGCATTAAAAAGCAAGCATGTGTAAAGGAAATACATATCATTCGGGATATTCAAAAGCATGGTTACCTCATCATCACCAAGGTGGCCGATGCCGACAATGCTGATGATCTCCTTAACAAACCTTTTACACAAAAGTTTTTCGACCAGCATGTAATGAGTATGGGTTTAAGGATTGTACATGAATGGTTCAGAGGTCAAGTGGGAGATTGTTAGCCATGTAAGCCCAAGGCAAATCATTCTTACAATGATTGTTATTGTAACATTTGATTTAACAGTAAATCTTATTTTATTCACTCCCTTTGTGAGATTAAATGAATGAATGCACTGTAAGGTCCCTCTTACTATTAGTGTTATGTACCATGGCCATCTTAGCAATAATACAACTATTGATTCACTAATTGAATCATAGAGGTTGGTGCATGAATGAATATCTAAGGAGTTAGATTGAGGGCTCATCAAGTATTGTCAAATGATTGTTAAGAAATGATATCCATCCTCAGTAGGAGATGTCAATCCTTATCATTAGGTTAATATCTGACTAAGCTCTTGTGACAGGTCCTCTACATAGGTATAGAGATTCAGAGTTATCAGATTCGTTAGGTTAAAGGGTTTACTGAACGAGATTGACATAACCAAATACCTATGTCGTATACTGTCACGATATAGGCATGAATCATCTGACCGGAGATAGATGCATTTCTATATGTCTGAATGTGTACATTTGGAAGACCAATACGTTGTTGACTTAACCAAGATCTATATACTGGCGAGCTGGTGTGCATTTAAGGTCATATGAGTAATACGATCTCTCAAAGGGATGAGACATGTTCCCTTGTGAACCAAAGATAGAACTCAATTATTAGGTATTGGGACCAATCAAATACCATGCATGGTCATCGTGTTGTGGAAGCATGAAAAGAACTTATTGGTGTGATATATGCGTTGGGAAAGCATATGATCGATACCAACTCCCAATGATCAAGATTGAGAAAATTGTTGATAAAACCCTATATATGACAGTATAAAATTGATCTATATCTTCGAGTTTATCATGATGTACAGGTATTAGGAATACCTGAGGGTGATGTGATCATAAACAATTGTATAACTATGACACTTAGATTTCGAGGGAGTGATTAAACAAATATGGATTTTAATGACTCCTCTGAGTAGAGAAGTAATCTGATCTTGGTCAAAGTGTTGGATATTAATCTGAATGAGATTTAGATGCAATAAGAAGATTATATTTGAGGCCTTGATTTAATAAAGTATCTATGAGAGGTCCATGGGATCTTGATTGAGATGTGATTTCAATATCCAAGTTACTATACGTGGAACATACAATCGCCATGTCCTTATCTCCATATATCTGCGGAGAAAGCATATTATTCTTGAAAGAGTTCAAGAATATTACATTGTTGAAATTATATCCAGGTATTGAGAAATGAATAATTAAATGTGATTTAATTATCATGAATAATGTGAATTTGATTCATATTATTTAGATGCATGAGAATGATTATCCAATATAATTAAATATGATTTAATTACTATGGATATGAATAATGTGGATAATATCGTCCAAATATGCATATATATTACAAACGTGATTTATGATATATAAAAGAGAGACTAATTGTTATATTTTTTGATTAATTATTTATGTGAATTGGATGCAAATTAGATGGTTAATTGAAAATATGATTACATTTTATTTTTGGTTTTGAATGTGATTCACACAATCCCAATGGCATTATTGCAATCTTTAAGAGATAATTGTGAATTATCCTTCTAAGATAATCTTGGAATTTACGTGAGATAATGTAATTTCATGATGTCGATTGAGATTGACTCATCCAAAGTCAAGAGGGTTGATGGCCACATTGTGCCATGTGAACTTGGTGGTCATCCCCCACTCCCCCTTTTAAGGGATAAGTTAATCTATTCCACCATTATCTTCAAAATTAAATGATTTAATTTTGAAATTAATTATATTTATTTATCATTATAATAATATAAATTAAATATTATGGTTGTTTTTAACAATACTAATTATGACTGTTGGATTAAACACATATCAACCTAACCCATTGATGTGGTGTTAGCCATGGATAGGGACCGTGGATCATAAAACCCTATAAAAAAGGGGCATCCCTTGGTCACCGATTAGACAATTTTGACCAGGTCTCTCTCTCTCTCTCTCTCTCTCTCTCTCTCTCTTTCACTGCATACGCCAACCCTTATCCCTCTACAAGAGTGGTCATCCACTCTTCTCAAAGATAGAAGGATCTCTCCATCATCGCATCGCTGTTGTGCTACCGCTTCGATAACCTTCGGATCACTTCCTTATTTTGGTACATCTTGCACATGAAGAAGACGTTCGATCTCATGAGATGAGATCAGGAGATCCATTGCTTTCATCGACTTGGATTGCGAGAAGCACACAACTCATCTCCACGCTCGCACGTGTCTCCTTCTGGGGATAGGACTTGAGACAGAATGTCTCTTCTCTTAGAGTCTTGATCGCTATAGAGCTACAAGAGGTATTACTTTATAAATTATGTGGTTAGATTAAATGATCCAAAAAGTGTTCTTGCATCATGTGGTTTCATCGATTTAAAAATTTTAAATTTCACTACATCGAGTAACTAGTGTGACTAGTCGCTCTCGATCGTATACAATATGATCCACATGCTTCATAACGTGCTTGAGGATTATTCCATGGTCCTTCAAATTCCACTGTTGATATATGTATTCGAGAATTGTGAAATTAATAATTAAATGTTATTTAATTATCATGAATAATATTAATTTGATTCGTATTATGATGAGAGTTATATGAGATAACTAAATATTATTTAATATTAAAAGATGATAATGATGTGAATGTGATTCATATTATCTGGGCACTTGAGAATAGAGATCCAAGATGATTAAATGTGATTTAATTATCATGCATGTGAATAATGTATTTAGCATTATCCATATTAATCATATATGTTATAAATGTGATTTACAATGTATTATAGAGAGCCTATTGCGATTTATATGTTGGTTACTTATTGATGTGAATTGGATTCATATTAAATAATTAATTAAAAATAAAATATATATTTTATTTTGTGATGTGATTGTCATTCATAAATTTCCAATGGTATGATTACAATGTTCATGAAATAAATTGGTTTTATTTTTGTGAATAATTTGCAACAAAGTTGTTGGAAATATATGGAGATATTCATGGAATAGGAGATTTCATGTATTAGGAAAAGAGGGCTCCCATTCATATTAAGGAGAGGGGACAACCACAAAGCCTTATATGTTCTTGTGGGCATCTACCACCCTTATGGAAGGAGTATAGCCTCCTTCCTATTTCTATACTGTAGAATGCTTTAATGAAAATAATTATATTGATTATTGTTCAATATAATTAGATAAATTAATTGTCATTGCGTTTAGAAAAAAAGCATGGCCATGGAAAGAGACACAAATCATTCTCGTCTGGTTATTTTGTGTTATACATGAATTGAGATTCATGGACTCCCAAAACCTTAAATAAGTAGAGGCTCCCATGCTATTGAACTTGCAACAACGACAACAAGAGAACAACATATGCTCTCTCTCTCATTCTCTACGCGCCAAGTCTCTCTCTCTCTCTCTCACTCACTCTCATTGTTGTCGTCTACTATGAAGCCCTATGGAGGGTTGCCATTGTCAAAACATTATTGTTATGCTGGTGAATTATTTTATTGTGGATCTCATGTATAAGATAACAGATCTCATGTGAAGATATCAGGAGCTTCATCTCTTGTATCATGAACATGGATTGCAAGTAGCACACGTTTCATCAACATGCTCACAAGCATCTCCTCCATCAGATTGGACTTGACATAGAAGGTCTCTTCGTTTAGAGACTCGATCACAACCAATCTTCAAGATTTAAACCTAATAATTGTTCCTATTTTATATGAAACGATCCAAGAAGTGTTCTTACATCAAGTGGTTTTATCGTTTAAAACTTTTTACACTTTGTTATCCCGAGCTACTAGTATGACTAGTCGCTCCCGATTGCATGCAATTTAATTCTCACGCTTCCATGAATTGCTTAAGTATCTTCTCATATTCTTCAGTTGGAATTAGAGGCATAGGTTGGAGGTTTCGAATATAATGCATCAACTTTTGGCGACAATAATACTTTAGGTTTCGTGAATTTTTATCGCATTTTGTTCATGCAGCCTTGTTTTCTGTGATTTGTTAGCCTCGTAAATTGTTTAAACTCAAAATTATCACCAAAATAATGTTGCCCATTAAATAAGGCCACTGTGGGACTTGAGTTTACGTGATTTGGATTTTGATTGCTCAAGTTATGATACTTTTAGTGAACATGTATCCACTGTTTCGGGCATGACGAATCTTAACGTAATTAAAGGCCTAATTAAAGTTTTTAAATGCATAGAAATGTGTGCAAATTAATTTAGTTATAATTTAAATAAATTTATCAAACTATAGAAACTTATTTTGCTTGATTTGGATTTAAATTAATTGAGATATGATCATTTTCATGAGGGTCGATGCTGAAAATTACATTCCTCATCAAGAACGTTGTGATTATCATTTTATAAATTAGTGAAATTAATTTTTAAATTCATAAAATTATTATTGATAAATATTTGTGAAATATTTAATGATGATTATTTCCTTAAATGATATTTCCATAATCAAAGTATGATTAAATAATTAATCTTGATCACAAATTGGTTACAATAATTCCAATAAACAATGTAGCTGGAAAAGGATTGGGAATTTCTTTAGCAAATTTCCTTATAATATTATCAAAAGGGTTTTGATGAATATTATATATGGTAAAACTTCAGTTGAAAGACCGATTATCTTCTCAAATAAAAAATTATCAATTCGCCTTACCCTGACCCAAGGCGGATATGGTATAAAGTCAGGGAGTGTTGAGGTAGCAAGTTGGTGCATGAGTGGTCTGTCCATCTCCTGTCGATTATGGTCATGACAATAGGTAAGGAAAGGAGAATTCCTTAAGAGATCTTGAGGTATTTTTCTAATTATTATGATTCGAATAATATTTATATGAGATAATACCATATTTTAAGTTACAATAAAGAATGATTGTGGGATATTAACTGGATCATTAATTTAATGTGATTAGATTAATTGGAATTCGATTAAATTAAAATACTCTATAATGAATATAGTTGTAATTCCCTTGTAAGAATTAACCATAATGAATATGATTAATAACTAATTATAAGAATTTGAACATGATGTGGAGGATCACATAAGTGACATCCATGTTCTCCCGTCAAGGAAAGAGTTTCATCGTCAAGGAATGTATGTAGGAGATGTCTGTCCAAAGTAAGAGCTCCTACATAGAAGCGAATCGAGATCTGGGCATTTACTTCTCAAAAGAGTAAAGTCGTATGCGTAGTGACCCCAATATCGGGTCCTCATATTATTGGTGCGATATTGAATTGTGTATAGAGAGTATTATTGTTGTTAATAGTTTGTTTAAGTCATGATGGGTCAACATCACCTTCAGGGTTGTGGGCCCGAGTGTTAAAGACCGATTTGGGAATGCGAGTTGGACTTTTAAGGGGGAATGTGTTCCCTCTTACATTGAACGTGATTAAGGGAATGAACTTTCTGTGTTGATAGGGCAAGTCAACTTTGATATAAAAATTCCTAAAACAAAGTAAAATATATATTTATATATAGTTATGTAAATTTCATATTTTAGATGATCCTCATTAAATCCACTCAATAAAATACTCAATGATAACAGTAAATTATCTTGAATTGGATTCATGATAAAGATATTGTACTTGCAATAGGACACATATTGTATGTGCTTGCAAAATGTAATTTTCCACATAATAATGGGGAATGACAAATAAATAGACAGTAAGACAACATCCTAGGGTTTGTGTGTCTCCATAGTCTTGATTTCTCATTGAATCTGATTTGGAAGTATCATGTCGATGATGATCATATTTGTCTAATAATCCTTATAAAATCTAAGAAAATATTTTAGCAAATGTATATGCTCTAAACTTTTATTGGTGAATAGCATGTTCGCTGCATTTTGCGTAATGGTGGCTCGATAAGAGATGATGTACTCAAAATGTTAGATGGATATAGATATGATGAGTATCATAATTCTATTGTCTATACTCAAGTCATTCACGAAGCTTTATAATATTCATATTGTATAAATTGATGAAGCATGTATCAATGTTGAAATATTCTTATATGTAAATATATTGATTTTAACAAAAGAGGTCATTTATCTTAAACAATGGTTGTCTATAAATGAAGGGAGCACAGTAGAAGCATGGTTATGAACCATGTGAGAAGCAGAGTCAAAGAGTTGATTGTACTTATATGACTTAAATGTGGTATCCAAAGAGTTTGACAAATGACAATACTACAATAAATCGATGTCTTGATAGTATGACTATCTGGACTATACAAGATCCTTAGAGAATAATTCTGATAGCGTATTAGAATAATCTACATATAATCATTGATATTGACTTTATTATTGGAAAAGCTAAAAGTTTAATAATTTTATATCATTTCTTTAATAATACTGGAAACAATTGGATATGTTTTAGAAAATATAATCTTAAGGTCTAATAGTCATCTATATTGGAATTGATAAAATTGTTGAAACAATCTCCATGGATAGATATTCATATTTTCAATGGGAAAGAACTTATGAGAATGTCTCTATAACCTATATATTAGAATACGCGAATTTTTTATTACTAAATGTGGGAAATAAACATGAATTGCACAATAGACCTATCATAAAGAGTTCTAATGGATATATTTCACACAGTAATCTAACATCTAGAGGATAGTACTAAAATAGAGAAATAATGAATGGTTCATGAAGATTTGACAATGATTTAACATCAATTCTTGGACATAAGTCTACTAACGATATCAATTAACTAGTAAGAAATGAAACTTTATAATGTCTGGATTTTCATATATGTCCACTAAGGCAAAGATAACTAGAGGAAATGGATTTCAAACCATGTAAACTCAAATCCTAAGATTTGTTAATAGGATGGGGAATGTAATCCATGTGATAAACACGTGTTTTAATACACTTTAGCTACGTGAAAAATCACACAGAATAGTATTGAGAGAACAAAATGTGATGAAAATTCACACAACCAAAAATGCCCATGTCAACTTAGATTTATGGATCATATCTGAAAACTATGACATATGTCTCCAATACCACTTGAAGGTATTGGAAAACCTTAATCGCATCATGGAATTGTGAAGATCTCGTTGTATGCGATCGAAAGTGTAGTCGCACAAGCTGTTGAGGCAATGGAACTTAAAAATTTTAAATGATGAAACCACATGATCTAAAAATGCTTTTTGGATCATTTCATCTAAACTAAAAACAAGATATCGAAATACATCTTGATGTGTGGTTGTGATTAGGTCACTAAGTAAGAGACCCTCTGTCTCAAGTCTGATCCAACATAGGAGATGCTTGCGAGCATGTTGATGAAACACATGCTTCCTACAATCCAAGTTGATAATCCAATAGATTAATCTCCTCATATCATCATACGAGATCTGATGACTTCTTCAAGTACGAGGTGCACTGAAGGAGGCATAGATGGATGAGCGGTCGAAGCGGCACCACGACGGCGTAGCAACGACAATGACGACCCTTTCTAGGGCACCATGGTGGATGGCCATAATGAGAGAGAGAAAGAGAGAGAGTAGATGGGTATATATATAAAGAGAGAGAGAGAGAGATAAAAGTTTTTCCTATTATGTTATGTGTTGTAAATTCTTAAAGGATAGGGCTACACCTCCTTGTATAATATATTTGATGTCCATGCATCCCAATCAATGGGAACAAAAAATCTATTGTTGAGATTATTTTGCATTTTCAACCAATAGCTACGATTTTGTTGCATATTAAATTACAACAATATATTTATTGTCTTGAAAAAATTAAAAATATTTAAATGAATCATCATATTTTAATTTATATCAAACCAACAAAGATGCAATTGATTGGAAACAATGGAGCCCCAATCCATATATGGTGTGGACATCCACAAAGTTGAGACAACTCAACTTGGCCATCCTCCCTAGTATGACAAAGAGGCATCACCATTCCAAGTTTATTAATATCTTAATTCTAAAAAAAACCACAAAAATATTCACTAAAATAATTTGAAATTATTTTGTGGCAATTTCAATCATACCATTAAAAATTGTGAATCGTATTCAGACATCCAATATAAACTGTAAATTGCATTTACAATTAATTGTTCAATGTGAATCGAATTCACATCAACTATTAATTCGTAAATACAAGTTGTTGTTATCTCTCTCTAATATAATATAAATTACATTTATAATATCCATGAATAATATGATTAGTACTATCCATGAACTTGTATGATCCCTTTGAGAGAACGTATTATTCATATGCCCTTGTATGCCACTAGCTCGCTAGTAAATAAACCTTGATTAGATAATCAACCTATCGTTCTACCAAATTTACAACTCAAACATATAACAACACATTTGTCTCCGGTTAGTGCATGCATGCCAATATTGTGACTGTATATGACATAAGCCTTGGTTATCTCAATATTGTTAAGTCAACTCTTTGACCTAAGTTATCTAACGCCTCTAAATCTCTATTTCTACGAAGAGGGCATGCATAAAAATGTATGTTATATATCAACCTTCAGAGAAAAGATTTATTTCTTCTTAGACGGGAGATACTCTCTTAACAATCACTTGACAATGCTTGATGAGTCCTCAGTCTAACTGTTTAGAAATCACCCAAGCGCAAGCCTCTATGATTCAACATTTGAATCAACAGCTCTATGATAATTAAGCTGGCCATTTTACATAACCCTAATTGTACTAAGGAGCCTATTATGCAAATTATTTATTCTTCAATTTAGATTAGAGAATGATGTTTAATAACATTTATTGTATAATGGCCCACCATAGGATCGCATGTCCAACCATAGCTCTTCATTTTATAACATTTGAGTAGCCTTTCTCTCTCTCATACATGTGGCCCCTTATCTTCTCCAAGCATGGATGTCATCCTCTTGTCCTAGAGAATATTGTTGTCATCATCATGTACCGCTCATTAATCTCTGTCTCCTTTGATGTGCCACACTTTGTGAAGAAGATGTTTGATCTCATGTGGCAGGAGATTCACCACTTGGATTATAAACTTAGATCACGAGGAGCACATGTTTTATTAACGCGGATTGGACATGAGAAAGGAGGTCTCATACTTTAGAGTCACGATCACAAACATGCTTCTATAGGAATTCCTATATCTTATTTCTGGTTTAGATGAAACAATCTGAGAAGTTTTCGTGGATCAAGTGGTTTTATATTTAAAAAATTTTAAAATTCTGTTGCACAGAGCAACTAGTATGACTAATTGCCCTTGTTCGCATTTGATGTCATCTTCACGTTTCAGTAATGTGATTAATGATCTTTTCCATATCCTTTATTATAGGAATATAATTTATACACAAGGCGGGGATGATTAAGGGTGAAAATGTACTAAATCATTAGCTTGTCTTACCCCCCCCATACTTAGGGCAATGATGCCCTAAATATAGAAAAGAATAATCAAGAAATTTGGAGATAAGTGATGTATCTTGAAATGAATTTCCATGTCACTCACCCCCCTTATACATACGATGACACATATCCTAAATATATCAGTGATGAAAGGGATGTCTGAGTTAATGGAAGAATAGAAAAAAAAGGAAAATAAAGAAAGAAGACAAAGAAATGATATTTTTGGGATTTTATGTATCTGATCTATGAACACCAAGGAGTTCTTCTTGATATATAACATGAATTGAATAAACAATGGATAGGAAAGTGTCATGCTCAAGATACGATTTCAACAATTGTTGGTTGAATACAAAAGGCTGTGTGTTAGATAGCAAGCCTTATATTACAATGCTACCGTTGTCACATAACATTTTCACAATGAAAGATACTGACAACTTTGTCCTCAACTTGCATTGAAATAACATCAACTTTTCATCAAATAACCATACCTTATGGTTCGCCTCAAAAATATTTATTCTGATATGCTTGTCATGCCATCACTTGACCTTTTCTTTCTACATAATGTTCTTATCATATGTAGAGTCTCTGAACGATAACTAACTATCCATGATAATTTTTTTGTTCTTCCAAGCTTTCTCTCTGTCTAGATTTCCTATACTGACTATTAATAACTTGGATTTTGTGAGGGTCAAAAGTAATCTACATAAGGCGAGACCACAATGTCGCTGAAGCGACCGCTCATGAAACCAGGGTAATCAATAATTAACCCACAATGATGATTAAGCAATAAATACAAAATTTATGGAGTTAAAATTTATTATAACTCTACAGCAAGGATGTGTATAAGTGATGAATACCCATTCATCACTCTTTATTCTTATATTTTAGCTACAAAAACCTTTGCAAATGCATGTATATTCATGTAAAAACAAATAATTACCAAAAGCATGCATTGTGTAAAAACCTATAATTAGCATGTTTTTGTGCAAAAATAAAAGAATAAAGATTAAAAAGAAAAAGAGGGAAATATTTAGAATAAATATTGAGCAACCTAATCTAAGGGAGAGCTCAACATGGGCCTGACCGCATAAAAGCCAAAGTAGAGGGAGATAGGGGCTCATGTGTGTAAATATTTATGTAAACAAATAAAAATATTTTTCCTCACAAAAATAGCCCAAAATATGCTTGTAAATACTTGTACATATTTATAAGTATAAAAACAAAAGAAAAAGGGTAAAAATCAAAAAGAACAAAAACACCACTTTCATCATGTGCATAAACCACTCTTATATATTTATTTATTTAACCTTATAAATAAATAAAAATAAATTCCAAAATTTTTGTAAATATTCTATGTTATATAATGTAAATAAATAAAAACAATTAAAACAAAAACAAAATAAAAATAATAAAATAAAAAATACAAAAACATATTGTAAATATACCATGTATATAAATGTATATATGTATTTATTTTACCTATGTATATAAATAATAAAAATAATTTAAAAATACCTTTTTATTCCTTGATTTATAATGAAAATAAATAAAATATAAAATAGGAATAAAAATTGCATAAAAATAACAATTAAAAATCAAAAATTAAAAAAAGCCTATATTGTACATATACCTATATATAGCTATATAGTGTAAATACCTATTTTTATTTCTAAAAATTAATTAAAAATCACAACAAAATAGAAAAAAAATAAAATAAAAATATTTCATGTTTTGAGTTTTGTGAAATTCCATCATTTTCTATTTATTATTTAATTTCTAAAATGGGAATAATTGGCGGGCTCTGATTGGTCCACGAGGGATGTTGACCCCCGGTAAACTCTCCGCCCAGGACCACCAGAGCCGGATTCTGCGCCCGACCCGCATGTTCTCCCATTTATTGCATCCTGATCCGATCGCCAAAACCCCAAACCCCGGGTCCGACTTCTTCGCGATACACCCGAGACCCTCGCTGGAGCCACCGCATCGAGATCCGCGCTCCTGATTTCCCTACCCGCGCGATTCCTTCCGGATCACCACCACGTATAAAGCACAGCTCCGCCACCCTAATTCCCTATCTTTGGCCATTCGTATCCACCTCCTTTGAGCTCCAGCGCACTCGCGAGAGTGTCAGCTTGCGTCCGGCGCCGTCGAAGCGAGGAGTGGAGGCGTATCCACTGATACGGCGAGCATAGCCGCCGTTGCTCCGCCACCAGCGTGAGCACCGAGCCTCGGAGGGAGACGCTCCTCGAGGCAACGACCAGGAGCTTCCCCAGCTCCTCCCCAGTCTCTTCGTCCACCCAGGTAACCTTGTAGGCCATTACTTTTCGCGGATTTTCATTTACCCCCAAATCGCTCCGCCGCCGTCCATCGTCGATTCCCATCGCCTTCGACCACCATTCGATCATCGGGCATCGCCATAGCCCTCGCCATCTTCCCGCGCACCTTCTTCACCCCTCCATCCAACCCAGCTCGCACAGGAGCTGGGAGTTGAGCTCCTCCGTCTACCCCCTTCGTCGGTGCTCGCCATTTCGACCCACCGTTCATCGTCACCTCGCCTAACCGGGTCGAGGCAGTTTGCCCTCGACCCGCGAGTCTCCTGGGTTGTTTTGCAGGTTGAAGGAAGGCCATCTGAGGCCTTTCGATATCGAGCCAGGAGCTCCGCCTCCGCCGACCTCGCCGGGGCTCTACAGAGCTCGGCTGGGTCATCGGAGGATACCATCAGCTGCGCATCGCCACGCCGGAGCTTCGCCGATCCTCAGGCGCAGCAGGGGAGGCTCGGAGCGAACGTACTGGGCCGGCGAAGTTCGCCGGCCGCATGTTCTTCGAAGACCTCCAGCTACCGTCAGATCAGCCTCAGAGCTCCAGACCGTATCCTGGCCGTTCGTTCGTGGAGCTGCAGATAGCGTCAGATCAGAGGAGGTCTGATCCCAGCCATCAGATCTACACGTGGCTCGGCCCAGACCGTTGGATTAGCCCGAGAACCTCAGCGCTGGAGTGCCACCCGATCCAGACCATCCGATCCAACATGTGGCAACCATCCGGCGGTTCACCTTAATAAAGGGTAATTTACCCTTAGGCCCTCTTAGCTATTTTATTTCGTTTTTAGTCTTGTAAATATTTAGCGTAGTTGTTTAAGTTTTGGTACATTTGCATAGAGACCCTGGTACTTGCTTTTATTTGCTGAGATGCCCACGTATGTGATGTGACACGTGCTTCGACACGTGATTTTCTGGGGATTTTACATTTCATGCCCTTGTAGTCTGGTTGTTACTAGTTGAATGAAAGTTTTTACTTATTTGCATTTATACCCCTGTGCGTGAAACATTTGAGCATGTGCGTTTATTTTTTGGGTATTTTGCAGATAAGCCCCTGGACTTTTGGTACCTGTTACCAATAAGCCCTCGGAAGTTATTTTTCTCACATTTGGGTCCCTGAGTGCCCCAGACACGGCATCGCACGTGTTTTGCTGGGTTAATTGCACCAGACCCCCAGACTTTTGCGTATTTGCACTTTGGTCCTTGTGCACAGTGCCTCCTCTTTATTTTCGAATAAAATAGCAAATCACCTCTAAATTTAATGAAAATTGGATACAGGGCTCCTGCCATGATGTAAAATTTTCTATAAATTTTGGAGACATTTTCGTCACTGTTTGATATTTTTAGAAAATCAAAAACATCTATTTTTGCTACTGTCTAACTTTAAAAATCACAAAAAAATAATAAATAGGTCCAAAAATTACAAAAAAATTGTCTATTGTCTATTCTGTTGTGTTTGATTTTCTAGCCAATTTTGGCTATTTTTCATTAGTGAAAACCACTAAAAATTGAAAAAAATTCAAAATCTTATAAAAATTCTAGAAAATCAATTAAAAGTCCAAAAACAATAAAATAGGTGCCTAAATTTTTCCTTGTTTTATTCTCTTTACAGGAAAATTACCTCCCAGCTAATTTGGGGCTTTTAGATATTTTATCTAGGCCTTTTTAGCTCGGCTGGACAGTACCTTTGATTTCAGCCACTGTTTGATTTTTAGATAATTAAATAAACATCAGAAAATTCTCAAAAATTCACCAAAAACATTAAAAATTATAAAACACAGAAAAATATTTTTGTTTGTATTTTTGATTGATTTGTAGTGCATTTAATAATTTGTTGAAGTGTATGTTTGTTTACTTTTCTCATTTTCTTAATACATTAAAAAAATCCAAAAAAATAAAATAATTAAAAACCACCAAAAATATCTTCTTTTATCTCTTTTCGACTACTTCGTAGGCCGAGAGGCCAACCCGTGCTCCTTGAGTTCGACCGTGGTCGCTATACCAGGTTAATCCAATAGCAGGACCGCTTTCGTGTTTTGATCGATTTTATCTATTATTAGTGGTTCATTTTTCTTGATTGACATAGCTGAGTGATCGAGGTCACAACGACCATCTAGATACCTTTACCTTAGTCGCTCAGTTTGTCTGTCATCAGAATGGCGCCGTTGCCAGGGAGCACGGCTTAGAAGTTGCTTTTTGAGTTTTTCCGTGGCTTTTTCTTTTCGCGGCTTTTTGTATAGATTTCTGTAGCTTTCTTCTGACATTCTTTGAATAATCTGGTTTGACACTCTTGTTTCTGTTTCTTGCGAGGGCCTGAGGACCGAGGCGGCCGATTTCGAGAAGCCAACGCAACCGCGAGACTCGGAGGCAGCTCCTTTCTTTACGGAGCCGCAGGAGAGAGCGAGAGAGAGAGTTGAGTGGGTGAGGTTTAGATTAGACTTTTGATTATTATTGTAATAATACAGGGACTCAGAGACTGGACACTTTAGACTGTGATTGGACTTAGCGGGTCTGTTTCGCCGAGCACCGGTGTGCTCGGTAGACCCTTAGGCTTTTTCGCGGCTTTTTACGCGGTTTTGTTTTCTTCTCTTTTTACTGCCTATTCCGGTTTCACGTGGATTTCCGAGCCCCTAGCTGTAGGATTTTCTGCTTGATTGTGACGTAACTCATAGGACCCAAACACCCTAATAAAATTGCCTATTCCTATAGTGCGGTAATTGGACCTATAATAAAAATAATAATAAAATAGTCATTCCATCACCTCCGAGCCTACGCGCCGCGATCCCACCCCGTCAAGCACTACTCCTGAACTCGACCTGTCAAGAAGAGGAGGGGTGGGTCTAGACCGGACTCTTTGGATTGGAGGCAGGTGGTCGACTAGCCGTTCTTTCGAGTAGCACTGTTGTTTAGGGCCTCGGTTTTCCGCCAGCACCATTTAGGTAGTTTATTTCCTGTCTTTAAATTCTGCGCGGATCACTTGCATGTAGAGTGCTGGAGACAAGGTACGCATTTCTATCTCAGCATGCATCATTGATTTCATCGCGCATCGGCTTTTTCGTCTTCTCCCCCCTATTTTGGACTTAATAACCAGGAGAACCGAAAAATTCGTTAGGCGTTTGTTTTCTATTTGAAAAATATTAAAAAGAAAAATTATAAAATTGGGACTGGATAAAACTATTTACCCTAAAAAACACTCACCCTAAAAATTTGTCTTGGGGAGAGCAACCCCCTCATTGTATGGTTTAGATGCGCGAGAGAGTGACACGCACCCTAGGTAGAGCCCTCCGGTGCTATTTCTAGCTGACTACCGACTCTTCCATGCGGGCTAGTCGGTTGGAGTAGCATCGGGTATCCCAACAGGTCACGTAAGCGCTCTGATATCTTGTGTGTTCACCAAATAAAATTGACAAGATAATTTGACCGAGCTTTTACGGTCTTCAGCTCGCGTTGTGTTGGTGAACCGGGGGTTTGCATTCTGATCATAGTTTCTCCATATCTCATCCGCACTACTCGCCATATCAAGATGATGGGTAGATGCTCTCTTAGGTAGCCTCTGGCTGTACAGCTTTCGGGCACGTCTACCCGATCATCTAGGTTGGCCCGCGAGAGCCGAGACCAGCTCTACGAGCCCGAGTACGACTCCGCCCTGTTCCCCCTCGACCCCCTTTCTTTCGGTTCTGAGAGACATGAGCCTGAGGAGAGATTAGCAGATTTGACAACACCTGAGTTGGGCTCATTTGATTTTGCAGACGTTATGGACGGCAGTTCTGAGGATCACCCCGGAGGTCCACGAGGAGAGCAGCATTTTGTCTTGGACCAGGGTTCGATCAACTCCACCCTGATTGCCTCCCTCGAGTCAGTGCAGCAGCAGCTGAGGGATCAGGGAGCTTTCATGATGGACATGAGGCGAGAGTTTGAGCAGTTGAGAGCCAACCGCGGAGGAGGAGCAGGAGGAGGCCCCGCCGATCCGGCAGCAGGAGGAGGACCTGATGATCCTGCGGCCGGAGGTGGCGGAGCAGGCGGAGCAGGAGGAGCACCACTACCACCACCACTTAGATCGATGCGGGAGAACCACAATCCCGGGTCGACCTTGATACACCGCTGGGTGGTACTTCCAGCGATCGTGGGGGATTTCAAGTTCCCCCCGAACACCTTGCAGCTTCTTCCCCGATTCCACGTTTTGGAGACAGAGGAGCCTCATCTCCACTTGCAGGAGTTTGAGATGATTTGCAGCACTGTCCACGACCGTCAGGTGGACCAGGACACGATTAGGATGATTGCCTTCCCCTTCTCTCTAGCAGACAGAGCAGCCACCTGGCTGAAGCATCTGGGGAAGTTTGTTTACACCTGGGAGTAGCTCCGCACTGAGTACTTGAACAAGTACTATCCACTCGGGCAGACGAATGCGGCGAGGGCCCTGATCAGCAACTTCTCCATGCTCCCCAACGAGCAATTCCACGAGGCATGGGAGAGGTTCCGAGAGCTCACAGACCGATGCCCGCACCACGACATTTCGAAGCCGAACCTTGTGCAGAGCTTCTTCAGCGGGTTGACACCAGAGCTCCAGGGCCTGGTGAATGCTTCTTGCGGTGGGTCCTACTTCGCCAAGGACCATGACCAGGTCTGAGCCATCTACGAGGAGATGGCCGAGAATTATATGGTGATGTACCAGACTCGGTTGTACACACAGTGGAGACCCCAGCAGCAGCTAGGACCCGTGCAGTACCAGAGGATAGCACGGGTCGACGCCGGTCCATCCAGTTCATCCGCAATTGCAGCAGATCAGGCAGAAGTTGGACCGGATGGAGCTGATCGAGAAGAAGCAGTGCTAGGGCATCACGCAGATGGAGCAGATGGCACAGACTCTGAGCGACATGAAGACCCAGCTCATGTGTCTCCAGGAGGCACAGACGGCTTCACAGCCCCGTCTTCTGTCGCGAGGCGATACCGGCGGCAGCAACACCTCGTCCCAGCGCTCCAGCTCCTTTCAGCAGCCTAGACAGGTTCACCTTGTACAGGCAGAGCCGTACCAGCCGCAGCAGCCCTCCTACCAGTCACCACCATCTCCAGACATGCAGATGGTGGTATACCAGCTGGATCAGCCTCTGGCAGTACTCCCGCCCGCCCCATACGATGCAGAGCCGTTGATGGATGTCAACGGGATTTGGTATGACCGCCCCCAGCCTGGGATCCGACGAGACCATCCCGGATTCAGGTGGGGGAGTGGAGGTACCCAGCCCCAGCAGCAGCCATCCGGTCAGGGTGGGCAGTATAGCTAGCAGAGAGATCAGCAGCAGCAGCAACCCCCAGCCTACCAGCCACAGCAGCAGTCATCCTTCGTTCCTCGTCCCTATCAGCAGCGGGGACAGTCTTGGAGACGTGAGCAGCAGGCTCACCAGCCACACCAGTAGCAGCATCCTTCCTCCTACCCCTCTCAGCAGCAGCACCAGTTCCAACAGCCTCATTACCAGAGAGGCTACCCGTCGGGCCCCCATGAGAGCTCCACCTTGGATGACGTAGCCTGCCTCCTCACGGATCAGCAGGCTACATTTAGATGGGAGATGGACGAGTTCCGCCAGGAGATGCAGGACCTGATGAGAGGGAAGGCCGCCATCCCTGCACAGATAGAGCCGAATCCGAACAGCCTGAAGAGGGAATCTGAGCAGGTAGTTTCCACTGAGCATGCCACTCTTAGTGATCCATTTGATGATATGTCTGCGGATCTATTTGATGCTGATTTTGTTACACTTAGGAGCGGTAGAGCACCAGCAGGCGGCGCCTCATCTGAGCGATGACTCGAGGATCCACCCAAGGCTCCAGATGAGGAGGAGGAGAGCGGTACTGAGGCCGCACATGATGATGATGGTGGTACTGATGCCACCAAGGATGCTGATTCCACAGGCGGTACTGAGGCCGCCGCTTCACCAGTTCGAGGAGGTGGTGCTGATGCCACCTGAGGAGCCAAGCCAGCCCGCGGTACTGAGGCCGCGAGATGTCCAACAGCAGAGCCAGCCCGTGGTGGTACTGAGGCCACCGGTGTTCGTTTTGATAGAGATGTTGTTTTTCCTTCGGTTGATGTATCTCAGAACAATGTTTTGAATAAAGGAAAAGTCTTAGTTTCTTCTGGTCCCACTATGGTGATTGATGTATGTGCGGATCCGGCCGTCGAGCCGTCTAGGCCTTTTCCTAGTCCTTCATCTGAGAAGGACCCTGTGATCCCCTTCCCTAGAGCCCTTCAGATGGGGAAGGGGAAGAAAAGAGAAAAAGACCCAAAAAAGAGAGAGTAGGAGGAGTTCAGGCAGAGCATGATCGATAGATTTTACATACAGCTGACCCTTCAGGAGGCTTTACAGCACATCCCCCTTCTTCAGCGATCATTGAGAGATAGGACCACAGTCAGGAGGAGGAGGAGGAACCACCATTCAGAGATTCATGTGCTGACAAAAGCCACGTGTTTTGCGATCCAGAACCGTCTGCCGACCAAGAGGCCAGATTCAGGAGCCCCATATGTCAGATGTCACATTAGAGAGCAGAGGTTCGACCGCTTCGAGTTGGGTACTCTTCGACAGAGCAGGACAGTCCTTCTGTTTGTTGATCGATCTGTCAAGAGGCCGAAGGGGTTGTTGCGAGACGTTATCGTCACTATTCAGGGTCTGCAATTCCCCGTGGACTTCGTAGTGTTGGACATGGACATCCCTGATTCAGTGACCGATACCCCCATCATTCTAGGTCGTCCATTCTTGGCCACAGCCAAGGCGGTGACTAATCATGATAGCGGGAAGGTATACTTTCGCGTCGAGGGCAAGAGTGTACAGATAGAGACGGTCGAGGACTACAGAGCCAGAGAGAGAGCATGCTCAGAGACTAGCACAGATACAGAGCAGCTGACAGATGTCGGGCTAGACATCCACCAGGACTGTGACTTTGTGATCACAGATGATGAGGCAGCATGGGCAGACCCTTTCACACAGGCCATCCTCTCATTTCCAGACACCACTGATGCAGAGATGACAGTAGAGGAGAGCTTGGAGAGCACAGCCCTGATCTAGGATACGATAGAGGCAGCAGAGCCGGTTCTCGATCGCGACACGATTTCTAGTGATGGTGGTACTGAGGCCACCTTGTGTGACGGTGGTACTGATGCCACCTTGTTTGATACAGATCCCTCGGATTCAGAGTCTGATTGGGCAGATTGTGATGATCAGATGCCAGACCTGAGTCCACCTGAGCCTACAGATGAGGAGGAGGTAGAGGCAGAGCAGATCAGAGACAGCACAGTTGAGCAGCCTCCTCCAGACCCAGTTTGCGAGAGCTCGTATTCTTTCTCCCAGGCAGATTTGGCAGATTTAGCAGCATTCACGCACCTTCTTCCGAGGCTAGATTTGCCAACACCCAGCTTTCCAAAGCTGAAGCCACTCCCTACTTCGCTGAAGTATCGGTTCCTTGCGGGCGAACCTGAGATGTACCCAGTCATCATCTCCGCCGATCTGACTGTAGAGCAACAATCCCGTTTGATGGGGGTTCTTGAAAAGAACCGCAAGGCAATTGGATGGAGCGTAGCAGATCTCCATGGGATTAGTCCATCAGTGTGCTCCCACCATATTTATCTCGAGGAGGGGGCGAAGCCGTCGCGTGAGTTCCAGCGGCGACTGAACCCCAACCTGAGAGAGGTTGTGATGAAGGAAATATCAAAATGGTGGAGTGCAGATTTCATTTATCCCATTTCCGACTCCAAGTGGGTCAGCCCCTTGCATGTGGTGCCCAAGAAGACGGGCATCACGACTATGATCAGTGAGTCGGGAGAGGAGATTGCTACACGAGTACCCACCTCTTGGAGGGTCTGTGTTGACTACAGGAGACTCCACCAGGCCACCAAGAAGGACCATTTTCCCCTGCCTTTTATTGACCAGATCATTGAGAGACTGGTAGGGAAGAGCCACTATTGTTTCCTTGATGGGTACTCGGGCTACAACTAGGTGGCCATCTCTCCTGAGGATCAAGAGAAGACCACCTTTACCTGTCCCTTTGGTACATATGCCTTTCGACGCATGCCATTTGGGCTATGCAATGCCCCTGCGACTTTTCAGAGGTGCATGCTGTCGATCTTTTCGGACATGGTAGGGGAGTGTTTAGAGGTCTTCATGGACGATTTCTCAGTCTACGGCGACGGATTCGACTCCTGTCTTGACTGCCTAGACCGAGTACTCCAGCGATGTATTGAGTACCATTTGGTTCTATCTTGGGAGAAGAGTCACTTCATGGTGACTCAAGGGACGGTGCTTGGCCACATCATCTCCAACAGGGGCATGGAGGTTGATCCGGCCAAGGTTGATGTCATTAGAAAACTCACACCACCGTCCAATTTGAGGCAGCTACGGTCATTCCTGGGGCACGTTGGATTTTATAGGAGATTTATTCAGGATTTCAGCAGGATTGCCCGGCCGTTGACTGACCTCTTGACAAAAGACACCGAGTTCCTCGTCCATGACAAGTGTCTTTCGTCCTTTGCGACTCTCCCGCAGTGTGTGATTGAGGCTCCTGTCCTCCAGCCGCCTGATTGGTCTCTCCCATTCGAGATCATGACAGATGCCTTCGATTTTGCCGTAAGGGCAGTGCTGGGACAGAGGAGGGATGGAGTTCCATTTGCTATCCACTGCGCTAGACGCACATTGGATTCCGCCCAACGGAATTACACGGTCACAGAGAAGGAGATGCTAGCCGTAGTGTTTGCCCTAGATAAGTTCCGATCTTATATCATTGGATCTAGAGTGACTTTGTACACATATCACACCACCATCAGGTACCTCATGGCAAAGAAGGATGCCAAGGCCAGACTGACTAGATGGATCCTTCTACTCCAGGAGTTCGACATTGAGATCAAGGATAAGCCTGGAGTCAAGAATGTGGTGGTGGATCATCTCTCCCGTTTAGAGCAGCCTGAGGAGTCTGAGGAGATTGATCCCATTCGAGATACCTTCCCAGATGAGGCGATCCTTGCTATCGCCTCACTCCCGTGGTATGCCGATATTGTGAACTTTCTCGTTGCTGGGAAAGTCCCACAAGATTGGCCCAAGCAGAGGCTTGAGACCTTCCTGGCGAAGGCCAAGTACTACCACTGGGAGGATCCCGTCCTTTACCATGAAGGAGGGGATAGCGTCTGGCGTCGGTGCATTCCTCAGGAGGAACACCATAGCGTCCTCACTTACTGCCACAAGCTTGAGGCAGGAGGACATCATTCTGGGAGGAGAACGACACAGAAAGTGCTCCAATCCAGCTTGTGGTGGCCTACCCTCTTCAAGGACTCTGATGAGTTCGTGAAGAGGTGTACTGACTGTCAGAGGATGGGCACTTGTGGACAGCGTGATATGATGCCGATGCAGCCCATTCATTTCTGTGAGATTTTTGACGCATGGGGCATCGATTTCATGGGTCCATTCCCTAAGAGTTAGGGATTTGAGTACATTCTGTTGGCCGTTGATTATGTTAGTCGTAGGGTTGAGGCCATCCCCGCCCGAGCCGCTGATGCGAGGACAGTTTGCAGATTTTTGAGGAAGCACATCATCACGCGGTTCGGGGTTCCACGAGTTCTGATTTCTGATGGGGGGTCTCATTTCATCAACGACCAGGTGAAGGCCCTTGCTAGCGCGTTCAGTATAGACCATCGTGTTGCTACACCTTACCATCCACACACGAATGGTCTAGCTGAGGTCTCAAACAGGGAGATCAAGACTATTTTGCAGAAAGTCATCCGCCTTGACCGAAAGGATTGGTCACAGCTTTTGGACTCGGTCTTGTGGGCATATAGGACTTCTTTCAAGACACCATTGGGCACATCTCCCTTTCGCCTCGTGTATGGCTAGCCGTGCCATTTACCTGTTGAGCTGAGGCACAAGTCACTTTGGGCAGTTACATATATTCTTTTGGATCCAGATGGTGTAGGAGACCAGAGGAGGGCAGAGTTAGCTGCCCTGGAGGAGCTTAGAGATACAGCTTTCTCAAACAGCCTATAGTATAAGGAGAGAGTGAAGGAGTGGCATGATTCTCATATCAACCACAAGCATTTTGAGATTGGACAGAGAGTATGGCTGTTTGATGCGAGGCTTCGTTTGTTTCCAGGGAAGCTGCAGAGCAAATGGAAGGGACCCTACTTGGTCAGAAAGGTACACGACAACGGTAGCATTGATATATCCGAGTTGTCTTCTGAGAGTACCTTTCGAGTGAACGGCCAGCGGCTCAAGCCATTTCTAGATCATGAGCTGCGGGTCGTTGATGTTGCCCCTATTCATTTTGCGTGAGATGTGGTCTCTTGACTCACATCTTTTGCATCTCACGCCTGATTATCATTGTTCTTACGACTTGTATAGATCCAGTTGTCCATATCATTCTATTCTTTATTCCCACATCCCTTTTCTCATCTGGTGATTATGCTATACTTAGGGTGTACTTTACCCTAAGTATAGGGGGGATGTAGGACCTGCGGGTATTCTTTTCATTCTTTCTGTCCCTGTTTTGCTGCCTATACTTTGGGATATTTTACCCTAAGTATAGGGGGGGCAGACTCTGTTCATCCTTCACTCGGATTTCCCTTCATGTACAACTTGCTATACTTAGGATTAGTTAATCCTAAGTATAGGGGGAAACCACCGAGTTCCTCTCATTCTATTCATTTATTCATTTATGTACGTAGCCATTCCTTTTCACTTCCCTTTTACTAAGCACGAGTTATGTCTTCTTCGTCGCTCTTGATCACGCTGAGGACATCGTTCGAGCTAAGTATAGGGGGGGTGTGTATATATTTCATATATACTTTAGCCATAACTCGTACTTTATGTGAGTGTGTTAATAAATAAATTGGCTAAAAACCTTAAAAATCACAAAAATTAAATTTTTTTCCTGTACATAATCATTCTTTTATTGCACATACATAGCTAGTGTACAAAAATATTCTTGTAAAAATGTTTTCAAAAATCTTTTGTGTAAAGTTTGTGTAAATATTTTCTTATCAAAACTATATATATAGTACAAAATTTTTCCAAAATGTTTTGAAAATCAAAAGTTTGCAAAAATCCTGTGTAAATGTTTGTAAATACTTTTGCAAAACTTGCACTTCATGCATCCATCCATTCATGATTTCAAAACATTTTTCAAAAATTTTGCACGATTGTAAATATTTGTAAATAGCATCTATGTATATATATGTATATAGTTTTTCCTGGATGAGAGTTGACATTTAAACTAAGCCTGGAATTAAATTGAGAAATGGAGCTTGAATAAGATCTTAATCCACCTAACTCTAAGTGGAACCTTATAGGGCTTAGGGTTAAGGCTTTTCATGTCCATAAGGACTTAATTCTTTGAGTCCACTAGGCTAAGAACATATGTCATCTTGATGAGCCTAAGTAGAGCACTTAACAACACACGCATGACTCTTAGAGACAATGGCTTGACTTGCACCAGCACGTCACACATGGCTCTCCACGGATGAGGTGGTGAGGAGGCAATTTCCTTTGGCTTGGGGTAGCATATGAGGGTAGTACTTCTAGGCGGAACCTCTCTTCTTCTTCTAGTGAAGGAAGTGCGTCTCAACTTGGTCTAGTGGTGATGAAGGCTAAAGACAGAAGCCGTGGGTTGCAATAAAGCTTCAAAAGAGGGATAGTCTACTGGCTCAAGAGGAAAATTTCTTGTATATATGCTGCACCATGTAGATATGTTGTATAGAAGCACTTGAAAAAAAATGCAAAATGCAAAAAGAACTCCAAAAAAGTGGTGGGTCGGATTGAAAATTTAATAACCCCACCGGAGTGTATATAGTCAAATAAAGCAAAAGCTTATGGTATCCATGTTACATCTCATGAAGCTTGCAGCGGGAGACTTAGCTACACTGGCTGAGCTTCCAAAAGTCTATACTTCTTCCCCCTCTTCTTGAGCCGGTTGTACTTGAACTTAGAAGGGAATACCCCGCTTCTCGAGGAAAGAGTTGCTAGATAGAGGCATTAGAGTTACCAGGTTGAGGGAGGTTGTTTCTTTGTTACTTCTGAGGTGGGGAGCTACATATCACTTACACTGCATGGAAAGATTCATAGTCATTAGAGTTTGTGTATGTAGACTTGTGCTGATCTGGTTTATTGAGGAGTCTTGTCCATAGATTGGTGGAACTTAGAGGCTGTTGAGTTTTAAGCTTATGTCTAAATAAGGTTCCAACACATTAATAATCCAAAGATCTGATCGAGCTCCATAATTCAATTTAATGAAGGAAAGTTTAATATTCAACATTGATCCATGTACATTCCCCTCTTTTTCTTTTTCTTTCTTTCTTTTTCACTTCTTTTTCAAATAAGTGTTTGCTAAGGGACTAGCAAAAGTTAAGTATAGGGGGGTGATGAATACCCATTCATCACTCTTTATTCTTATATTTTAGCTACAAAAACCTTTGCAAATGCATGTATATTCATGTAAATACAAATAATTACCAAAAGCATGCATTGTGTAAAAACCTATAATTAGCATGTTTTTGTGCAAATATAAAAGAATAAAGATTAAAAAGAAAAAGAGGGAAATATTTAGAATAAATATTGAGCAACCTAACCCAAGGGAGGGCTCAACATGGGCCTGACCGCATAAAAGCCAAAGTAGCGGGAGATAGGGGCTCATGTGTGTAAATATTTATGTAAATAAATAAAAATATTTTTCCTCACAAAAATATCCCAAAATATGCTTGTAAATACTTGTACATATTTATAAGTATAAAAACAAAAGAAAAAGGGTAAAAATCAAAAAGAACAAAAACACCACTTTCATCATGTACATAAACCACTCTTATATATTTATTTATTTAACCTTATAAATAAATAAAACTAAATTCCAAATTTTTTGTAAATATTCTATGTTATATAATGTAAATAAATAAAAACAAAATAAAAATAATAAAATTAAAAATACAAAAATATATTGTAAATATACCATGTATATAAATGTACATATGTATTTATTTTACCTATGTATATAAATAATAAAAATAAAATAAAAATACCTTTTTATTCCTTATTTTATAATGAAAATAAATAACATATAAAATAGGAATAAAAATTGCATAAAAATAACAATTAAAAATCAAAAATTAAAAAAAGCCTATATTATACATATACCTATATATAGCTATATAGTGTAAATACCTATTTTATTTCTAAAAATTAATTAAAAATCACAACAAAATAGAAAAAAATAAAATAAAAATATTTCATGTTTTGAGTTTTGTGAAATTCGATCATTTTCTATTTATTATTTAATTTCTAAAATGGGAATAATTGGCGAGCTCTAATTGGTCCACGGGGGATGTTGACCCCCGGTCAACTCTCCCCCCAGGACCACCAGAGCCGGATTCTGCGCCCGACCCGCAAGTTCTCCCATTTATTGCGTCCTGATCCGATCGCCAAAACCCCAAACCCCAGGTCCGACTTCTTCGCGATACACCCGAGACCCTCGCCGGAGCCACCGCATCGAGTTCCGCGCTCCTGATTTCCCTACCCGCGCGATTCTTTCCGGATCACCACCACGTATAAAGCGCAGCTCTGCCACCCTAATTCCCTATCTTTGGCCATTCGTATCCACCTCCTGTGAGCTCCAGCGCACTCGCGAGAGTGACAGCTTGCGTCCGGCGCCGTCGAAGCGAGGAGTGGAGGCATATCCACTGATCCGGCGAGCACAGCCGCCGTTGCTCCGCCACCAGCGTGAGCACCGAGCCTCGGAGGGAGACGCTCCTTGAGGCAACGACCAGGAGCTTCCCCAGCTCCTCCCCAGTCTCTTTGTCCACCCAGGTAACCTTGTAGGCCATTATTTTTCGCGGATTTTCATTTACCCCCAAATCGCTCCGCCGCCGTCTATCGTCGATTCCCATCGCCTTCGACCACCATTCGATCATCGGGCATCGCCATAGCCCTCGCCATCTTCCCGCGCACCTTCATCACCCCTCCATCCAACCCAGCTCGCACAGGAGCTGGGAGTCGAGCTCCTCCGTCTACCCCCTTCGCAGGAGCTCGCCATTTCGACCCACTGTTCATTGTCACCTCGCCTAACCGGGTCGAGGCAGTTTTCCCTCGACCCGCGAGTCTCCTGGGTTGTTTTGCAGGTTGAAGGAAGGCCATCTGAGGCCTTTCGATATCGAGCCAGGAGCTCCACCTCCGCCGACCTCGCCGGGGCTCTACAGAGCTCGGCAGGGTCATCGGAGGATACCATCAGCTGCGCATCGCCACGCCGGAGCTTCTCCGATCCTCAGGCGCAGTAGGGGAGGCTCGGAGCGAACGTACTTGGCCGGCGAAGTTCGCCGGCCGCCTGTTCTTTGAAGACCTCCAGCTACCGTCAGATCAACCTCAGAGCTCCAGACCGTATCCTGGCCGTTCGTTTGTGGAGCTGCAGATAGCGTCAGATCAGAGGAGGTCTGATCCCAGCCGTCAGATCTACACGTGGCTCGGTCCAGACCGTTGGATTAGCCCGAGAACCTCAGCGCTGGAGTGCCACCCGATCCAGACCATCCGATCCAACACGTGGCAACCATCCGACGGTTCACCTTAATAAAGGGTAATTTACCCTTAGGCCCTCTTAGCTATTTTATTTTGTTTTTAGTCTTGTAAATATTTAGCGTAGTTGTTTAAGTTTTGGTACATTTGCATAGAGACCCTGGTACTTGCTTTTATTTGCTGAAATGCCCCTGTATGTGATGTGACACGTGCTTCGACACGTGATTTTCTGGGTATTTTACATTTCATGCCCTTGTAGTCTGGGTGTTACTAGTTGAATGAAAGTTTTTACTTATTTGCATTTATACCCCTGTGCGTGAAACATTTGAGCATGTGCGTTTATTTTTTGGGTATTTTGCAGATAAGCCCCTGGACTTTTGGTACATGTTACTAATAAGCCCTCGGAACTTATTTTTCTTACATTTGGGTCCCTGAGTGCCCCAGACACGCGCATCGCACGTGTTTTGCTGGGTTAATTGCACCAGACCCCAGAGACTTTTGGGTATTTGCACTTTGGTCCCTGTGCACAATGCCCCCTCTTTATTTTCGAATAAAATAGAAAATCACCTCCAAATTTAATGAAAATTGGACACATGTCTCCTGCCATGATGTAAAATTTTCTATAATTTTTGGAGACATTTTCGTCACTGTTTGATATTTTTAGAAAATCAAAAACATCTATTTTTGCTACTGTCTAACTTTAAAAATCACAAAAAAAATATTAAATAGTGTCCAAAAATTACAAAAAAATTGTCCACTGTCTATTCTATTTGTTTGTTTTTCAAGACAATTTTGGCTATTTTTCATTACTGAAAAACACTAAAAATTGAAAAAAATTCAAAATCTTATAAAAATTCTAGAAAATCAATTAAAAATCCAAAAACAATAAAATAGGTGCCTAAATTTTTCCTTGTTTTATTCTCTTTCAGGAAAATTACCTCCCAGCTAATTTGGGGCTTTTAGATATTTTATCTAGGCCTTTTTACCTTGGCTGGATAGTACCTTTGATTTCAGCCACTGTTTGATTTTTAGATAATTAAATAAACATCAGAAAATTCTCAAAAATTCACCATAAACATTAAAAATTATAAAACACATAAAAATATTTTTGTTTGAATTTTTGATTGATTTTTAGTGCATTTAATAATTTATTGAAGTGTGTGTTTGTTTACTTTTCTCATTTTCTTAACACATTAAAAAAATCCAAAAAAAATAAAATAATTAAAAACCACCAAAAATATCTTCTTTTATCTCTTTTTGACTACTTCGTAGGCCGAGAGGCCAACCCGTGCTCCTTGAGTTCGACCCTGGTCGCTATACCAGGTTAATCCAATAGCAGGACCGCTTTCATGTTTTGATCAAATTTATTTATTATTAGTGGTTCATTTTTCTTGATTGACATAGCTGAGTGATCGAGGTCACAACGTCCATCTAGATACCTTTGCCTTAGTCGCTCAGTTTGCCTGTCATCAATAAGTGAAATTATGTATAAGTCGAACACAGGGAACAAGCAGAATAGATAGGGCGAAAATGCACAAAATGCGATTGTGAAGTATTTATCTATATGTTTTATTTCGGGAGGGGTATTTTATATTTTATATTTTATTTTTTGATTTTTTTATATTATGATTTTTAATTTTTTATTTTGTTTTTTCCTTTTATATATTATTTATTTTTTTACCATTTCTTTTAATAGATATATAAACCTATATATATGATATATATACAATATAGGGTATAATAAATATAAATACTTTTAAAAATAACCAAAATAATGGAAATAAAGTATTTTTATGTTTTCAACTATTTTTTACGAAATTAATGATTTTTTTAAATTTTTTACTAATTTTACATATTTTTAGAGCCAAATATATCCTAAAGTAGGGATTAATTAAATAGACGAAATTAAATTGGATATTGACAATATTAAACAGAAACAAAATTTCTCCAAATTAGTTAATTTTTATATAATAATAATATATAGAAAAATATAAAATGGAAAAAACAATTTCTATATGGGGATTTTACATATTTTGACAAATACTTTTTGGAGTTGTTTTTTCATTTTTTTGAGTTTGGTATTAGAATTTAAGGTGATTTTTGGTCTGAATGTTAAAAATACCTAAATAGATAAAACATATTTTGTTGGGATTTTTTTAGAATGTTTTTACATTATTTATTTATTGTGTAGTGCAACCTATGACAAAATAAGCAATTTTTTATTTTTTTTATAAGTAATACAAAATTACGAACTAAAAATAGCATGTGATAATAAATTGCAACAAGAGTCTACAACTTTTTTTGGATTTTTTCGAGTTCAATTGCTCTTTAACATAAATACAAGCAACAAAAAGAAACTACACTACTTGCAAGGCCTTTTGCAAATAAAATTAAGTTCTAGGGCCAACGTTCAAAATTTACACAAAATAATACAACTGGGAGAAATATTTAATGTACAAAATACCAAATGCATAAGTTGGAAGGGCACAACTGCAAAATATCCACGCCCTGTTGGATGGCATGGAGTTGGCCCAAAGTGCAAATAAAATAAAGTGCTGGCTTCTTTTGCAAAATATAAAAAATTAAACAATGGTAGATGAAAGTTTGTATGCTAATAAATAAAATAAAAAATCAGCTAGGTTAGATATGCAAAATACACAAGGCTAGGAGCGGGCCAGCGGTGTACCTGTCTTTACTTAAGCCACGTGTCGAGCTCTGACCTCACGATACCGGTTTGTAGATGTAAGGCCATGATTAGAACCTTGCACTTGATCTTACGACTGCTATGTAGGGGACCCGATGGTGGATGGAGGATTTGGGCTTGGAAGCCAATGCAACGGTGGTGTATCTCCTTAGATAACCAAGGAAGAACACCATCGCTGAGGAGCTTTAATTGCAACCAATGTGCTACTCCGACCACCGTCTTCTCTGTAAATGGCCTAGAAAGGTTCCTGGAGTGTCCTTTGGTGATCAAAAGCTTCAAAATGCTCCGATGTTTGTCGCGAGGATGAAGAGGATCCGAGGCTCCAGGTACCTATAGGAAATCAAAAATCGACTCCTTTTTGCGTCTAAAGCTCCCTGGACCTGCAACAGAAGTTAGTACCCATGAAAAGGGGGTCTCGGGAGATTCTTGGCGAAGCTGAATGAAGGGTGGTCCGTGGCGGTGCTGCTCTGGTATTGGGACAAAGGTCAAGCAGCTAAGATCCTTCTCCAAGAGGGAGCAGGTGGAGTGGAGGGCGTTAGGGCACAGTAGAAAGTAAAGGGGAGGTGAGTGGTGGTGTGCTGGCACAATGAGGAACATATGGCAGACAATGGAGGGTTCATCCAAGCTTATCTTTGATGAACTACGAGGGTTATTACGAAAGCTAATTATGCAAGAACAAGGGCAAAGATTGAACTTGCAACTAACCCTAAGCTATGTAAGTGCAACAAAAATTGATAGATACGACCTCGAGTGAGGCATCAAAGTGAGATTGGACCGCTGGAAGCGGAGCTCTGGCGATGGTCGGAATCATCACATAACCACGTCCAACCACGTCGCGTAGGGTCGGGGGAGGAGACTATTACCCTCCTCAATTATGAGCACACCAGGGGAGGGTCTAGCTAGGTCAAGCGAGGTCCAAATGGATGAGGAAAGTGGATGGAAGGTTTTGGACAAGTGACGAGGGAGATGGGAAGATCAGTGAAGTTGGAGTAGATTAGTGGTACAATCCTTGAGACAATATCTTCTTGTGATTGAGTGTTGTCTAAGGAGAAAAAGTCATGAAGGGAGAGAGGTATTTCGGTGAAAGACGAGACTAGTTCGAGAAGAGGACCTCGTCGCTAGGTCTAACAACTTCATGAGTTAGGTTAGGGAGTTGACTGCGTTCCAACTCTCTACGGCACCTCATTCGTCCACTAGATAAATAATTAAAAATCAATATAAAAAATGATTTATTAATTTTATATTAAAAAATAAAAAATAATTATTATTTATAAAGTTATTTATTATGTTTTTATTTATTTTTTAGAGCTTTATAGTTACAAGTTAGCTTTTATGGGTTAAAACATATGGGTATTCATCTATTTTAATGTATTTTATTTTATTTTAATTTTTTTAATTTTATAAATTTAGTTTATTCTTTTGTAAATTTATAACTTATTTATATATAAAAATATATTTTTATGATATATTATATACACCAAATAAATAGGTTCCTTAATTGTATAAATACAAGAATAGGAAATTCATCTTTGTATTTTCCTTACATATTTTATTTTAGTGTTTTCTTTTTTCATGTTTTCTTATTTACATATATTATAAATGATATTTAAAAATTATAAAAAAATAAACTATAAAATTAATGAATAAAAATCAAAATGAATATTTTATTAGGATAAACTATACAATAAAAGTTTAAAACCTAACTTTAACACCTTAACTCCAAAAAATATGAAACTACCATCATTAAATGTATTATTAAATGTTATATAGAATTAAAGGTGATTTTGATATATTTTGAGTCTTTCTAAAGATATGGGTCTGGGAAGTTGGATACTGGAAGTTTATTTAGAGTGTAATTTGTACACTCTATATAATTTTTAGGTAAACTCAATTTTTTTCTATATTTTATTATCTACAACTTTTAAGTCCAAATTTCCTTTATTTGAGGTATAAGAAGAGTAACTAAAATTTGTTCCAAAAAATGAATAATGAATAATGAAATAAAGTCGATTTTATTGTTTTTCGGCCATGATCTCCCCTTACTTTTTTCCTTATCGACCTAGTCGTTGAGATGCCATGGTTTTGTGGTTCAAGATCATAAAATATCTACAATGTTTTTTCTTTTTATTTTCTTTTCTTAATTCTATAATTTTGCATTTAAAATTACATTTTATACACTATTTACATAAAAAACGCATTAATGCTAAAATGCATGAATTAAGGGTATTTACACTCATTTACCAGGGTTTTTAATACCAAAATGATAGAATAAAGGTGATGAAATGGAGATCAATCACCTCCCTATACTTGTGCTTGTTAATCCATAGCAAACACTTATGCAATAAGTGCAGAAAATAAAAACAAAAGAAAGGAAAGTAGATGGATTAAGTTTAATTATCAATCATTTCTTCATAAAATCAAATTATAGAGCTTAAGTCAGACGTCTGGAATTTTAGTGCAGGGGAAGCTTAGTGGGAATCAGATTTGAATTCCAACAGCCTTTGAGAATGCCAATACTCTTCTCAAGTCTCCTCAATAGCCAGGTCAGAATACTTTAAGTCATACACAAACCCTTATGACTATGAATTTGACTCGTACAATGTTAGTGATAGAGGCTATCACCAAATGAAATGACAAAGAGACTGACTTCTCCAGCATGATAACCCAGTGATTATCTAATCTGGCAACTCCTTACTCGAGGAGAGGGGTATTCCCTTTAAATTTCATGTGACAACAAGATCAAGAGGTGCAGGTGAAGAGAAGAATGGGCATTAGCTAGTGTAGCTACCTATCCAAGGATGCAAGATCAGTGTAGTCAAATCATCCAGCTGCATGCTCACATGATTTGACTTTGAAGCTGAAACTTTGTTATTGACTATACACATCTATACGCTCCAGCAGACATTTTACTTTCCATTAGGCATGTCCACATTTTTGGAGTTTCTGCTTTTGCTCTTTTTTGTTAAATACTATTTACACTAGCATTTACATAAGGAGTTTTTTGCTAGAGCTAGTCGATTATCCCTCTTTTAAAGCATTATTGCAACCCACACTCTCTTGTCTTTAGACATCAATGCCACTAGATGGGTTGGGGTGCACATCCCTCCTAGACGAGGACAAATATTTCCACTTGTGTGCATCTCATACTGGAAAATCTAATCTCCTCACCACTCCAACTAAGTTGAGCCAAGTGAAAGGTGCACATGCTCAAGTTAGTCATTATCGACAAGAGCCATGTGTGTGCCCCGAAGTACTGTATTTAGGCAGTCAGGACTCCATTGAATATAGTCTCGTCCTCAAAGAATTAAGTCAACCAGTCCTGAAGTGCCTCAACTCCAGCTCCTATAAGGTTCTTATTATTAGCAAATGCTTTGCATTATGCAGAAAATATTTTTTGACACAATTTTCAAAGTTTTGAGCTTTTTATGATTTTTTGAAAAGATGATGAATATGCATTTTTTGGTATTTTTCAAAAAGATTTTTCAAATATATTTTTTTTATTTTTAGTTTTTTGCAAATGATTTTGGGCATTTTGAAAATAAAAGGTTTTGGCTGAAAAGTTGGTACACATAATTTCATGAGTATACATCTTACATTAACAATAATTATGTTTTAAGAATTTAGAAGGGGTAAGTGGTCGAGTTTATCGATCTATATAAAAGACGAATTTTTAGGGTGATGTATCCATTTATTAAACTTATTTGAAAAGGTTTTCAAACAATTTTGAAAATTATAGTCCAAACTTGTTTTTACAAACACTTTTTACGTTTACACACTTTTGAAAATCATTTTGCAATGTTTTTCGAACAATATATGTAGATTTTTCAAAACATATTTACAGCCATTTTCGAAACATTTGCACATTGTTTTCCAAACATTTTTATTTCACACAAAGAAAATAAATTTTTCAAACCAAAAAAAATTAGCTTTTTATCAGTTGTGCCCCTCCGAGATCTTGCAATTTCAGTTATGCCCCAATCTTTTTGGTGATATCAATTGTGCCCTCAACTTTTTGTCGTTTTTTTCAGTTGTGCCCCTCCGGTTTGTTGTCGTTCATTCCCAATGTAAACAGACGTTAACTTTAGGACATAGTAGGAATTAAATTTAAAATAAAAGTTGAAAAAGTTCATTTTCTCATCTTCCTCCTTCCCCATCCTCTTCCTCCTCTCCAATCTTATTCCTCTTCCTCCCTTCTCTTCCTCATCCACCTTCCCAGAGCTCCTCCCTTCTGTAGCCCCCGTACCCTCTGCCCCGACCTCCCCCTGCCACTGCTTCGAGTTTCGCGTCACCCCCTGCCGCCCCCGTGCTAACCCGCACCTCCAGGACCTCCCCCTTCCTCCGCCCAATCCTTCCTACGCCCCCAGCCGACGATCTCCTCTGCCCCGTCCCACCCGCTGCCGACCCCACGCCACCCCGCAGCTTCAAGTTCTCCCTCCGCCCCGACCACCCCCCGACCCCTACTTCGAGCCCCCCCCTCCCCCCCTACCGCCCCTGTGCCAACCCGCACCTCCAGGGCCCCCCCTTCCTCTGCCACGTCCTTCCTCCGCCCCCAGCTGCCGATCTCCTACGCCCCCGCACCACCCCCTACCGCCCTCGCGCACCCCGCACCTCTAGATTCTCCCTCCGCCTTGACCTCCCCTGCCCACTGCTTCGAGCTCCCCCACACCTCCTTTCGCCCCAGCCTACAGCCTCCCTCCTCCTCGGCTCAGTCCTTCCTCTGTCTCTAGCAACGACCTCCTCCACCCCAGCCTCCCTCCACCTCCCAGGTCGATGACCTCTCCATCCCCAACCTTCCCCTTCCTCCATCTGCAACCTTCAGTATTTGTTTGTTTAAGATAAATTTTGATTAATTGATTCATGAAAGTTCATCAAAAAATGAAATAAAAATCACCATTTGATCCGCAATGAGTAATATATCCGTGAAAATGCCCAAATGTTAATGATTTTATGGATGCATGAATGTGTAATTAAGAGGGAAATTATGAAGAGGGGAAGAAGAACAAATGGAGGAGGAAGAAGATGAAGAATAAGTCTGGACAATTATACCCCTCTATAATGCATCATCATTTGGAAAAAACATGGTTAAGTAAACTCATTGACGGTTAAACTAACGGAGGGTCACAACTAAAAAAATGGCAAAAAGTTGAGGGCCCAACTGATATTACCAAAAAGATATGGGCATAACTAAAATTGCAAGATCTGAGAGGGGCACAACTGATAAAAACCCAAAATTTTTTTACAAAGGTTGAAGATATTTAAAGAAACATTTTCCAAAAAGTTTTCGAAAGATTTTTCAAAAAAAATTCAAACTTTTTTTCAAAAATTTTGCATTTTTAACGTAATTTATTAATTAGTAAATGCAAACAGAATTTGAGAAATAATAGAAATCTTTTTATTAAATTTTTTAGTGAATTTAATACTATTTTTTAGCCATAATTATTAATAAACATATGAAAGTACAAGTTATGCTAAAGTATATACAAAGTATATATGACCTCCCTATACTTAGCTTGAGCTATGTCCTCATTGATTACCGAGAAAAGAGAAGACACGACTCATTCAGAGTATAGAAAATTCTAAAGAATAAACGAAATGGAATAAATGAACGAATAAGAAGTTGACCAACCCCCTATACTTAGGAACAAATAATCCTAAGTATAGCAGACTATACACAAAGCATGGAGGGTCAAGGGTGAGAATGAATAGATCATACTCAGTCTTTCTCCCCCTAAACTGTAAGATATCCCTAAGTATAGAAAAGAAGTGAAGACAGTGGAGAGGATCAAAGAATGAAAGGAATCGGTGTGCACAACCCCCTATTTAGGACAAAGTACGCCCTAGGTATAAAAGAATGATAAAAAGGGGCAACACTTTTTTCAGTAGAAGAAGAAAATAGAAAAGGAAAAGAAGAAAAGAATAAAAAAGATGTAAAGATAGAAGAGAATAGAAGAGGATGTACACATCACTCCCCTATATTTAGGGTAAAAGAAGCCCTATGTATAGGCAACAACATGAGTGAAGAAATGGAATGATGAATGAACACTTGGCTCATCCACCCCCCTCCCATACATAGGACAAAGTACGTCCTAAGCATAGCACTCATGAGAATGGGGTGAATGAGAGAAACATGAGATGTATGAAGGTAAACGAGAGCATATATGCAACAGAATGGATGTACAAAGGATCAACAAGGTCCAAAGAGAACCTTCTTACGAAACTGTTAGGGAATGGGTCTGATAAAGTTTAGGTCGATATCGACGTCCACAATTGACAAAAGCCAATCAGGATTGACGCGGTGAAGATCCTCAGTAGTCGCAGAGCAAGAAGGTACAAACGGGTTGGTGGAAGTAGTATGGCTCGGTCTGGTCTTGGGTTTCTCATTGATATCGAAGTCAAATGGGACAAACTTGTCACCACAAGAAGTAGAGTCAAGATAATCCTATGAAAGAAACACACTCTAAACTAAAAGGAACACACTCATTAGTGGAAGTATTCAAATCTTGTTCGTCTCACAAGTCTAAATCAGATCATCATTCTCATTAAAAGGATTGAATTCCTGAATGAAAGAAACAAGATCAAATTCGGCCTTAGTTTCATCAATATCTGCCCTCCTCTCAATGGTGGAAATCATGTAAATCACACAGATGTTATCAACATATCGCAAAGATCTAGAAGAAGGAACTCTAAGGTCCATTCTTTCCGAGTATTCCTCCTTGGAGAGGAATTCTCGGGTCTTAGTGGAAGCCAAAATGCAACAAAAATCTCTGATAGCCTCGTCAAGGTCACAGTCCTTGGGGTAAACCAGGATAGGTGAAGTCACACCAGTTACAGGTCTCTGGTCAACATTTGGTGCAGTGATGCTCACCTCCCTCTCATCAACAAGACGAAAGTGAATCTATCTTGATCCATAGTCAATAATGGTCGTCGTAGATGCGAGGAATGGTCGTCCCATGATGTTTGGATAGTGCTCCCTATGGAGGTCTCCATGGAAAATATGACAAAATCTACATTGTAACTCATGCCCTGAATCAAAATGACGGCATTTTAAAGAATACCCTCGACCTCTTAATAGATCCTTAAGTAAATTGAATTAATATCTTGATTTTCTTTAGAGGCTCTAAATGAAGAGATTATACCAGAGAGAAGGGTATGATGCCAATCGAAGCACCGCCATCAAGGACAGTGTGATCACATGTGTGGTCAAAGATGGTGGAACTACTGACGGGAGTAGCATTGTTCCTTTTCCTAGGAATTGGGTGGTGTGTGATGGCATGGGCAGTGGCCATGTTCAAGATTTGATGCTCAGATCTGCTCCTCCGCTTTCTCTTCTGGGGAAGAGGAGTAGAGAATTGGGTCATGGTCTGGTGAAGTGGGGCTTGAATGATCTCATGAATGGTGGCCTCCGCTTTGGGTTCAGTCATTAATTTTTTTATTTTTGGACCTCCTCTATATAAGGGAGGAGATCAAAATCATTACCTACATGAGTATAACCAAGTGTAATGTGTACATCAGCATCCTCAGGGTCAAAGGTGCGACAGGGTGTAAATGGATGTGTGGTCAAAGGGTCTACCAAGTAGGCCCCCTCCTGACAATCTGAATAAACCACGTATCTCCTAAACTCCTCCTGTATTTTCAAATTTTGCTCATTTTGTTTTATTTTGGGCAATTGCAAGCTCTCATAGGAATCCTGAGTGAAACCATATCATAAAATGGTGGAGTAACATGGTTTCTCTTATTTATACTGGTGAGGTCGTCTATTCTCATTATCATATGCTCGATCATCAGGGTCAAGGGCTCAAAGGTGGACTCTTGAAATGTGACTTCAATAGGTCAGTCTCGGGTGGATGTGAAGGAAAATCTGAGGGTAGAGGTGGGTAAAAATACGAGGGTTTATATTGTGGCTTAGGTGGACGTGTACACAAGTCAGGACAAAAGTTCTCCGGGAAAAAGGTAGGTGAACCAGCTAGGGGGTACGAGGGATGCACAAAGTCGGGATAAAATGCACTCCATTCGGCCATCTCGAAATTAAGAGAAAATGCTCGAGAGAGCACGAAGGTCAAGTTAAGAGAGGTGAGAAAAGGGCACAAATGTGTAGTGGTGATTTATAATACCCACAAGAAAACACAAACAAACACACACAAAATAAACCCCTTAATGCACCTACTCAACTAAGTGAAGACTGTAAAAGATCTATCTTTGAATCTAGTCTATTTCTAAATTTAGATGAGAAATCCAAATTGTACAAATACTTAGCAAGACTGAATAGAATTTACTCACTAGTCCTTAGTGTGTACGTGAGCAATGCAAAACGAAGTCAATGAGGGAATTACTCGCCCGAAGACAAATATTTCCCTTTTGGTAGTCCCAATTTCATTGTTATCATTGTTTTTGGATTTTTAATAAGAAATACATTTGCCTAAGGAGGAATCAATTTTACCTAGACCTAAGTTATCAAAATCAGAGGGAGAGTCGAAAAAGCAATTTAAGCGGAAAAAAAGATGAATTCTTAAACATAAATGCTCACCTTGCCTGCAGCACTCTAAATGCAAAGATGCTCAGCAGAATTAAAACCTACACTATATGCAAATGCAAGACAATGAAATCGCCCTATGTTCAGAAATTGCTATTAACGTGAAGAGTCGATGATAATGACTCAGAATAAACCTAAGGGTCCAATCTTGAAGTATCCTCGGTGCCCACCACAAAAGGTCCAACAGGCGTTTTGTGTAGGACTCTCACGGCACGTGGCTTAAAGACTGAGCGAGAAGTAGTTTAATTTTTTACTAAGTTGAAACTTATCTATAGGAGCATGCAAAGATTGTTAGGTATTTTGCCTTAATATATCGTCAAGCCTTCCTAAAGCTAAGGGCTCAATTACACAAAATAAATAAAACAAAATTGGAAAAACATAATAAAAATTACGAAGAAAATCGCAAAAAATCATTGAGGCCACCAAGGGAACAATCCCTTGGGCACTGGACCTCATGAAGTGTAGTAGTGTGTTAAGACTCATGTTCAAGTTATTACAATAATAATGTTTCTCTTGTTCTCTCACTTATATTACACAAACAAATACAAAAATAAATGCTAAAAAAATATGTCTTCAATATCCCTCTATGCCTCCATGGCGCTAGGTCAACAGCATTAGCTTTCATCACGTGGGTGCGTAGGTGACTTGAATAAAGCGCCTCCCTCAATCCGTGGTACCTCACACAAAGTGAACAAGAGAGGATGCGATTAGATCGATAAATAATTAATAATAAATAAGAGAAAATAATATAGAGGAGAAATGTAGACAAATAAGTCACAATCAGAAATAATGCCACTATGCGTTGTTGCTCCCTAACAACAGTGCCATTTGATAACTCGGATTTTGTGAGGGTCAATAGTAGTCTACACAATGGGAGACCACTATGTCGCTAAGGTGAACGCTTACAAAACCTAAGTTAATAACAATTAACCCCCAATGATTATTAAGTAATAAATGCAAAATTTTTAGAGTTAAAATTTATTATAACTCTACAACATGGATGTGTATAGGTGCAATTATGTAGAGGTCGAACAATGGGAACAAGCAGGATAGATCAGGCAAAAAAGCACAAATGCGATGGTGAAGTATTTATCTATATGTTATCTATTTTCTGGGGTTTTGATTTTATAGTTCATATTTTATTTTTGATTTTTTTATATAAGATTTTTTATATTTATTTTTTCATTATTTAATTTTGTATTCTACTTTTATATACTTTTAATTTTATATTTTAAATTTTTTTAATATATATATAAAGCTATATTTAAGATATATATACAATAGAGGCTATGATAGATCTAAATACTAAAAAAAATTCAAATAAGTGAAATAAAACATTTTTTGGGTTTTAAGCTTTTTTTACTGTTTTTGTGTTCTTTTGAGATTTTTTTAAAATTTTATATATTTTTAGAGTAAAAAATACCTGAAATAGGGTTTAATGAAATAATTAGAATTAAATTGTAAATTAAAAATATCAAATAAAATATAAATTTCTCCAAATTATTTTTTATATATAAATAGTAATGTAGAGAAAAATATAGAATAGAAAACCTATTTTTTTGAATTTTCAGGAATTTTATATATTTTTAAAATGTTTATTGGAGTTTTATCTATTTTTTTGAGTTTTATATTATAAATTTTAGTGAATTGTTGTTAGAAGGTTAAAAATACATAAGTACAAAAAATATATTTTTTAGAAAAAGTTTCAAAATGTTTTTATAATTTTTATATATTTTCAAGTGAAAATGAGGAAAAAATTTTATTTTTAATAAATAATAAAATCTTCTAAAATTGCAAAGTAAAAATAGTGCATGGAAATACATTGCAACAAGAGTCTATAGTTATTTATTGTATTTTTTGTGTCTAATTGCTATTTAAAATAAATATAAGCAATAAAGAGAAACTTTTCAAGGGACATTTTTGTAAATAAAATAAAGTGCAAAGGCTAGTATGCAAAATGTCCATAAAATAATACATCTGGGATAAATATCTAATGTACCTAATACAAATTGTATAAGCCGTGAGGGCATAGTTGCAAAATGTTCACGCCCTGTCGGCTAACGTGGAGCGGGACCAAGGTGCGAATAAAATAAAGTATGGGATTCTTTTGCAAAATGTACGAAATTTAAACATTTGCAGATGAAAGTTTCTATGCTAATAAAAAAAATACAAAATTAGTTGGGTGAGATATGCAAAATACCCAAGGCCTGGAGCATGCTAACAGTGGATCTATCTTTACTTATGTTGGGTGTCGAGCTCTGGCCTCACGGTATCAGTTCATAAATGAATGGTCATAATTAGATCATAGCCCTTGATCGTATGTCTTATAGCGGGAAATTCGACGACAGCTGGAGGATCTGGGCTTGGAAGTTAATCCGCAGTCCCTGGATGAACTGGGAAGAACACCACTGCTGGCGAGCTTCAATCGACATTGACATGTTACCTCAATCACCGTCTTCATTGCAAATGGCCCAGAAATGTTCCTGGGAGCATCCTCAAGTGGTCAAAGGCTTCAAAATGCTCTGATGTTCGTCGGTGTGCCTCTGTGGAGGCGAAGAGGATCCGGTGCTACAGGCACCTGCATGTAATAAAAAACTGACCTCTTAATGGGTCTAAAGCTCCCTTGATCAACAAATGAAGTTAGTAGTCACGAAAAAGGGTCCCAGGGGCTTCTTAGCAAAGGTAAATAAATGGTGGAACGTGTAAGAGTTGCTCCGACATTGAGGCGATGGTGGAGCAACTAAGATTTTGCTCCCAGGAAGGAGCAGGTGGAGGAGAGGACGTCGGAGCAAAGTATGAGAGAAGGGGAAGTGAGTGGTGGTGTTCTGGCATGTCAAGGAACATATGGCAGAAAATGGAGGGTTCATCTGAAGAGAGTAGCGATGAACTACGAGGGTAATTACTACAACAAATTATGCGAGAACAAGGGCCAAGATAGAACCTACTGCTAACCCTAAGCAAAGAAAATGCAACAAAAATGGTTAGAAATGACCTCAAGTGGCGCACTACCACGAGATTGAACCGCTAGGAGTCGAGCTCCGACGATGGTCGGAATCAGCCCTTAACCACGTCCAACTACGCCGGGAAGGGTCAGACGAGGAGATTGTCATCCTCCTCAATCACGAGCACATTACGTGTGGGGCTAACCTAGTTCAAGAGAGGTTCAAATGGAGGAGGGAAGTGAATGGAAGGTTTTGTACAAGCAATTGGTCGTTGGGAAGATCGATGAAGATGGAGTAGATCAGTGGTCCACTCCAAGAGACAACATCTGGATGTGATAGGGTGTTGTCCGAGAAGTAAAAGTCATGAAGGAAGTGAGGCGATTTGGTGAAAGGTGAGGATAGGATAATTTTGAGAAGAGGACCTAGTCGCTAGGTCTGACAACTACAGGAGGCGCGTAAGAGAGTTGACTCGTGGTTGGCTCTCTGCTGCACCTGGTTGGTCGATGTGGACCAACATGGAAAACCCCCTTGAAAAATAATTTGAAAAATCTTTATAAAAATAATTAATGATCTTATAAAATTTGTGTTAAAAAATAAAAAATATTTATTATTTTTCAAAGTATTTTATTACGTTTTTTATTCATTTTTTACAGCTTTGTAGTTGCAAGTTAGTTTTTAGGGTTAAAACATAGATATATTAATCTATGTTTTTATGTATTTTATTTTTATTTTATTTATATAATTTTATAAATGTAGTTTATTATTTTATAAATTTATAACTTTTATTTAAATACATAAATAAATTTTGATGATATTTTTATGATGTATTATATACTATTAATTAAATAGGTTCGTTAATTGTATATGTATTATTATAGGTAACTCATTTATGTATTTTCTTTACATATTTTATTAAAGTGTTTTCTTCATGATTTTTTCCATCTTTTAATATGTATATATATTATAAATATTATTTACAAAATTATAAAAAAATACAAATTTATAAAAAAAAACAAAATTAAAAAAATTATTAATAATAAATAAAATAAATATTTTTATCGGGTAAAGTATATAATAGAGGTCCAAAACCAAACTTCCATACCTTAACTCCAAAAAATATGAAACCACCTTCACTAATAGCTTACTAAAAGTTCTATAAAACTAATGGTGATATTGATTTATTTTGAGTTTTTATTTGAGATATATGGTTCTGGGATTTTTTGATTTGGAATCTTTTGTAGACGGTAATTTGTACATTGTATATTATTTTTGTGTAAACCCAATTTTGTATTTTTCTATATTTTATTATCTAAAACTTTTTATGTTAAAAGTTTTTTATTTGAGGTATAAAAGGTTGAACTAAAAATAGGTCTCAAAAATGAATAAAAAATAAATAAAATAAAGTTAATTTTATTTTATTTTTTTCCTTAACTCCACCTACTTTATTCCTTTGTCGACCAAGACATCGAGATGCCTTGGTTTGGGGTTTAGGGTCCTAAAATATCAACGATATTTTATTCTTTTTCTTTTCTTTTCTTTATTCTACAAATTGGCATTAAAAATGTATTTTATACGACATTTACACTACAATGTATGAACGCTAAAATGCATGAATTAAGGGTATTTACATGCATTTACTAGGGTTTTTATGTTTTAACTGATAGAATAAAGGTGATGAAATGGAGATTCATCAAGTGCTAATAATTATTTAATAACACGTTTCATGAGAAAAATATATGGCTTTCCATACACTAGGTAGTGCAAAACGATAAGAAGAAAATCACTAAGTAATGGCCTGACAATTCAGGCTCACTGTCGCTGAGGAGACTACTCAAATCCTTTAGTTGTTCAACAATTAACCCATGCAAGTAATTAATCAATTAAAAGAAAGAGTTAAAATTTACTACACCCTACTCAGATTGTATAGTAGCAAGCATGCAGGGGTCGAACACAAGAAGCAAAGGAATAGAGCAAGGAAGAGAAAAAATCATGTACACTTTTTTTCTCAAACACTTAGCCAAGTAGCAATTTTTGTGTGTTTTTTATTTGTATTTTTTATTTGATTTTTAATTTTTTATAAATTTTAAATTTTCAGACTTTGTATTTTTTCTTTTTGTATTTTATATTTTTTATATTTTCTTTTTTCTTTTAAAATATATATAGAGTATATATACAATATAAGTAAGAGAGAGGTAATATATACCTAGAAATAGATAAAATAGTCAAAATATATGAAATTAAGTTTTTTAGTGGTTTTTATATTTTTCTAATGTTTTTCTAATTTTTCTGTATTTTTGCTAATTTATTTGGTATTTTTAAAGTCAAAAATCCTCAAACCATGGATAAAGTAGTTAGTCAAATTTAAAATGGAGATGAAAAATAGTAATAGGGTCAAAAAATCGCCAAATTAATTTTTTTAAAAAGATAATAGTATAGAGAAAATTCATATATAGAAACAATATTTTTAGGATTTTTTAAGGATTTTAAGTTTTTTTATAAATGTTTTGAGGGTTTTGAAATTTTTATGAGTTCTCTTTTATATTTTTTAGTGATTTTCGTTCTAGAAGTTAGACATACATAAATAAGAAAAAATATATTTTTGGGGGAATTTTAAAAAATATAACTTTTATGTATTTCCTACTGCAAAAAGGGAAAAATGCATGTTTTTAATTTTTATAAATGATAAATAGCTTCCAAAAATGCAAAATAAAAATATGACATGAAAGTGCATTGCAACATGAAGCTTCGACTTTTTTTAGGGATTTATTAGATACTTAAAAATGCATGAAATAAATAGAGACAACAAAAAGAAACTACACTCCTAATTGGGGTATTTTTGTAAATATCATAAAGATCACGACCAAAGTGCAATTTCTCCACAAAATTTATGACTAATTATTAAAATTACAGGACCAATACAAAATAAGCAAACCCATAAGGGCTTTCCTACAAAATCACCAAAGCTCACATGTACAAACACGTGATCCTGACAAGGACCAACACAGTATAAAACTTAATACAATAGTTTTAAAACCTAATGCAAATAACAAGACCCACAAGGGTCCCCTTGCAAAATGGACACACCCCTCATGCGCTCAGACATGTGAGGTGACATGGCTTGGGGCCTAAGTGCAATAATCACAAATTTCAGGGGCCGTAACATAATTATAACAAAAATATCCAAATTGTAGGTGAATGATTTAGTAACTCCAAAATACCCCTACCTAAGGCGTGGTATGAGGGTGGATATACATCCACTTGCAACGTATTTAGTGTACGAGCGACCGATACCCGTTGAGCACCAAACGACCACGATAAGATCCCGGTTGAAGATCGGACGATGAGGGATTGTAGGAATCCAACAACAGCTGCATGATCTGGGAGGAAGGCCTTGATCCACTGGTGGAAAGAGGAGAATGAAGAACATGGAGGAATTCTGGCAAGCCGAAATTCGCCAACCATGTTCCTCCCCCTCTGTGATCGTCTGAAGGACAAAAGTGGCCGAACTAACTCTTGCTTGTCTCACCTAAGTGTTGGTGGTGTCAAAATGCTCCGACGATAGCCGGAGTTCTCACAGGAGGCCGGTGGAGCACAAGGCTCCCTACTACCTCCAGCAGGTCTTCAAAATCGCACCAGGTGCGCGATATGCTCTAAGGCCTGCAAGAGAGAGTTACGAGCGTCACAGGAAAACTGCCACAACTCTCCAGTGGGAAAAAAGGGGGAGGATGGTGGTTGGGCAAAGCCTCTACGGCAAATTGCGGAGAAGAAGAGGTTGCGGTCTTGCTCTTAGCGAGAGCAAGGTGGACGGGAATGGGTCTGATGATAAGAAAGCAGCGAGGAAGAGTTTGGAGGTGTTAGAGAAGTCAAAGAGTGACAGATGAGGACTGGAAGGGGTGGCGGAGCTGGGAATCCATCAAAGGAAAATATGGATTTCAATCCAAGCAAGAGTCCATTTACGAACGCAAAATGCAATACCAACCTAACGATAACCTACAGAATCAACAGAGCGAGGGAAAAAGAGAATCACCTAACCGGATCAGAGCGACGAGAGTTTGCAGCGGATCTGGCGGCAACTACTCAAATGCACCACCATTCGACAACGGTCCATATGCTGAAGGTGGCCCTGCCCTCTTTTTGTCACCGGGAAGAGAAGTGGTGCCTTAAATTGAAGGTTTGAGGGTGGAAGAGGGATCGAATATCAATGGAAGGTTAGAGGTGGTGTTTATACGCATTAACAAGCAGGATTCAAGATTGACAAAGATCGAGGGAATCAATGATGTAAAATCCGAAGAAAACCCTGGGCGTGAATCATAGATAATCAGGGAGAAGAAGTCAAGAAGACCATATCACAATAAAAATAATAAATGATTTTATTAGTTTTAGGTTATAAAATGATAAATATTTATTATTTTAGGAAGTATTTTATGATGATGTTTGTTTAATTTTTAGAGGTTATTTTTTATTAGTTACCTTTTTAGGCTATATACAGGTATATTTATCTACACACTTGAATCTTTTATTTTTATTTTATATTTTATATTTTATTATTTTTATTCATTAATTTTATATATTGATAACCTAGCTTTATATTTTTGAATATATTTTTATTTATTTTTCTGACGTGATATATACAATTAAATAAATAGATGTATAATCTATATAGGTATACTTATTGGTAATTCATCTATGTATTTTATACAAGTATTTTATTTTATTGTTCTATTTAGAGTTTTATTCCAGTTTTAATGTTCACATATATTATAAATAATATTTATAGAATTATAAAATTATAAAAATTATGAACAGTAAATAAAATGAATATTTTAATCGATATAAGTATACAATAGGGGTTCAAAACCTAACATTGAAACCGTAACTCAAAAAAATATGAAACTATCCTCATTAAATTGCTAATACGTCGAAGTCATTTTGAATTATTTTTTGTTTTTTTAGAGGCATGGGTCTAGGAAGTTGGGATTTTGGAAACTTATTCAGATCATATCTTCTTATCTGTACATTATTTTTTTATGAAATCAATTTTGTATTTTTTATATTAAATTATCTACAGCATTCATGTACAATATTTATTTATTTGAAGTATAAAAAGTGGAACCAAAAATAGGTCCCAAAAATGAATAGAATAAAAGGGATTTTTGTTGGATTTTGGCCCATGGCTCCCCTACTTTATCCCTTATCATCCTAGTCATCGAGATGCCTAGGTCCTGGGATTTCAGATCATAAAATATTCTCAATATTTTATTATTTTTCTTTTCTATTCCTTATTCTATAATTTTTTCTTTAAAAATTGTATTTTATACACTATTTACACCATGATGCATGAATGAAAATGCATGAATTAAAGGTATTTACACGCATTTACTAGCATTTTTTAAGACAAAAATAATAAAATAAAGATTATGAAATGGAGATTCATAAGGTAGTAAGGATATGTGCCTAAAGGGGACTTGTTTATCGTTCGATAAATCCAATGAAATATGGTGAGTTGTTTTTACCAGTTCTTCTTGTCAGGATGCACAAGTTCCTGTAGGATAGTCTTGAATTTCCATGTATAGGAAAAGAGAACTGGGAACAATCATGAGAGAGATGCTATTCAATTGTTGTAAAATGAAGAGTTAGGGTACCTCGTATTTTATAATATTTTAGGAGTCCATGGACCTCAATAGATGGACAACACAAATCCAATTGTTTATAATGGTTTGTGTTTCTTCAAATGGTCATGATTTTGTTGTGAAAATACAACAATATTTAATATAACTAAATAAAATAATTATTGTATAATAATATAAATTAATTTCAATTAAATCAATGCACCTTGGAGAAATAGGAATGAGGCAAGCCTCCTTCCATAAGAGAGGGGAACAACCGCCAATTCCAAATAGGACCTGGTGGTCATCAACCCTTTCCATAAGCAATGTGGCTCCATACTCCTTTTATATGAGATTACATTAATCCTTGATGTTATCTAATATTTACAACAACACTTGTTGTGTATAATTCCACAAAAATAATTCATAATTATTTTGTGAATATTGTAATCATGCAATGGAAAAGTTGTGAATTTCATTCACACCAAAAATAAATTGTAAATTGCATTTTCAATTGAATGCCCTGTGTGAATCAAATTCAAATCAACATTTAAATTGTTAATATTATTACCAAATAGTTCTCTCTAATATATTATAGATCACATTAATAATATATATGCTTAATACGGATAGTACTATCCCTATGATTTATATTTATAATAATTAAATCATATTTAATTATCTCAAATCATCATACTCATGCATCGGATAATATTAATTAATTCGTATTATTTATTATAATTAAATCACATTTAAATATCTATATCTCAATGCTTGGATACACATTTATCATTGGAATTATTCTTGAACTCTATTAAGAATAATGCGCTTTCTCCATGGATACTTGGAGATAAGGACAAGATGATTCTACATTCCACTTATATGACTTGGATATTGAGATCACATCTCATATTATGACCTTGAAGACCTCTCATATATGCCTTGTTAAATCGAGGCCGTAAATCTTTTCTTCTCATGGCATCATAATCACATTGATATTATCATACAACATCTGGACCAAGATTAGAATGCTTCTCAACTAGTAGGTGTCACTAAAATCCATACCTTTTTCATCACACCCTAAGAATGGAAGTGTCATGGCTATACAATCGTTTATGATGACACCACCTTTAGGTATTCCTTATGCCTACACATCCTATATACTAGAAGACCTAGAATAAACCCGAAGTTATACATCAATTTAACTATAATATATAAGGTTTCGTCATTAAGTTTTTCATTCGGTGATTGGGAGTTGGTATCGATCAAATTATTTCCAAAAGCATATATCATACCTACAAATCCTCATCATGCTACCAAAGAGAGATATCCATGTGGGGAATGGATCAATATTAATATATCATGTGTGAGTTCATGTCTTCTGATTCACAAGTGAATATGTATGATCCCTTTTAGAGGTCATATTACCCATATACCTTTGTATGCACACCAGCTGCCCGGTGTATAGACCTTGATTAGGACATCAGCCTATCAGTTTGTGAAATATTCATAATTAGACATATAACAATACACATATCATCGGTCAAAGGATGAATGCCTATATCGTGACACTATAAGACATAGGACTTGGTTATCTCGATCTCATTAAGTCAATACTTTCATCTTACTAATCTGACCATTTGAAACTCTATTCTTATACAGAGCATATGTATCTTGAGGTCGGTCAGATATCAACCAATAGAAAGAGGATTTCCATCTCCTACCCAGGCTAGAGATCATATCATAATAAACATTTGACAGTACTTGATGATTCCACAATCTAACTCTTTAGATATCCATCCAAGAACTAGACTCTATTATTCAACAATTCAATCAACAATTGTATGATCATTGAGAAGGTCAAGGTACAAAATCCTAATTATACTAAGGGACCTTATAGTGCATTCATTCATTTAATCTGAGACAGGAAGTGAAATAAGCCAACAACTATTATTGATAAATAAAACATAACAATAACATTTATTATATGAATGCTTCACCTAATTGTCACATGGCTAACAATCTCGCACAAGCCTACATAACCATAAATGTACAATCCTAAAACTCCTACTCATTACATGTTGGTCAAAAACCCTTTTGTATCTAAGGTTTTGTAAGAGAATTTGCTACGTTACCGGTAGAGCCCACCATCGTGATGATGATATCACCATGATTTTCTATCTTTAAAATGATGTGGTATTTCATTTCCATATGCTTGCTCTTTCGATGCCATCTAGGTTCCTTTGTCTGATCCATGTCACTCGTGTAATTGTAGAGTAGCGGAACGGGAGTATCATAAGAATCTACTCCAAGCTCCATGATTAACTTGTGCAACCACACGACCTCTTTTGCAGTATCCTATGGAGCAATGTATTCAACTTTTGTAGTTAAATTGGATATAGTGACCTACTTCTATCATATATATCTCACATCACCACTGTTCAAAAGGAACGTAAAACCTGATGTCGACTTACGTTCAACAATATCAGCCTGCAAGTAATAATCTATGTATCGTAAAACTTGGACATCAAAATCTCCATAGATCAATATGTAATCTTGTGACCTTCTTAGATACTTGGAGATGTTCTTCATGTCATTGTAGTGTTGCTCCCCATAGCAGTATTGGTAACAACTTACCACTCCCACTGCATGGTGGATATGTGGCCTTGTACACATCATGGCAAACATTAAGCTTCATACAACTGATGCGTAAGGGCATTCGTCCATGAATTTCTTTTCCTCAAGACATTGAGGATCCATCGCTTTACATAAGTGGATACCATGTCAATGGGGAAGGAAGCCTTTCTTGGATTTCACCAAATGGAAACATTCCAAGATCTTCTTAATGTACCCATGTTGTGACAGTCCCAATGTCCTCTTTTCTCAGTTGATGAACAGCATCAGACCCAATATCTAAAAGGCTTCAACAAGAGATTTCATCTCGAAGTATGTGATAGCCAAATCTTAACACTAGAGATCATCCTTGTATCATTCTCAATGACAAGGATGTCATCTACATAAAGCACTATGAATACAATGGTGATACTAATAAGCTTCTTGTACAAAAAGAAGTTCATAAGGATTCTGCACAAAATCATGACTCCTTACGTTTTCATCAAATATGATGTTCCAGCTAAAAGAATCTAGTTTCTACCCATAGATGGATTTCTTCAGCTTTCACACTTTTCCTTCCTAAGTTATGAAGCCTTGGTGCTGCTCCATATTGATATCCTCCTTGAGGTATCCATCGAGGAAATCTATATTGATGTCATCTACCTGATTTCGAAGTCTAGATATGCTGCTATAGCTAGCAGTGCCTTGATGGACTTTACCATGGACACATGAGAAAATGTTTTATCATGGTTGACGTATTCTCTCTATTGTAGCCCTTGGATACGACCCATGCTTTGATTTTCTCTACCTTCCCACATGGTCCCCTTTTTCTCATGATGATTCGTTTCCAAGCAATAGATTTTACCCCTCTAGGGGGATCCTATGGGTCTATACACCATTTTAATGCATGCATTCTATCTCATACTTTATTATTAGCATCTATCAATCCATATCTTGATGCACGAGTGCTTCATTAGATGAAGCTTAATTACTTCCAGTTTCACTTAATACATGGAATGCATACCTTTAATGTGGTGCAACCACCCTCAAACTCCTTCGAAGTCGTATGGCATTACATCCTCACTTACTTCTTCTGGATCTGGTTTAAGCAACTCAGTATCCACAAAGGATTCAATGAGTTACTCTACTTCATTTTTTCTTGACTGTTAAGTAAATTATCTAACATAAATTTTACATCTCTAGATATGACGACCTTCCGAGTCTCAGGGTCATAAAGTTGGTATCCAATACCATCCTTAACATACCAAATGAAGTATCACTTGCGAGTGCAAGATTCTAGATTACTTGTGTACTTGTTCTTTGAATGGACCAAGCATCCCAAACCCTCGAGTATTTTACACTCGATTTGGATCCATACCAAATCTTATGAGGAATTTTAGGTGCAAACTTGCTAGAAATCTTATTCAGGATATATATATTGCAATCCCTATTGCTTATCTCTGGAAACTAATTTGTAAATGTGCTTTAGTCAACATTGAATGGACCATGTCCACAATAGTCCAATTGTGTCTTTCAGGAACACCATTATGTTAGCGATTTCCACAAGGACTTAGATCAGACACAATTCCTTTATCTAGAAGGTATTCCCTGAATTCATCTGAGATGTACTCACCACCTCAATCAGATGGAATCCATTTAATCTTCCTATTGATTGGTTCTCAGTCAAAGCCATGAACTCTTTGAACTTTTCAAAGTTTTCATATTTATGCCAAAATTTGAAGATAAAATCGGATCGTGAATGGTCATATATAAACATCAAATAATATAGATATCCTTTTCAGGTCGTGGTACTAAACGAACCACATACATCAGTATGTATTAGTTCAAGAATACTTTCTCATCTCTTAACCTTGTTATATAAAGGCATCCTGGTCACTTTACCTCGAATACTAAGCTCATAGGTAGGTAAAGATTGAACCTGTAGAAAATCTAAGGATCCATCCTTTATCAATTTATTGATCCGATCAATATATAAATGACCAAGATGATGCCAAATCATATTCGTATCTTTTCTGATTTTTTATGTTTTTTTGGTGGTAGGAACATTCTTTACATTTCCATAAATGTACAATTCATGGAGTCCACTAGAAGTTTGAATACCATCTGCATTTATGATAGGTTTATTATCCATGGAATCGAATATACATTTCTAAAGAAATTAGTTACAAATATAATGTTGCTTCTTGCATCTAGAACATAAAGACATTAAGCATATGGACTCTTCCACTAGATGATGATTGTCTGCAAGTCCTGATGACAACTACATCAACAGTTGCATCAGATCCCGTATTGATGACTATCTCCCCTTCATCCAGATTTATAGTTTTTTGAAATAAATGCAACAAATTTCATACATGAAAAGAAGCACTAGAATAGATGGCGCAACTACATTCTCATCCTACGAGAATTTTGTTTCAATGATGAAAATAGATTTCATACCTATTGGGGTTTTATCTTTATCAGCAGACCTCAAGAACTCTGTGAATCCATGCTTCCACTTTCTTAATTTCTTGCAGTTATGACACACATTGCTCTTCTTTGATGTCACCATCGCATAAGAAGTAGAAGATGATCCAACACCTTGACTCCTAACTTTCTCTTCTAGGTCAGGCCCTTTCAAGATCCCAACTTCTGCTCGTGCTTTTCTTTGACTTTAGAAACCATTGCACTACCAGAGGGATTATCTTTCTTCATTGTGTCTTCTGTAGACTTTAATGAAGCCATAAATTCAATGTTAGACAAATTAATCTTGTTCATTTGAAATGACACGACAAAGTTATTGAAATACTTGGGCAGAGACTACAGAATGAAGTCTGACTGTATATCTACATCAAGCTGAGCCCTGAGAATTTCCAGTTCATACAGGTACCTAAACATTTTGAATACATGTTCTCGAATGAAGTCCCTTCCTGTATTTTGCAACAAATAAGTTCTTTGTTATAATGTTGAGCGCGGTTGACATCACCGAACATTTCCTTCGGATTCAGCATTATATCATAGAACATATCCATCTTCGCATGTCTCTTCTGAAGCACATTGGAGAGAGATCCCATGATATAACAAAAGGATAATGTATGATCTTCAACGTATTTTTTGTTTTATTTGATTTCTTCTAGGGTAGTAGGGTTTGCAATCTTAACTTTAGACATCACATAAGACATGTGATTTACATGAAGGACAATATCCAAGTTACGAATCCAATCCTTGCGATTCGGCATGGTCAACTTGACCTCTAGAAGCGTGGTAAATGGGTTCATTGACTTCATAGTCTGAAACTAAGAATGCACTTTATTAGAATATATAAATAATTATATAATCCAAAATATCATTGATTAAGGATTTTTAATAAAATCATTCTTTCCTTTTCAACTCTAAATGTTCATTACCATAATCACATTCAAAGCAAGAGATATATTTACTTTTATATCTCTAGCAATAACTCAGATCTCCTTTTTACCTTTGTTACATACAAATAATATGAGAACTTGCAACTCGGATAAAATAAAATGTTGGAAGGATATGGAATGATCCTTAAGCGCATCATCGAAGCGTGAAGATCACATCATAAGCTATCTGAGCGACTAGTTGCACTAGTTGCTCTATGATGCAAAATTTAAAAATTTTAAAATATGATGCAGATGATATAAAAATACTTCTCATATTGTTTCATCTAACCATAAGTAAAATCTAGGACTAACTGTTGAAGCGTATTTGAGATCAAGTATCTAAATCAGGATACATCATATTATTATTTATTTATTACCCTACTAAACTAAATAATTCAATAAAATTCACAGTTAATTCACTAATATTAACAATTACTATGTTGTATATAATTAATTGCAACTGTTAAATCTGATTATTGCAAATTAATCTCTAACATTTTCTTTATTTAACTTTTATTAAAGATCCCAAAAAATAGATAAATATTGTATATATTTATTTTGAATTTAAAAAATATAAAATTGAAAATAACAAACCCATTAAAAGCATTGTTTTTATGATTTAAAAATACTTCCAAAAATTTTGTTATGTATTATTGACATCTTCTAACTTTTTGTCCAACATGAAACTTGTAGATCACTTCAAGAGATCTCTTCAAGATCTAAAACTTTCAAGTATGACTTTGTGCTAATTATACCTGCTAGTATTTCTTTTATATTTTTCTTTTATTTTTTAATTTTTTTGAATAATCTAATTGGGTCACGTAGCACCCTATGGGCTGCCAACAAGGCCCTTTTCTTTTCACGCAACCGTCCTCTCCCGTGGCCGCCAGATCCTCATATCACCTCCACCTTGTATGTTAATTTCATCAGCTCTCCTGACTGTTTGATTGAACCCTTCAAAAAAAATCTGGGACACTCACCTCTGCCTCCATCTTACCTGTTGATGACTTCACCACCCAACGGCTCCACAACATCCTTGTAGCCTGCTTTGCTCTCATCCCTTAAATCTCGCTCTAAATTCCATCACAATCGTCCATGCCTGCCAACATCTCCACGACCAGATTAGATCTCTAGATCTGATCAGCTCTACTCCTTCGCACCTTATCATTGACCATCGGATCACAAGATCCAGTGATCCAAACCACATCTTCCTCCTACCGCTCACCCTCTCTACAAACTTCGCATCAACACAACCCTCACCCCTTCCATTTTTATTCCCTTCCCTTCGTCTTCGATCCATGACCTAAATGTCCCCTCACCTAGCTCTTACCCCAGCCATCCTTGTGCGACCATTAAAACTTCAAATCTAACTTCCACGATGAAACAACTGGCGGTTGCAATCCTCTCCTTCACTAAGCATAGTCAATATCCATCACCTTTAATAGATACCCTCCGCCCATGTATCCATTCGTACACCAATCCACAACCCCTAGACTTTTCCACAAAACCATGTCAGGGAGAGGTGGGATCTAAGCACGATAGTGGTCTTCATTTCCAGGGGTTGAACTACAGTGGCTCCATCATGTTGCGGCCTCACTAGGTGTTATTGAGCACCAATGCCCAACTAACCTTGTTGTGCACAACCAGAGCGCCTTCTGGAGCTCAAAACAATCCTCTCCCTCCACCATCGACTCATATCCTATTAGGTAAGCTTCCTTTCTCTGCTCTTCTATTTTCTCTCAATTATTTTTCTTAAGACACAACTTTACACCATTAAGTAACTCCAATGCGACCTTCAATGTACTTCATCAATCTTCTTGTCACCGTTCGACCATTGATTCCCTTCTCCTGAGAATCGATCACCTACCTTCATCTAATTTGGACCAGCATCTTATGTGCATGCAAACACGTCTACTTTGGTTATCTTTAACATATGCAACCTCACATTTTTCACTAGTCAGAGTTTTGAGGAATGCTCCATTTTATATAAGCTTCTCTTTCCACCTCTCATCGCCTCACAGGTCCAGGACCTCTTGCTGCTCTCTAGAGCTTCGATGGCCTTCACGGTCACCTCGTGGAGGTTCTCTAATCTTCAGCTTGTCGGCTAGGCCATGATAGAACCATGAACTAACTAAGTTTCGTGAAGAAATTCAAAAAGGTTTTAATGTGGAAAACACCCTAGGTTTAAGCATGAGCATATGGTGTTGCCGGAGCATAACCATCACAACCTTGGTACATCGTCGAAAGAGACTGGGTACAAGCTACAGATGCCATCATATCATCTAGATAAGAGGTCCTAGATGATCGTTGAAAAAATGATTTAATATAGGGTCGTACAATCTCACAAGGCGTGACTGCAATCGATGTGATGACCTCTCTAAAAAACCGCAAAATTCAACAATTAACCCACATTAATGATCAAACATTGAAAAGTAACTGTAGAGTTAAAATTTATTTTATTTAACTCTACAAAATATGTTTATAGTGCAAGTAGTGTAGAATGTCGAATACATTTGCAAACAAAATAGATCGGGGCAAAGACTGCACAAAGGTGATTATGATTTATTTATCTATATATTTTGTGGTTTTTTAATTTAACAATTTTTATTTATATTTTAATTAATTTTCTATTTTTTATTTTCATTTATATTTTATATTTTTATCTTGTCTTTTTCTTTTAAAAGATATATAAAGTTATAAACAAGATATATATATAAAATAGACTAGGATTCATATAAAAAATTAACAATAAATAATAAATTATAGAAAACAAAATATTTTTTGGTTTTAGATAATTTTTTTATTTTCACGAATTTTTCTAATTTTTAAATATTTCTAAAAACAAAATTACGCTGAAATAGGTATAAGTCAATTAGTTAAAAAAATAGAGATGAAAATTATAAAATAGTAAAAAACATTCTCTAAAGCAATCTTAAAATATGAATAATAATATAAAGAAAAATCATAAACAAAAAATAGATTTTTTTTCGAAATTTTATGATTTTATATGTTTTATAAATGCTTTAAAGTTTCTTTATTTTTCGAGTATTCTTTTATATTTTTTAGTCAGTTTTGGTTTGGAGTTGTAAAATATGTAAATAAATAGGAAATATATATTTGTATATTTTTCAAAAAGGATTTATGATTTTTATGTATTTATAATGCAAAAAGGATAAAATAGATATTTTTACTTTTTATAAATATTAAAAATCTTAAAAATTGCAAACTAAAATTAAGGCATAAATCTATATGTAATATGGAGCAAATTCTTATTTTTTGAGAATTTTTAGAGCAATGTTGATATATGAAATAAATACAAGAAACAAAGAGAAACTACACTACTAGCAAGGGTATATATTTAAATAGAAGAAATATCATTGGTCAAATTGTAACTTTTCTAAAATATTATAATTGAAAAAAAGAATTTGTGGACTAAATATAAATAAACAAAATAATGAGGGGCCCCCTCACAAAATGCATGTGTCTCACATGTGCCATGCACGTGAGGTGACATGGCCAAGGGTAAAAAAGTAAATATGAGAAGTGTCAGGGCAATATTAAAAATATTACAAAAATCTTAAACGTCAGAGGAAAGTTTCTATACTAGTATTAAATACAAAATTTGTTAGGGTGGAAACTGTAACAAATACCCCAACAGGCAAGCATCCAACGACGGATATAAGCTCACTTGAACTTGTATCTTCATATGGGCCCGCGATACCCCTTCATCGATGAAGGAGTAAGATTAGATCATCACAGTGATTGCATAGTTGTGGATGCACTGGAACGGATGGATGATGTACATTGCCAAGAACACGACCATAATTGATGGCAACGACAGGCGGAAAATGCACTGGCGAAGAACTCTGTCGAGACGAAGTTCCACCAACCAACTCTTGCTACTCCGGTGACCCTTAAGTTCCAAAATGGTCAAATGGCTCATGCAAGTGCCATATGTCGATTGGTGGACTCAAAATGGTGTTGAGGGTGTTGGTTGACCGCCACGACATGAGAGAAGGGGGGTTGCTCCAGGTTATTCTTTCATGCCAAAATCGACTGCACGTGAAGTCCCTTGACTGTTGGGAACAACCAACAAAATTAAAGAATGACAAGAGAGGGGTCCCAAGGCAAGCTAAGGTGAAGTGGTTGGTAAATCGTGGGGATGGAAGGTTGTGGAGTTTGCCGGAGTTGGGCTCCGACAAACATCAATGGTTGGTTGAAATGCGATTAACATCAAAATAAAATGCATGAGTTAAATCATAGGCTAATAAAACAAGAAAACATAAAGAAAGTGACCACAAGTTGATCGGAAAAACAATGAGATAGGACAGGGCCTCCATGGTCGGAGATGATGCAAGAACACCTAGGGTCGTGCTTGACGCCGTCCCAATTGGATGGAGGCGATACTATCACCATCGCCGGTATAGAGAACAAGGTAGGAGCGGCCAAACAAGTCCAAGAGTGTTCAAATTTGAAAAGGGGAGGAGGGTGGTGTATATACAACATTGACGAAGCAGTTCGAAGAACGAGAGATGTAGATTGTATCGATGGATCAATCCTCAAGGTAAACATAGGGAATGTAAGATTGATAATCGAGGAGAAAAAGTCGTGAAGAACGAAAAACCAAATGTTGAAAGTATTCACCACGAAAAAAACGAGAAAAGGGATGGAAATGAGGTTCTGATAGGTGCATGGGGTTTGTTAGAAATTGATTGCGGGTCAACCTCCGACTCGACCTGGTTGGTTCATGTGGACCAACCAGGAAAAACCAACTTAAAATTAGTTCTAAAATAAATAAAAAATAATAATCGAATTTATTAATTTTAGGTTATAAAATAAAAAATATTTAATATTTTCTGAATTATTTTATTATTATTTTTTGAGCTTTATATTTAAAAGTTAGTTTTTAAGGGCTATATATAGGTATATTCAACTATGTTTTTGAGTCTTTTATTTTTATTTTATAATTTTTATTTTACCAATTTAGCTATTGTTTTATATATTTATAACTTATTTATGGACTTAAATATATTTTTATTTTTATTGTTCGGATAAATTATATACAATTAAATAAATAGGTATATTATTTTCAAAGGTATAGTTATAGGTTTATTACCTATATGTTTTATATACGTATTTTATTTTAGTGATTTCTTTAGTTTTAAATTTAATTTTAATATGCACATATATTATAAATAATATTTACAAAGTTATAAAAATATAAATTCATAAAATATTGAATATAAATAAAATGAATAGTTTAATCTGGTAATGCATTCAATAGGGGTCCAAAACGTAACTTTCACGTCGTAACTCCAAAAAATATGAAACCAACTTCATAAAATTTTATTAAAAGTTATATACAATTATAGATTATTTTGGTATATTCTGAGTTTTTATTTAAAAGATATGGGTCTGGGAAGTTGGGATTTTGGAATCTTATTTAGACTACAATTTTATTTCTGTATACTTTTATTCGAAGTATAGAAAATAGATCTAAAATTGTTTCCCGAAAATGAATAAAATAAAAGGGAATTTTATTTGTATTTTGGCCCTTATCTCCCCCTACTTTATTCATTGTTGACCTAGTCATCGAGATGCCTAGGTCTCGGTGTTTAGGGTCATAAAATATTTACGATATTATATTCCTTTTCTATTCTTTTCTTTATTATATAATTTTGGCATTAAAAACTGTATTTTATACACTATTTACACCATGATGCATGAATGTTAAAATGTCTAAATTGAGGGTATTTGCAAGCATCTTCTAGGGCTTTTATGGCCAAAATGATAGAGTAAAGATGATGAAACGGAGATTCATCAATCGCTAACCCTCTGCCACAAACTGCCGGACTTAGTCGAACCAATCCTAATCCTTAGCATGGACACCATGCCATGTGGCATCCATAACTACAAACGACCAAACCTCTATCTAAGTATGTCCTGCTCTGGCTCCATGCATGTGTGGACTGGGTCTTTGCATATTCTACCCATAAAAGTTTTCTATATTACAAAAAGGTCCCTCCTAAGCATGTGTGCCTCACATGTCGTGCTTGGGAATCTTTCGTAAGAGCTCAACGGTATTAACAATATTACATCCATGCCCCTACATTGACCTTTTTGCAAAGTTATCCTCTTTAATTTGTATTTTTCCTTTATTTATGCCCTTGCACTATTTACACCATATATTGAGCATATAGATATTATTTTCACTGATTTCAGTTTCATTGTGTTGCTAATTTTATTCCTTTTACAATGAAATGTTATATTCATTGATTTCACACTTAATTTGATGTGCTAAATTCTAGAACTTTTATGGGTCACTTACTCTTATTTTAAATACCACGAATTATCATCCAACCTCAATTAATATTGGTGTCAATTTACTTATGATTGCTCTAGGAATTTCAATCACTTTGGGCAATATTTGTACTTACATTTTTCATCACTCTGTATTGCACACAATCAATGAAAAAAATCATTGTTCACATCATCTCACAATATTCTCATTGAATTTTGCATCACATTTATTTTCTCATATTGCTTTATCTCTGCATATTATCTATGCATTATAAGTGCATTGAATCTGTATATGAAGACATGCTTACATGATTATAATCGCTCTTAATTAGTGAGGTAAATATTGATAAATAAATAAGAAGGCTTGTGTCCATGTGTTCGACCTTGGAAAACAAGACAATTAAAATTCTCCATAACATTTAAAGATTGTGTTTTTTTGGATCGAGATACACCTCCGTACTAAAATTTCGACAAATAAAGAGAATGATTTTGCATTCATCAAATGGTGTTGTTGTTGGGGATACGACTCATCCTTATTTGTTTATTGCATTTTATTATATTATTATGAGTCGATTATTTTAACAACTATGGATCTTCACATTGTTTTGTTTTTGTATCATTTGTTGATTAATTTTCTTGATCATTTTTTGACGTTCTTCATTTGTGGCAGGGCCCATGGAAATGGAGGATGCTCGATCTGTGTGGTGATGTGGAGTTGGGAGCTCCCACTTCAAGGACATACTGAAGAGACTCATAAGAAAGCAAGGAGTTTAATCAATACTCTATGATGCACTTGTCTTGTATATAATTGTATTAACTGCATTTCCAGTGGTTCTCATTTGAAGGCTCGTGTGTGTAGGCATGAACTTGAACATTGTATGTGACGTGGGAAGTTCACCCCTAACTCGGGTGATGCTTCACATGAGTGCCTACTAGGGATAGGCACATAGCTCTCGAGATCTTTAATTTTAACGTGTGCTTGCTTCATAGGTTGTGACACACACAATTCGTAAGATGTACGTATATCACATCACATAGCAAAACTAATTGATTATTTCCAACTAATAGATGCGTGCGTAGGGTGCTTATTCAACCACATGCATGTATCATAAAATTATAATACAATCTGCACGTGTGTGGAGAAATATGGAGGCACTGTAATTTTCTCTCTTAAGATTGCACCATGGTTTTCATGAATGCATCAATTTTTCTCGATCTTCCCTTTATTTATCACTTCGGATATTAAAGTTAATTGGGAATGGTCGATTAGACGATGATTGCTTGACTTGTTCTCACATTAATATAATGATAACATAAGTATCAAATTGTGGTTGTAATGCAAGTTGATGAAATAAAATGGAATAAAAATTACACTTGGATTATGGGAGAGCAACCCCAACATTGTATGTAGTATGCTTGGCTATTGAGAGGGGAGGTAGTATCCCTATGATAATGCCCAAAGCTATCATCGAAAACTGCATAATGCACATTAATTTTGGATGGTCACCAGTAAAATGGGCAAGAAAAATCACCAACACTAGTTTGTTATCATGTGTAGAGTTGATAAAATAAAGGGTTATTGCTTGCTTGGTTGAACATGAATGTGTCTTCTCTTGGCCCTCCTGTAATCCTAGATGATCCACCGCACCCCCCCCCACCTTCATCTAATCATCTCTGTAAATACATCCCCCCTCAATCCCGGCTAATCGTTAGTTACCCATCCAACATCCAATACTTAGGCTACTCTTCAACCTAAGTATGGGGGCAATGACTACTATTTGCCACTGGTATCACCGTCCTCTTTGCATATCCAATACTTAGGATACTCTCAACCTAAGTATTGGGGAACCCAAGTTATTAATTCTTCCCTCTTCTTCTTCTTATACTTAGGACATTTTGATCTAAGTATCGGAAGTGTGTCAAAGTTAGTTCTGTCAAATCACCTTGTATTTATCCTGAATTATGGCTTCATAACACTTTGTGCTGTGAGGACATAGAATGTTAAGTATATGCGGTATACCATATATTTGTATATATAGTTTAGCCATAGCTGGTATTTTGAAATTTTTGAAACTTTTTAGGGCTAGGGTATAATTAATTCTGAATTTGACATTGGCTTGAAAAATGGGGACCTGACTCAGTTGAAAAATGTTTAAAATGTGTTTTGAAGATCTTTATATTATGTGACATGGTTTGAAAATGTTTCCAAAAATATTTTCAAAAATGAGAGACTAACAATTTTCATTTATAAATTCTTTTTAAAATTCCATAAAATTATGAAAAAAATTTAAAATATTTTCTTTGGTAGCGATTATGGCTACTAAGTTTAAAAATGAGTAGCTAAGGGAACTACGATCTCCTTTTGGGAGTGGGTGGTTAAAAGACAATGCATCTGGTAATATCTTAAAGCAATATGGGTAGTCATCTAATGGTTCATACTTACACACACCCATATAGGATGGAAGTAGTTGCAACTATTCATATGTGCTTGGAGTTATCATTTTTTCTCTAAAGATACAAAAATAATCCCATAAACATTGCAAAATTCTAAAATTACAAAAACAACTCACTAACATTGGAGTTGGTGTATTTCTGAAACATTCACGATCCCTCGAGGACTAAGGATTTGAGGACACTTGATTTTTGTAGATCTTGAGAGTCTTAGTTAACCATCCATAGTCATTAAGGTTTTGAAACTTTATAATCCACACTTCCCATGTTTGTAAGATTTGAGCACTTTATTGCACTCTTCATCTCTACCCTCTAAAGAATATGATAATCACATCACTTTCACAACTACATGATAGATGAGTTGAGTTAAAACTCAAGTGAGTGTGAATGGAGATTTAAGTTTAGACTCGATTTAATGACACTCGAGGATGTGATAAAATCAATGAAGGCTTCAAGAAAATTGAGTGTCAGCAAACCCTAGCCAGCATGCGAACAAGTTCACATGCTATTGTTTGATATTAAACATTTATTCCAGGGTGAGATGAAACATATTAAAATTTATTATTAGTGTGTGCTAACTCTTTGTAAAAGAAATGGAGCTAGCCTATCCGAAAGAAAAAAAAAGAAATATTGAAAGATAAGCTCTCTAAATTTAAAGTCTAATATCAAAGAGATTACACCAATGGAGAGCACTTCCAACCATTTCCAAAAGTATCCACATGGAAAGACTTATTCCCTAGTGTTGATGATTAGGTCTAGGGGAGAGTCTCCTGGAGTGGGAAATTGGGTGACATCTTGACTTGACTCTCATAAATGCAGTACATTAAATGTCATATCTCTTATATTATATGTACGAATAGAGAATTTGATAATTAGAGAAGTTGTATTTCTTTTTACTAGGACATGTTTAAGGCAAGAAAATTATGATCGCTCAAACTAATGGTCTTCTGTGAATTGAGGCTTAAAATTTCACATGCACTATGAGGAATTAATTTGACTCCTTCATTCTTTAGATGTGTGAGGTCGAGTATAGTTTATTATATGGGTGTGATTAATCGAATATACAACACATTATTTATTGTTTATTACCCTTCTAATTTAAATAAATCAATAAGATTCACATTTAATTCACTAATATTAACAACTAGTATGTTGTATCTAATTAACCTAATTGGTAACCCTAATTATCTATTATTAACACTTTCTTTATTTGTCTTTTATTAAAAATCTCAAAAAATTATTATTGTATATATTAATTTCGAGATTTATAAGAAATTAAAATAACAAAACAATACCGAACAAAACTAAAACAATGTTTTTATCCTTTAAAATGCTTCCAAGATTTTTTTGTGTTATTGACAACTTCAGACATTTTGTCCAACATGAAACTAGTAGATCTCTTCGAGATAAACAACTTTCGTGCTTAGACTTTGTGCTCATTCTTCTTAATAATACTTCCTTTGTATTTTCCATTATTTTATGAATTTTTAAATAATCTTATTAGTCCTGGAGGCACCCTCTGAGTGGCCCATGTGCCCCCCTTCTCTTCACACAACCTGACCTCTCCTGTGGTCTTCAGATCCTCACATCCCACCTCCATCTTTTCCGTTGATCTCCACGGCTCTCCTAGACGTTTGATAAAACCCTTCAAATAAAATGATGGCCACCCACTTCCACCTTCATCTTAACCATCAAGTGTTTCCACAACCTCCACGTAGCCTCTTTTGCTCTCAACGCTTGGATCTTGCTCTAAAGTCCATCGCAACCATCCTTATCTACTCGTATCTGCACCTCCAGATCAGATCTCTAGATCTGATATATGTCTCTCCTTTGTGCCTCATCATTTACCATTGGATCACAAGATCCAATGATCAGAACCGTGTTTTCCACCTCCAGTTCACCCTCTCCGCAAACTTTGCCTTGTCGCAACCCTCCCCGTTGATTTTTGGCCTCTTCCCTCTATCTTCTCTCCATGACCTAAATTGCCCCCATACAGCCCTTACTACCACCATCCTCGTACGACCATTAAACCTCCAGATCCTACTTCAACAGTGAAGAAATCGGTCGTTACAGTTTGCTCCCACACCTAACATGGTCGGATCTCCATCACCTCAATAGACACCCTCCCCCCATATCCATTAGTCCACTAATACATGGAGTGTCCCCTTGCCTTCTCCCCATCCCTATGGCCAGTGGAGGTGGGATCGAAGTGAGTCAATGGTTACCTTCTCTAGGTGACGACCCATGGTAGCCTGTCATGATACAATCGCCCTAGGCACTATTGACTAGAAGCACATGGTTGACCTTATCGATCTAAGACATCAGTGCCTCCTAGCGCTCAGCCTAACCCTCCCCCTCTACCATCGACTCATCTCCTATCATATATGCTTCCTTTCCATGTTCTTCTATTTTCTCTTAATGAATTTTCTTAGCATGTACCTTTACACCTTTCAAAAACTCCCCACCGATCTTTGTCACACTTCAACCTTCTTCGTGTTGTCCCTCCGACCACTGACTCCCTTCCCAAAACCTCAATCATCTGCCTCCTCTTTCATCTCTGCTTCACAAGAAAAGAAGCTCGATTACCCCTCTCCTTAATCTGATTTGGACCCCCATCTCACACGCACGTACACACCCACCTCTGTTCGGCTATCTCTAACATATATAGATCTTTATTTCTTCATTGCTCGGAGTTAAAAAAAGCCTTTGTTCTAGAGTAGCATCCTAGGCCACCTCCCACCACCTTGTTGGTACAGGATCTCTTCTCGCTCGCCAGAGCTTTGACAACCTTCTTGGTCACCTCACATGGGTTCTCCGATCTTAAACAGTCGACTAGGCATTGGCGGAGCCATGGCAGTGTCGTTGGAGAACAACCATCATAGCCTAGTGACATTGTCAGAACAGATTGGGCATCAGATACAGATGCCATCCAATAATATGGATTGGATGACCTAGACAATCCCCAAACCTCTGCTATGAACAACCTAGCTAGGTGGAATGGTACCGATCTGGAACATGGATGCCATGCCATGTAGCCTTCAAACATGCAAACAATCGAACCTCCTTCCAATCTTGTCTCGTGTGCATGCCATGGGCATGCCAGAAGGGCTAGTTGGAGAGCATGCCAGCGAAGTTCTCTAAATTTCAAAGAGGTCCCTTCAGGCGTGTGTGCTTTACGTGCCATGGTTGGGAAATTTTCATAGGATCCCCGTCAGATTTACAATATTATATCCACGCCCTTGTAGGGACCATTCTGCATAGTTATCCTATTTAATTTGCATGTATTTCTTGCATTTATTCTCTTGCACTATTTACGACTTATCTTAAGCATATGAACTCTTTTTTCATTGACTTTAGTTTCATTGTGTTTCTTATTTTATTCTCTTCATGATGAATATTGTATTCAATAATTTGAAACTTAATTTTATGTGCTAAATTTTAGAACTTTTTACATGTCACTTGTTCTTATTTTAAATGCTTTAAATTGTCACCACACCGTAATTGAGAATAAATTAACTTTTGATTACTCAATGAATTTGAATCACTTTTTTTCATATTTTTAATTACATTTTGTATCACTCTATAGTGCATAAAATAAAAAAAATGTGTGGTTCTTCTCATTACACCTTATTCTTATTTAATCTTGCATTACATTTATTTGCACCACATTGTTTTGTCTCTTCATATTATCTAATTGACTTTGCATATAAATACCTAGATCCATGATTATAATCTCTCTTTATCGATAATATTTCCTAATAAATAAACGAGGAGGATCATGTTCTTGTGTTTGACCATGGTAGGCTTGCCAAGTAAAATTCTCCACAGCATTTAAAGATTGTGGATTTTGCTGGAACAAAATCTGTCTCATGTACTACATTTTTTACAACTAAAGAGACATATTTCATGCCCATCAACCTCTTGTCTCATGTCCGATCTGATGAAGGAGACACCTGTGAGTGTGTTGATGAGAAATGTAATCCTTGCAATCCGAGTTGATGATCCAAGCAACGAGCCTCCTAATCTTGTCATACAAGATCTGATGTATTCTTCACGAACGAGGCGCGCTGAAGGAGACAGACATCCGCACATGGTCTATGCAGTTGTAAAATGGCGTGGCGACAACGACAATACCCTTTAGGGGCACAAAGTGGACGACCACAAGAGAAAGATATGGGGCGGGTTGCATCAGAAATGAGAGAGAGAGATTATAAAATTGTTGTATCTAAAATAAGAGCAAGGGTTTCCTCTTTTTTATAGTGTTTTGCGAGTCCATGGATTCCGATCCATGTAAAACATAAAATCAATTGTTGAGATTGATTTCTGTTTCTTCTCGATGGCAATGATTTTAGTGCATAGAAAATACAATAATTACTTTAAATAAAATTAAATATATAGATATTATCAGTATAATTTAGTTTGAATAAATCAATCGCTAATCAAAGTATAAGGAATGTAGCAAGCCACCTTTCATTTATGGAGGGGATGACCACTTTAACAAGTCAAGGTGGTCATCTACCATACTTATTTGGAAGGTGTTTTCCCTTCCAATTATGTAATATTAATATATCTCACATAATACTTTAAATATTTAAAACAACTTTTTTGCAATTTACTTCACAAAAATAATACCAAATTAATTTTATGAATATTTCAATCATGCCAATAAATAATTATGAATCATATTCACACATCAAAATAAAATGTAAATTGTATTTTTAATTTATTACCAATGTGAATAAAATAACATCAATAATTAATTCGTAGATACAATTTACAACATTCTCTCTCTCATATATTATTTATCACCTTTATAATATATATAATAATATGGATAGCATTATGTACACTATTCATATACTTAATAATTAAATCACATTTAATTATCTTGAATCATCATTCTCATTTATTTTGACAATGTGAATAATATTCACATTATTCATGACAGTTAAATAATATTTAATTATAAATATCTCAATGAATAGATACTTAATTCAACAATGGAATTGATCTTGAACTCTTTTCTAGAACAATGCACTTTCTCCATGGGGACTAGGAGATAAGGATAGGGTGATTGTACAGTGTGCGTATAGTTACTCAGATATTAAGATCACATCTAATATCTAGATCATGGGGACCTCTCACAGATGCTTGATGAAATAAAGCTCATAGATCTAATCTTCTTATTGCATCTGAATCTCGGTCAAGTCAATGTCCATCTTGGACTAAGATCAGATCACTTCTTTAATAATAAGAGTGATGAAAATCCATACATGTTTCATCATTACCTCATAATGGAAGTTCCATGGTTATAGAATCAATGATCACATCTACCTCATGTATTCCTAATACATGTACATCGTGCGTACAGGAATACATAGAACAAATACAAAGATATAGATCAATTTACATTATCATCTTTAGAATTTTATCATTACATTTCATATTGGTCATTGGGAGTCGTTATCGATCATTAGATTTCCAAAAGCATAATCATACCTAAAAATACTTATCCTGCTTGTATAGAAAGATGACCGTGCATGGAATTTTATCAATCCCAATATCTCATGAGTGAGCTCATGACTTCTGATTCACAAGTGAATCTATAGTATCCATTTGAGAGATCGTATTACTCATATGCCCTTATATGCACACCAGCTCGTTGGCTTATAGAACTTGATCAGGCCATCAACCTATCAGTATGACAAATGTACATACTCAAATATATAACAATACATATGTCTTTGGTCAGAAGATGCATTCTTACATCTTGATAGTATATGACATAGGAATCGGTTATCTTAATCCCGTAAGTCAAATCTTTGACCTAACTAATCTTACACCTTCGAATCTTTATTCCTGTGTAGAGGACCTGCATCAATAGGTTAGTAAGATATTAACCAAAATATAAAGGATTTCCATCTTCTACTAAAGATGAAGATCATCTCTTAACAATCATTTGATGGTGCTTGATGTGTCATCAATCTAACTCTTTAGATATTAATCCAATCAGCAGCCTTTATGATTAAACAATTGAATCAACAGTTGTATGATCGTCAAAATGGTCATGGTACATAACCCTAATTGTACTAAGGGACCATATAGTTCATTAATTCATTTAATCTTAGATAGGGATTGGAAATAAACCAATAACATTTATTGATATGTCAAGCATTACCATATCATTCATTTTACAAATGTGTCGATTGGGGCTAACATTGCAAACAATATCCCACATGCCCTTAGAACCATTCAGGTACAATCCTTAAACCCATACTCATAACTTACTGGTCGAAAACCTTTTGTGCCAAAGATTTGGTAAGCGAATCAGCAACGTTGTCTGGAGAGGCCACCATGGTGATGATGTCTCAATTTATTTGTATCTACTGAATGATGTGGTATTCCATTTCCACGGGCTAGCTCTTTTGATGCCATATGGGTTCCTTTCTCCTGAGCAATGGATCCTGTGTGATTATAGAGTAGTGGGATGGGAGTATCAGAGGAAACTATACCTTGCATCAGGATTAATTTGCGTAGCTATACTGACTCCTTTGCAGCAACCAATTCGGTAATGTATTCAACTTCTATTGTTGAATTGGTCGCAGTGTCATGCTTCTTGCTTCTCCAACTAACAGAACCAGAGTTTAACAGGAACACAAACTCTGATGTCTACTTTCGATCATCAATATCGGTATAGAAGTTGGAATATGTGTATCACAAGACTTGGAGATCATCATCTACATAGACCAAGATGTAATCTTCATCTATCTTTGATACTTAAATAAGTTCTTTACTGCATTCAAGTATTGTTATCCAAGATATGATTGGTAATAACTTACCACTCTCATTACATGGCAGATATCTGGCCTTGTGCACAACATGGGGTACATAAATCATCCCATAGCTAATGAGTAGAGGCATCCAGCCATGGATTTCTTTTCCTCAACACTTTGAGGAGCCATCCTTTTGGACAGGTGAATACCATGTCTTAAGGGAAGGAAACCTTTCCTGCAATTCTTCAAGTGGAAGTTTTCCAAATCTTCTTAAAGTATCCATGTTGTAACAATCATTATATTTTGGTTTCTCTATTTATGAATAGCTTCAAAGCCAATATGTAAGAGGGTTCTTCAAGATCCTCATCTCGAAGGTATGGGACAAACAAATCATAACACTAGTCATCATCCTTGTATCATTCCCAGTTATAAGGTTGATATCTACATAAAGCTTGATGAACACAATGGCACTCCCACTAAGCTTCTTTTACAAACACAATTTATCGGCATTATGCATAAAATCAAAACACTTTATGGTTTATTCGATCCTGATGTCCCAGATACGAGATGCTTTTTTGAGACCATAGATGGAATTCATCAGCTTGTATACTTTGCCTTCCTCTATTATGAATCCCTTGCATTGCTCCAAATAGATATCCTCCTCGACATATCCATTTAGAAATGCCATCTTGACGTCCATCTTTCAGATGTCATGGTTAGGATATGCAGTTATAGTTAGCAATGGCCTGAAGAAGTTAAGCATAGCCACATGAGAGAACTTCCCATCATAATCGATGCTTTCTCTCTATGTGTAGCCCTTGGATACAGGCCGCCCTTTGAAAGTCTCCACTTCCCATTAGGTCCCCTCTTTCTCTTTAAGCTCCATTTACGCCAAATGTGTTTTACCCCTCTAGGTGGATCCTCTAGGGTACATATACAATTTTTCTGCATGGGGTCTATTTCAGACTTCAATTTTAACATCCTTCTTTCAATGTCATGATCCATGAGTGCCTCATCAAATGAAGCAAGTTCCTTGTCATTTTCACATGACCCATGGAATCTGTACGTTTAAGGTCAAGCAACCACCCTTGAATTCCTTTGAAGAGGTAGGGGTGTTTCATCTTCTTTTACTTTTCATTTTCTGCTTCAGGAAAATGTATATCCTCATGGGATTCAATTTGTTCCTTTACTTCATTTTTTGTCTTGACTATTAAATAAATCATCTTCCGGAAATTTTACATCTCTATATACTAAGACATTTTGAGTCTTAAGGTCATAAAGTTGGTATCCGATATAATCCTTAACATACCAGATGAAGTAGTACTCACGAGTGGTGGCTTCTATCATACTTACATACACACTCTTCGCATGGACCAAGCAACCACAAATCCTTAACTGACTAACACTATATTTGGTTCCCTAGCAAAGCTCATGTGGAGGTTTAGGTGTGGATTTGCAAGGAATCTTATGAAAGATATATATTACAGTATCTGCTGCATATCCCCATAAACTAATTGGTAAATGTTATTTACTCATCACTGAATGTATGTTCGTGATGATCATATTGCATCTTTCAGCAATACCATTAAGTTGAGGAGTTCAAGGAGGAGCGAGACTAGAGACAAATCCTTTATCTTTAATGTATTCATTGAATTCATCAAAGAGGTATTCACCACCTCAGTGAAATAAAATCTATTAATCTTCATATTGGTCGATTCTCAACCAAAGCCATATACTCTTATAACTTTTAAAAGGTTTCAGATTATGATGTAATAGTAAGATGAACTTATATAGTGAATGGTTATCAATAAACGTCAAATAATATCGATATCCATTTCTGGTCGTGTTAATGAAGAGACCACATACATAAGTATGTATTAGGTCGAGAATACCTTCGCATCTTATAACCTTATTACAAAAAGGTATCCTAGTTATTTTACCATGAATACGAAGTTGTCAGGTAGTCAATGATTAAACATGTATAAAATCCAAGGGTCCATCTATTACAAATCTACAATAGATAAACGACAAAACCTCTGATGTAATTTCCGTCCTCCATATTTCTTTTAGGGTTTTCATTATTGGTGGTAACATTTATAACATTTTCATGAATGCATAATCCATAGAGTCCATAGAAGTTATAACACCATCGACAATATATTTATCATAACGACTTATGAGAAGATTATTACATAATAGAATTGAATATTCACTTGTAACTATTTTAGGTGCAGATATGAGGTTCCTTCTAACACATGGAACATAAATACATTCTTTAAGTACTTGGACTCTTCCACTTGGTAATGATAATATGTAGGTCCTGATGGCGACAGCTGCGATGATTGCATCTGATCCCATCTAATTGACTATCTCTCCTTCATCATGACTCTTAGTTTCCTAAAATAGATGCAACAAATTGTGTATATGAACAGAAGGACCAGTATCGATGAACCAACTACCTTCTCATCATATGAGAAAGTTAGTTTCAACGATGAGAGTAGAATTTAGACCTATTGGAGATTTACATTTGTGATCATACTTCAGGGAATCTTGGAAGTTACGCTTTCAGTCCCCTCGATTTCTTGATGTGATGACACACATCTGTCTTCATTGATGTCACTGGTGCTGAAGTAGTAGAAGAAGAGACAACACTTTGACTCTTTATCTTTCTCTTTTTGGTTGTACCCATTAACGAGATGGATTGTGTTTATTCATTACATCTTCTACAAACTTTAATGAAGACAATAACCCAACGTTAGACCAATTCATCTTGTTCATGTGGAATGATACCACAAAGTTATTGAAAGACTTAGGGAGTGATAATGAAGTCGCACTACATATTTGCATCCTTGTTAGACTTGAGAGTTTCTAGTTCTGAGAGGATCCTAGACATTTTGAGTAGTTGTTCCCTAACTAAAGTACTACCTACATTCTGCAACGAATAAGATCTTATTGAGTAGGTGTTCCCTACCAAACATCTCCTTGACATTTAGCATTATATCCTGGCAACTGTCCATCTTGATATGTTGCTTCTGAAGCACATTGGATAGAGATCCCAGAATATAACACTTGGCCAATGTATGATCTTCATCATATTTTTCATTTAATTTATTTCTTTCAGCATCTTAGGTTTTTCAATCTTGTCCTCAGACAACACACAAGATGTAGGGTCGGGAGAGAGGACAAAATTTAAATTACGAATCTAATCTGAATTATTCGGCATGCTCAATTGATGACCTCCAGGAGCTACTGAGTAGGTACATCGACTTCATTGTCTGAAATTAATAATGCACTATGTTAGAACATATAAATTATTATATATTCAAAATTAAATTCTTTCCTTAAGGAATTTTAACCATATTAGTCTTGCCTTTTCAACTCTGAAAGTTCATTCCTTTCACTTTCCAAACAACAAATATAGTTACCACTATATCTCTTGCAAGAACTAGGATCTCATTTTCTACCTCTGTTACTTACTGATAATATGAGAAAATGTAACTCGGGTAAAAAGAAACAAGAAGACATTCATCCTTTCAAATCCAACTTGCATTACCAATTCGATATTTAACACCTCGACCCACAACCTCTGAGGTGATGTTGACACGTTGTTATAGAACCAACAGTCAAAGGGAATAAAACTCGATATGCACAATCCAATATCATCCCAATAATATGAGGAATCAATATTGGTGTCACTATGCATACGACCAGACTCTCTCGAGAAGCAAAGAGTTCGATCCATATGCACTTGTGTGAAGTAGCTATCACTTCAAACATGTGCCTCCTACATACAATCCATGGCGACGGAACCCTTAGAATTGTTGTGAGAGCATGGATGTCAATTTTGTGATCCTCCATATCTTATTCAAAATTTAATTAGTTATTATGAATCATTTTCACATAATTAATTCATTCAAGGGAAATACTTCCCTATTCATAATAGAATACTTTCAATTGAATATAATTTATTTAATCATATTAAATCAATTATCATTCCAATTTAATCAACCAACAAACGATTTTTATTGTTACTTGTAAGGATGTAATAACCTTAAGATATGAATTATTCAAAATTAGTAATTGGACAAATACATCATAATCTCTACATGCAATATGCTTTCCTTACACATTTCCATGGCCAATATGCATGGTATATTGGACAGACAGCTCACGATGAAACCTCTTACCCCAACGATCCCCGACTAGACACCATATATGCCTTGGGTCCAGATATTATGAATAGATCAATTGGTATTTGAGATGGTAATTGGTCTTTCAACAGAGTTATACCATATAATATTAATCAATACCATTTTGATTAATATTATAAGGAGATTTTCTAAACAAATCCCCAATTATATTCAAGTAACAATGTTTTCCATGTAGAGATTGTCCTACAACTATTGTAGGATAAACTATGGTTTTCATGAAACATTCATTCAATGGCATAGGATGATTAATAAATTGTTTCCATAATTATTAGACATCATATTTAATCAACAAAAATTCATAATTTCCATGATTTGCATTGAATGAAAAACACTTTAAGTAAAGAGTTTTGATGATCTAATTATCTTCTGACCCATCTCCAAAAAATATGGAATATCTAGGGCAAAAAGAGTCGGAATCACGTGAAATAAACTCGACAAATTTTCTAGTTTGATTATATACTTTATCCAATCATTTATTTAAATTTAAATACGGTAAAACAATAAGAAAAATTAATTTTCTTACTGATCCTTGAATAGTTGCAAAACATATTTCATAACGGGAACTCTTCAAATCTTTTTCAAGCACTTTAGTTGTCAATTAAAGGTTAATACTTGAAAACATATTTCAACATTCCAAATACATTTTATTAACAAAAAAACACAACCAAATAGATCACAAATAGTTTCTTTTTAATTGAGCAAAATCCTATTCAAATATTGCACTACGCATCCGAAAAGTGAACCTCGATTGTCTAGGATTTGAGATAATATCCAAGACCTCAACTAAGGATTTGATGCCACTTGAAGTATATGCAATGAAATTTAAGAGCATCATGGAAGCGTGAAGATTGTATCAAATGTGATCGAAGCGACTAGTCATATTAGTCGCTTAGTGTAGCATAATTTAAAAAAAAAGTTGAAACCACGTGATCTCAGAACACTTCTCGGATCATTTAATCTAACCACTAGTTAGATGTAGGATTTTCCCTAGAAGCGTGGTTGCAATCAGCTCTAAAGAAAGAGACCTCCTGTCTGTAGTAAGATTCGATAGAGGAGACGCATGCAGCCACGTTGATGAGACGTGTACTCATCGCAATCCGAGTTGATGATCCAAGCAACAAATCTCCTGATATTGTCACACAAGATCTGATGTCTTCTTCACGAGAGAGTTGCAGTGAAGGAGACAGATATCCACAAGCGGTCCAAGCGGCAACACGACAGTGTGGCGACGATGGTGATTCTCTATGTGGGCATAAAGTGGATGTACACTAGAGTGGAAGATAGAGATGAGGCGTGTAGTATGCGAAATGAGAGAGAAGGAGAGAGAGAGAGATTATTCAATTATCTTGTGTAAAAGAAGAGCTAGGATTTACTCTTCTTTTATAGTATTTTGAGAGTACACTTATTCCAATCCATGTGAAATGCAAAATCAATGGTCGAGATTTGTGTGTGTTTCTTTTCAATGAACTTGATTTTATAACATAAAAAATACAACAACAATTAATTTAAATATATATATATATATATTATCAATAAAATTTATGTTTATTATATGAATAACTAATCAAAGGATAACGAAGGTGCCAAGCTACCTTCCATATCTGGACTGGATGACCACTTGAACTAGTCAAGCTGGCCGTCCATCATCCATATTTGGATGGTAGTTCCCCTTCCAATTGTTAGAGACTAATATATCTCACATTATCCATTAATTATTTACAGCAACCATTTTTGCAAATTAATTCAAAAAAATAGTTCCAAAATAATTTTGTGAATATTTCAGTCATGTAATTAAATATTTGTGAATCATATTCACACTTCCAATATAAAATGTAAATTGTATTTCCAATTAATTTTCAATGTTAACCCAATTCACATCAATAATTAATTTTTATATACAATTTACAATATACCCTCTCCCATACATTATAAATCATATTTATAATATATATAATAGTATGGATAACACTATCCACTTTATTGAAATCCTTGATAATTAAATCAATTTTGATTATCTTGGATTATCGTTCTCATGTATTTAAACAATGTGAATCATGTTCAAATTATTCATGATAATTAAATCATATTTAATTATCAACATCTCAATGCCTAGATATATAGTTCAACAATGGAATCATTCTTGAACTCTTTTAAGAAAAATGTGCTTTCTCCACATATACTTGGTGATAAGGACAGGGCGGTTGTACATTCCACATATAATGACTTGTATATTGAGATTAAATCCCAAATCCATATCATGAGGATCCCTAATAGATGCTTGATGAAATAAAGATTGTAGATCTAATCTTCCCATTGCATATGAATCTCATTCAGATCAATGTCTCTCATTTAGACTAAGATCATATAACATCTCCAATAAGAGGAGTCACTGAAATCTATACATGTTTCACTACACCCTCGGAATGGAAGCGACATGGTTATATAATCATTAACGATCTTGTCATCCTCAGGAATTCCTAATACATGTATAACCTGCACACTAGAAGACCTAGAATAAACCCAAAGACATAGAATAATTTACACTTTCATCTTTAGGTTTTTTCATAAGCTTTCTCATTCGGTTATTGGTAGTTGGTATCGATCATATGCATTACAAATGCATATATCAAGCCAACAAATTATTGTCATGCTTCAAAAGCAAGACGACAACGCATGGAATCTGATTGATTCCCATTCCTCATGAGTTTGCTCATGTCTTCCTATTCCTAAATGAATATGTATGATCCCTTTGAGAGATTGTATCACACATATGCCTTTTTAGGAAGACTAGCTCGTTGGTGTACATACGTTGATTAGGCGATCAACCTATCAATACGCCAAATTTACATACTTAGACATATAGCAAGACATCTGTTTCTATTTAGAGGATACATGTGTATATCATGACAGTATATGATGTAGAACTTGTTTATCTCGATCTTGTTATGTCCACTCTTAACCTAAATATTCTGACACCTCCAAAACTTTACTCCTATGTAAAGGACCTACAACAAGATGTTGGTCAGATATTAGCCAAAAGAGAATGGATTTCCTTCTCCCACTTAAGTTGGGGATCATTTCTTGATAATCATTTGACTATGCTTGATAAGTCCTCAACCTGACTCTTTGGATATTCATCGAAGCACTAGCCTCTATGATTCAACAGTTGTGTGATCATCAAGATGGCCATGGTACACAACCAAATTGTATTAAGGGACATATAGTGACTTGATTCATTTAATTTCAGTCATGGAGTGCAAATAAACCACTAAATTTTATTTATATATCAAACATTACAATAAAATCCATTGTAGGAATGGCTAGCCTCGGGCTCACATTGGTAACAGGGGGAACATATTTCGCTTTGCAATTCCAACTTGTATTTTCCAATTGAATCTTTAACACCCGAGATCACCACCCCTAAGGTGATGTTGACCCATTTTCTACCTGAACTAAATGTAAACAGGAAGATCACTTGCTATGCCCAATCTAATATCGCCCCAACAATATGAAGACTCCATTTTAGGGTCACTATGTATACGACACTACTCTATTGAGAATCAAAGAGCCTGATTCATATGCACTTATATGCAAGAGCCGAAAAAGTGTCTCCTACATAGTATTCATGGTGACGGAAGCCTTCGCTTTTATAAGAGACCATTGATGTCACTTATGTGATCCTCCATATCATATTCAATTTCTAATTAATCATCATGAATCGTATTCACATAATTAATTCATCCATGGGAAATACAACTCCATACACAATAGAGTATTTTAATAGGAGATAATTTATTTAATCATATTAAATAAATTATCAGTCCAATTCAATCAACCAAAAACAATCTTGATTGTTACATGAATGATGGTATAATCCAAAAATATGTATTATTCAAATTTTAATAAAATTAAAAATAGACCATGATCTCTTTTAGCGTTATCCCTTCCTTACCAGTTTGTGGGACAGATCGCTTTCAGAGCAACCTTGTACCCCAATGATTTCCGACTAGAAACCATATCCGCAGGTCAAGATAATGTGATTTCGTCGTATTGTATTTGAGTTGTTATTTGACATTACATCTGAATTTTTACCATATAACATTTATAAAAACCATTTTGATTATTATTATAGGGATATCTTCTAAACAAACTCCTGATCCTATTCAAGTGACAATGTTTTCCATGTTAATATTGTCCTACAATTATTCAAGGATATACTAGGGTTTTCATGAAACATTCATTAAAGGACCTATGATGATTAATATTTTATTTTAATAATTATTAGGCATCATATTTCCATGGTGGGAACTATCCGAACCATTTTTATGCACTTTTTGTACCAACATTCGGTTATTGTTTTTGTGACATATTAAGAAATTATATATGGATTTTAATAACCAGAAAACATGTCAACAGTTCACAAAGAGTAGGTTTTATTTTAGCAAAAAAGTTGATTCGAATCTTGCATCCAATGCGAAACAATAATTCTCGCGCATCCGAAACAAGAACCTCGATTGCCTGGGATTTTGGATCATATCCAAGAAATCATCCAAGGATATGATACCACTTTAAGGATACGGAAAAGATCCTTAAGAGCATCACAAAAGTGTAAATACCGCATCATATGCGATCAGGAGCATTTACTCGCACTAGTTGCTCATTGCAGAGGAAATTTAAATTGTTAAGTGTTGAAACCACATTATCCAAGAACACTTCTCGCATTATTTCATATAAACCACAAATAATATATAGAAATACATATTTAAGCATGGTTGTGATCATGTCTATAAGCAAGAGACCTACAATTTCAAGTCCGATGCGAGGGAGAAGATGCTTGCGAGCGCGTTGATAAAATGAATGCTTCTCGCAATACAAGTTGATAATCCAAGAGGTGAATTTTTGGATCTTGTCACACGAGATCTAATTTACTCTTCACAAGCAAGGTGCACCAAAGAAGATGAGATACACAAGAATTCCAAGTATCATAGTAATGGCGTGGGGACAATGACGGTCTTCTCTAGGGAAAGAGGTAGACAACCACTTATGGAGAAGAGAAGGGGGTATGTTTATAAGAGAGAGAGAAAGACTATTCCATATTTGTACAATTAAGATCTAGGGTTGCCTCTTCTTTTATAATATTTTCGAAGCCATTGGATGTTAATACATTGACAACACAAATCCAATATTTCACATTTATTTGTATTTCTTACAATGACAATGATTTTGTTTTAGAAATGTAACAAAATTTAATTTAATTTAATTTAATTTAATGTATTGTATAATAATAAAAATAAAATAATTTCAATTAAATGAATCTACCTTGGAGAAATAGGAAGGAGGAAAGCATCCTTCCATAAGAGGGGGGACAACCACCGATTCACGTTAGGACTTGGTAGTTGATCACCATCTCCATAAAGTAGTTGGAACCATCTTGCTTTTATATGAGATTACATTAATCCATGATTTTATGCAATATTTAAAATAATATTTATTGTAAATAATTCAACAAAAAGAATTTATAATTATTTTTTGAATATTGCATTCTTTCCATGGAAAAATTGTGGATCACATTCACACCTAAAATAAAATCTGAATACATTTTCAATTGAATGTCTAATGTGAATCCAATTCACATAAACATTAAATTGTAAATTTTATTTACAAATAGTTATCTCAAATTTATTAGAAATGACATTTATAATACATATATGATTAATATGGATAGTAATATACAAATTATTCATATCCTTATAAATAAATGGTACGTAATTTCTCAGATCATCATTCTCATTCATCAAATAATACGAATCAAATTCACATTATTCACGATAGTTAAATCACATTTAATTATCAATATCTCAATGTATCTATACACATTTATGAATGTTATTATTCTCGAACTCTTTCTAGAATAATGCGCTTTCTTTTTGGATACTTGGAGATAAGAACATGACGATTATACATTCCACATATAGTGAATTGGAAATTGAGTTGCATCTCATATCAAGATATCGGTGACATTTCATAGATGCTTAATTAAATCAAGTATGTAATCTAATCTTCTCATTGCATCTTAATTGCGTTCAGATCACTGTCCAACAATTGGACCAAGATTTGACTTCTCTACTAAGAGAAGTCACTAAAATCAAGACCTGTTTATAACTCCCTCGAAGTGGAAGCGTTATGGTTAAACAATAGTTTATGATCACATCACCCTCATGTATTCCTAATACATGTACATCGGTAAACTGGACCTAGAATAAACTCAAAGCTATAAATCGATTTATATTGTCATCTTTCGGGTTTTATCATTAAGTTTCACACTCGGTCAGTGGAGTTGGTATAAATCATATGCTATCCAAAAGCATATATCATACGTACAAATTCTTTTCATTCTTCCAAATAAAGATTACCACGCATGGAATTCGATCGATTCCAACACCTCATGAGTAAGCTCATGTTTTCTGATTCACAAGTGAATATGTATGATCCCTTTGTGAGATTGTTTACTCATATGTCCTTTTGTTCCCACTAGCATGTCGATGTATAGACCTTGATTAGGCCATCAACCTATCGGTAAGTCAAATGTTCATACTTAGACTTATAACCATACATTTGTCCCCGTCAAAGGAAGCATGCCTATATTGTGGTAGTATACAACATAAGATTTCGTTATCCCGATCTCGTTAATTCAACTCAATGTCCTAACTAATCTAATACATATGAATCTCTATTCTTATGTGGAGGACCTACATCAAGATGTCGGTCAAATATCAGCCAGTACACAAAGGACTTCCATCTCCTCTTTAGGATGGAGATCAACTATCAATAATCATTTGACCACACTTGATGAGTCCTCAATCGAAGTCTAGATCTTCATCCAAGAACCAACCTCTATGATTCAACAATTGAATCAACAACTATATGATCATTAATAATGACATGGTACATATCCCTAATTGTACTGAGGAACCTTATAATGCTTTCATTTATTTAATCTCAGATGGGGAGTGAAATAAATAAATAACTTTTATTTATAAATCAAACATTACAATAACATTTATTCTAGTAATGTTTCGCCTCGTACTCACATGTATACCATATAATTAGTTTATCCTATGTATAGGGTCGATCAACTTGACATTCTTTATGTCATTGTAGTTTAGAATTTTCTATACGTAGCATGAGTATGTATTCTTTTCTACTCTTTGATTACTATGAGGACATGGCCAGAGCTACCTATTGTGGGGTCATAAATATGTATATATAATAATAACACTCATTTAAAACATGCACATGTCACTAATACACTAACTCTTTTACCATTTGAAAAATCTGATAAGAATTTACAAAATCCAATAACACCTAACTATTTTAAAAAGTATTCAAAACCTTTAAAAATTTTCAAAACTTTTTAAAAAACCTACAACAAGTTCAAAATAAAAAATGTCTTCACAAAAAAAATCCCTAACATTCCATAAGAATTTTATGAATGGTCTTGTCAATTTATAAGCCTAAATAAAATCTAAAGATTAGAGCTTGGTCTAGAACTATATCTACCTAATTTTAGAGGTACATATTGAAGACTGGAATTGAGACACTTCAAGTCATTATAACTAAATTCTTTAGGTCCTTTGAGATTGTGTTTGTGTTTCAATATAATGTTACTAACTGAATCCCTTCATGTGATTCATACAATGTTGGAGATAATGGTTTGAATCGAAACCTCGCACTCAATACTTAACTGAACAAAGATGGTTTGCATAAAAAAAAGAAGTCTAAGTCTAGATGATTCTAGTTTGCTTTGTCGAGGGTGGCTCAAGAATAATTCTTGGGGACTACTGGAACTGACACTTCAGTAAGTTGTTTCTCTAGTAGCATGGACATGTAACCACTAAAGATTACATTTAATCAAAGCTCCGTATGAGGAATGGTCTGGTAACATAAATTTTCGAGACCCCAAAACAAGGGTAAAACAATCGATTCTATATTAGTCGAGGCAAAACAAGAATGTAATGCAGTGCCAAAATAAAGAAATACCTAAAGAAGCATACCAAAAATTATGAAATTTTGAGCATCAGCAAAGGATGGCATCATGGTGGAGACTTTGTCATAGTAGCTGAGATTCAAATGGAAATTTGACTACACTGATTAGTTTCTACATCTTCTACCTTTCTTTTAGCTCCTCCCTAATTCATTGTGCACTATCATCTACATGAACTTAGAAGGAAATATTCGTGAGACAACTTAATAGTTCAACCATTTATTTGTGAAGAGCTAACAAAATTCACTTACATGGTATATGTCATCTCAAGGTTAGAAGAGTATATGTCTAAAAGGATAGTTTTGACCTCGCCATTAAATTGAACTGAACAGAGATATATGACCTAAGGGTTGTTTTTTACAAATCCTAACATGAACATGGTTCTAAACACATTAATAATCTAATGGTCTTAGTTGAGCTCTGAAGTTTAATCTTGTGAAAACAAGTTTAAAATTCATGATCATTCTACCTTCTTTATTTTCTCTACTTCATTTCTCTTTTGCATCACTTATTCTCCTAAAAGGTGTTTTCTAGGGAATGGCAAAGACAAGTATAGAGAGGGTAATGAATCCTCTATAAATGCACCTTCATTCATTTACTTGGCTTTAAAACCCTTCCTAAATACATGTAAATATATATAACTTGTACAAAATAACTCACTAATTATTGTTTTTAAATATTGCATAAATACATATATTTAAAACAAATAAATTAATAAAGAGAGACAAAGAAAAATAGAGGAAGTATTATAAATACTAACAACTCCCCAACTATTCTTCAAAGGTATCTCTACATTATTGAATGAGCACTTCACTCGATATCACACAGTCGTCGTCTGATTAGATGGCATAGAGCCATCATATATGAGGGTTGAATTTAATCTCTTCCTCCATCGTCAAGCCATCAGTGAGTGTTGAGGAAGCACCACGTGGATAAGTGGAATGATCCCTTTCATCTTCCAGTGCATTGTGAGGGGTATTTTGCGTATTTCCCCTGTGCTTTTTTCTATTTATTTCTTAGTCTACAAACATTTACTTATCGTTGTATTATATCTGTATCATTTATACAGAGGAACCAAGACTCTTTTGTAATTGTGTTTTAGTCCATTCCATATAACCTCATGTGCTTGTATGTGTGAGGAATTGGAATTTTGCACAGAACCCCTTCAGGTTTTGTGTTTTTATTTGGTCAAAAGCTTTGAAATATAGTTAATTTTTTTGGTGAATTTACAAGCTTAGGAGTAGTGTTCTTTTTATTTGCATTTGTACCCTTACTGGTGTGTATATAGTCTTTAAATGTGGAAATATTTCTTGTATTCCCTTAGACTTCATCCAAGTGCTATTAAAAGTTATGAACATTCTTGGAACTTGCACGAGCACCATAAATTGTATATTTATTTTTTTAGTTGTGTTTTAATTATGAAAATAATCATTTTGGATATAAAAATCATGGAAAAATCATGATAAGTGGTTGAAACTTTATTGTCTAACATATATTTTCCAGAAGGTAATTAAAAATATTTTCCTATTTTTTAAAAATAAAAATTTTCATTTTCTATTGTATTTATTATATTTTAAAATCTATAACATCTTTTTTATTCTTTTTTTATTATGTTTTTATACATACGTATATGTAATCTTATATTTCTATCTTTAAATTAAAATTAAAAATTTTAATAGTTGTAAAAAATAAATACAAATAAATTAAAATGCACAAAAATATTAAAAATAGAAAATACAAAAAAACTAAGTCTTTATTCTTTTTGATACTATACCCAGCGTGCTCTTTTGTGGTTCGACCCTTACATCTTTTCATCTTTCTACATTCTTGTATAGTAAATCCCTAATGTAGATTAATTGTTGATATTTCACTTAGATTGATTGTTAAGAGCCGAGAGAGGTTTCGATACAATGATTGTCGGATTTGATTTGTTGGACAAAGCATGCCCTCCAATACTTGACATTAGGCACCCCAACTTGCTTGCATTTTTCTAATGATGAGATTAATAAGACTACTAAGAAAGGAACCTCAAGATAATGTGAATTAAAAGCTTACCTACTTTTTAATAATGTATTTAGAATAGCTTGATCAAGTCACCCTTCTTCATGAATGGTGTAAGATGCAAAGATATTTCCAACCTCACATGTTGATGTATGTGGTCCCTTTATATCGTAATAACATTAATGATAAGTTATATCCATTAACAATTATTTTCTATTTTTATAATTTTGTAGATATTATATATAACTTATGTACACTATTTATAATAAAATAAAATCATAAAATACATTAAAATAAAATAACTTATAAAATAGATAGATGAATATATTATACTTATGCCTATATAATAAGTATACATATTTATATAAGTGTATAAAATACATCATAAAAATACTATAACAATATATTTATCTATATACAAATAAGTAATAATTTTATTAATAAAGTGTACAAAATAATAAAATATAAAACTCAAAATAAAAAATATATAAAATAAAGGACGATTTACATATAAATGGACCATTAAAAATAACATGTAATAAATTAATTCTTAAAAATAATAAATTAAAATACTACATAAAATAAAAACTAATTTTTATGTATTACTCAAGAATTGAATAAATTGTCTACTATTTTTTCTATTTAATTATTATTTTTATCTCAGTTTTGTTGTTATGTTGCCACGTGGACCAATCAGAGGTAGGCCTCGATGGACCCGTCTTAAAACTAGCCCTGTCTAACCATTGGCCCCTATAGCATCGTTGACCTCCTAAGTTCATTATTTTTTTTCACACAATTCCTTTCACTATTTGAAATTCGTCTCTTCTTGACTTTTGATCTATGGTCCTTGCATTTTCGAGCTTAGGATTTATGTAGATCAATGGATAATCACCTCATGAAGAGGCCTTCTTCAAAGATCTCCTACATATAATGCCACCTCCATTAGCCCCTTGATCCCTCTTTTGTCGACTAAAGCCCTTACTTTAGCCCTAGATCGAGTCCTTGTGACAACAACTCTCCCTCGAATCGTTCAACGTTGTAGTTTGGTGTTGAATCAAGGTTATTCGAAGCATCACTACCTCCTCTGCCTGAAGCTCTACTTCATGTAACTAGCTCTGGTAAGCTTCTTCCCTTCTCGTTCTTTTGGTCCCTTAGTGTAATAGTAGGCTAGATTAACATGTTATTCTTTTTAGTTCATCCATTGTTAGTGTAAAATCCAAATCATTCATTTATGGAGCTCCAGCTCTGTCTTTTGATTTTGACCACTGTAGTCTACCACCGATGACCAAATCACCTCCCTCAGCTCCCCCTTTTTATACAAAACACCCCCACACACCTCCATTCCCCCTAATCTCACTCATATATGGATATATGGGTCTCCCTCTCTGCCCTTCACTGGAGACCATCACCCAATCCATTAACGCCTCACATCCACCACCTGAAGCTTCCATGAGCTTTACCTTTTTATCGCTAACACTCTCTTATAGAAAACAAAGAAAAACTATGCTTTTGCAGGGGTGTGAATTTTGCAACTCCAGGTCTTGAAATTCGCTAGACATCACCGGAGCACCTCGAGACATTTTTTCCCACCATTAGATGTGGAGAACCTCATGCATGCTCTTGAGCATCTCAACAGTGCATTTGGTGTTCGGAGGAGGAATATAACTTTGATCGAAACAAGCAAAAGCGCCTAACAAATTTTTCGGTTCTCCTGGTTATTAAGTCAAAAACAGGGGGAGAAGACGAAAAAGCCGATGAGCGATAAATCAATGATGCATGCAGAGATAGAAATACGTACCTGACTCCAGCAGTCTACATGCAAGATGATGCGCGCAGAAATGTAAAGACTGAAAAGAAACTACCTATATGGTGTAGCGGTAAAAACCCGAGTCCTAAACAGGCAATTTCTACTCGACAGAACCGTCTAGAGAGTCACTCACCCTCGATCCAAAGAGTCCGGTCTAGACCCACCCCTCCTCTTCTCGACAGGTCGAGTTCAGGACTAGCGCTTGACGGGGTAGGCTCGCGGCGCGTAGGGTCTCAAAAAAGCGACTAAGCTATTTTTATTAGGGATTTTATCACTTGTGCCCCTCCGAGATATCGCAATATCAGTTATACCCCTATCTTTTTGGTAATATCAGTTGTGCCCCTAACTTCTTGCTCCGTCACTAGTTGTGCCCTTCCGTCAGATTGACCGTCAAAAAATTAAAATAACCATGGTTTATTCAAAACATGGTGTGGTTAAGAAGGGTATTATGGTCCATACCCTTCTTCATCTTCTTCCACCTCCATTTGCTCTTCTTCCTTCTCTTCTTAATTCTCTCTCTTACTAACACCTTCATGCATCCTTTGAATCTCTAAAATTTTTACATTTCCACGGACATATCACTCATTACAGATCAAACGATGAATTTTATTGAATTTTTGGATGACTTTTTATGAATCAATTAGTCAAAAATTTATCAAAATTTAAGAAAAAGAAGTTGAGATTCAATTCTCGAATAGCAGCCACCAGTCAGTCTTCGTTGTTGAAGAATTGTTGTATTACGTGGATATTAAAAAAATAGGAATTAAATGCATGCAAAAATTTCAACAGAATTGATAGATTCAGAATCATAACCATTCGGGATGAGAGCTTAGACCGCATTAACTATCGCCTTGGTGAGATTTCGACCGAAAACCTCTGCCGTGTTCGAAGAGTTCTGCTGCCACACTTGCAAAATTCGGGAAGATCAGGACCTCAACCCAGATCTCAACAGAACCACATGATCGAACTACAATCGCATGATCAGGGGAGGGCGCACAGGGACGGGGAGTGGAGGGGGTAGGGGAAGGGGTGGGGGCGGCGGGCTGGGAGGGGGCGGCGGGCTGGGAGGAGGCGGCGCGGGGCTCGGAGGAGGCAGGGGCAGGGGTAGCGGCGGGGGCGGGGCTGGGAGGGGGCGGGCGGCAGGCTGGAAGGGGGCAGCGGGCTGGGAGGGGGCAGGGCTGGGAGGAGGCGGCGCAGGGCTGGGAGGGGGCGGGGGCGGGGCTGGGAGGGGGTGGGGCTAGGAGGAGGCGGCGCGGGGCTGGGAGGAGGCGGGGGCAGGGGCAGCGGCGGGGGCAGGGCTGGAAGGGGGCGGGGTTGGGAGGAGGTGGCGCGGGGCAGGGGCGAGGAGGAGGAGCTGGAGGAGGAGGAAGAGGAAGAAGAAGAGGATGATGATGAAAAATGACCTCTTAACCTTTTTTTTAATTAATTCCGCCTATGTCATCAAAGTTAACGTCCGTTTGCACAATAGATGGACGGTAACTAACACGAGGGGCACAAGTGACAAAATAACAAGAAGTGAGGGGCACAACTGATATTACCAAAAAGATAGGGGTATAACTGATATTGCGATATCTCGAAGGGGCACAAGTGATAAAATCCCTTTTTATTAATGAATTATTAGTAGGTCCAATTACGATCTATAGGAACAGATAAGCATTTAAGTGTGGGGGTCCTACTAATTACGGCACAGTCAAGCCGAAAATCCTATGTCTAGGGGCTCGAGAAAAACCGCGTAAAACCGTAAAGGCAGCTAAAAAGCTAAAACCGCGAAAAAACCGCGAAAAATCTAAAAGGGTCCCCTGAGCACACCGGTGCTCGGCGAAACAGACTCGAGAGTCCAAGTCCTGTTGAGTGTACCTGTATTATTACAACAGTTCTAATAATGCTGGAAATAAAATCTAATCTAATCTACACTAATCTCGCGGCTATCCTGCGGCTCCCGCACTCCTGCTCGCTCCTCGCGCTCTCTTGTGGCTCTGTAAAGAAAATAGCCGCCTCCGATTCCCGCGGTTGCTCGGCTTCTGAAGAAAGCCGCCTCGGTCCTCGAGCCCTCGCAAGAAGACAAACAAAAGTGGTCAGACCAGATAAATGTATAAACAGATCACATATATATACAAAAATATGTACAAAAAGCCGCGAAAAGAAAACCGCAGAAAAACTCAAAAACCGATTACTAAGCCGTGCTCCCCGGCAACGGCGTCATTCTGATGGCCACAAAAATGCGAGCGAGCGAGGTAAAGGTACTAAATGGTCTTCGCGATCTCAATCACTCAGTTGTGTCGATCAAGAAAAAGAGACCACCAAATAATAGATAAAATCGAATCAAAACAAGATAGCAGTCTTGCTATTTTATTAACCTGGTATAGCGACCAGGGTCGAACTCAGGGAGCACGTGATGGCCTTGCGGCATACGAAGTAGTCAAAAATACGAGAAAAGAAAAGAAAAGAGTATTTTTGGTGATTTTAATTTTTTTATATTTTTTTGGGTTTTTAGAGATTTAAGAAAATAAAGAAAACTAATAAGGAAGGCAATTCAGCAATTTGTTTAATGTATCACAAATCAGTCAAAAATTCCAATAAAAATATTTTTGTGTGTTGTATGTTTTTTACTGTTTTTAGTGAATTTTTTGGGATTTTTCTGATTTTTATATGATTTTCTAAAAATGAAACAATGACAGAAAAAGGAGGTACTGTCCAGTAAGGAGAGAAAGGCCAATTTAAAATGTAAAAAGGGCCTCCCAGCTCATGAGGGTAATTTTCCTATAAACTAGAAAGTTTAAGGAAAATTTAGGCACTGGATTTATGATTTTTGGATTTTTAAATTATTAATTAGAATTTTTATAAGTTGTTAGGGGTTTTGCAATTTTTATGAGTTTTAGATAATGAAAAGTGGCCAAAATTGGCCAGAAAATCAAGCACAACAAATTAAACAATAGCTAATTTTTTGTAACTTTTAGATAAGTTTTAATATTTTTTTGTGATTTTTCAAATCAGAAAGTAAAGAAAATACATGTTTTTGAATTTTTAAAAATAACAAATCAATACAAAAATGTCTCCAAAAATTAGAGAAAATTTTACACCATGGCAGGAGCCATGTATCTAATTTTCATCAAATTTGGAGTCGATTTGCTATTTTATTAAAATCAAACACAAGGGTACAGTACACAGGGACCTAAATGCAATTAAAATAAGCTCCAGGGGGTCCGATGCAAAATTTTCAAGGTTCCACATGCAAAGTGCGTGACCTGAGGCACTCAGGGACCTGTTTGCAAGAAAAAATAAGTTCCTGGACTAACTAGTAACACATACTAAAAGTCCAGGGGCTTCAGTGTAAATTACCCACTATATAACGCACATGTTCAATAAAACCATTCACAGGGGCATATTTGCAAATGTTGAAAACTAAATTCATTCAGTAACACCCTGAAACAATAGGTCTATATATGCAAATAACACAATAAAGTTCACGTGACGAGGCACGTGGTCCACGTAGAGAGGGTCATAAATGCGAATACCAGAAACTATAAGGTCCACAGTGCAAATTACCCAACTAAAATAAAGGTTCAAAAATATTTACAGGACTAGAAAATAAATGCGAAAACTAGAGGGGTCTAAGAGCAATTTACCCCTTATTTATTATCCGAGGAGCTGGATGCGCGACGCGTGGCAGATCGGACGGGTGGAATGGCGCGACGCACGAATGGAGAAAGCTCGGTACTGATCGGATGGTGGAGGCTCTCCCACGTGGAGGATCCAACGGCTCTGGTGCGACGCGGGTGAACGAGTGGCCTCTACTCTGATCGGACGGTCGGGGCGGTGCCACGTAGCGAATCTGACGTCTGTGAGGTGGTGTGGCTAACCCTCGATGATCCGACGGTCCAGATCCTGCCTCTGGTGATCGAACGGGTGCTGCTGCTTCTCAAACCAAGGGTCGAGATCACATCAGGAGCTGCGACGCTGGATGGACGGTTGGGGAGGATGCACCAAGAACAGGTCGCCGACGATGTTCGCCGGCCTAAAACTCACGTTGTGCATCTGCTCAGCTGCTGCGAAAATGCGGAAGAGCTCCGCCGTGAAGCTCCGCAGCTGATGGCGGCCTCCGATGAGTCGGGGAACCACCAGAATGGCCCCGCGACGGCGGTGGCCTGAAGCTACTGTGGTCAAGCCTTAGACCTCCAGATGAGGTCCTTACGACGATCTAATCTGCACAAGCAAAACACGGGTCGAGGGCAAACTGCCTCGACCCGTCAGAGCGAGCGGGAGGTGAAGGATGAGGCGGTATGAGGGCTCTTCGGCGAGCGACGGAGGGGGAGAACCGGTATCCCTGCTCCGGGACGAGCCAGGGGGAATGGAAGGTCGAAGAAGGTGGAGAGGAGTCTGGTGGACGTGGTGGCTGTCGGATGGGTGAATGGGTGGCCGGAGACGAAGGGTGGAGGCGGCGGAGCTATACTACTAAAATCGGAAAAACTCGAAACTAAGCTAATCTACGGCCTAAAAAGGTTACCTGGCGGGTGTTGTCGACTGGGCTGAAGCTCGGCGAGCTTCTGGGGTCATTGCCTGCAAGGGGGCGTCGTCTCCCCGAGGCTGGGCGCGCTCGCGGCGGTGCACGGCGGCAGAGCCACCGGATCAGTGGTCTCTGGGGTACTCGAGCCTCGCTTCCACTCCAAAGCACGCGGCTGTCACTCAGGCACTCCGGATGAGCTCCTTGGCAGCGAGCAGGAGGTCCAAAGATGCGTAAAAAAGCTCGCCAGAGTTGAGGTTTGATATGATCAAGGGTCCGAGAAGAAGAAGGTCGGGCGAGTCACTCGCGACTCGGATCCCTAAGATCCACCCCGGGCGAAGATCTAGAATGATCAAGGAGTAATCGGGGCCCGGGGTTAAGGTCATTGGCGATCGGGTCGACTGTGGAGACAATGTAGAAATCGGATCGGTCAGGACAAACCCGGCTCTGGTGGTCCTGGGGGGAGAGTTGACCAGGGGTCAACATCCCCCGTGGACCAATCAGAGCCCGCCAATTATTAGAATTTTGTAAATTAGATAATAAATAGAAAATGCCCGAATTTCGAAAAACTCAAAACATGAAAATATTTATTTCATTTTTTTCTATTTTTTGTGATTTTTAATTAATTTTTCAAAATAAAAATAAGGTATTTACACTTTATGCTATATATAGGTATATGTACAATATAGGCTTCTTGATTTTTGATTTTTAATTTGTTATTTTTATACATTTTTATTCCCAATTTATATTTTATTTATTTATATCATAAAATAAGGAATAAAAAGATATTTTTATTTTATTTTTATTATTTATATACAATAGTGAAATAAATACATATGTACATATATATACATGGTATATTTACAAGGTATTTTTGGTTTTTTTTTAATTTTGTTATTTTTATTTTGCTTTTGTTTTAATTGTTTTTATTTTATTTATTTATAACATAAAAGTAGAATATTTATAAAATTTTAGAGATTAATTTTATTTATTTACAAAGTGAAATAAATAAAGATGAAGAAGCTATGTCCATGGTGGTTATGAACAAGTGATCTATTTTTGTTTTCTTTTTGATTTTTTCTATTTTTATCTTGATTTTTATTTTTATTTTTAGAGGAAAATATTTTCATTTATTTATTTACAGGTATATACACATATAAGCCCCTATCTCCCACTACTTTGGCTTTTATGCAGTCAGGCCCATGTTGAGCCCTCCCTTGGGATTAGGTCGCTCAATATTTATTCTAAATATTTCCCTCTTTTTCTTTTTACTCTTTATTCTTTTATTTTAGCACAAAAACATGCTAATTATTAGTTTTTACATAATGCATGCTTTTTGCTAATTATTTGTATTTACACCTATCTACATGTATTTGCAAAGGTTTTTGTAGCTAAAATATAAGAATAAAGAGTGATGAATGGGTATTCATCAGCGACCCTGCACCATTGTTCATCCATGATCTTCTAAGGAAGTCAGTAGCCATATGATCGAAGTCATTCACCCAGTCTAATAGGAAGTGTTGGATCAGAAGCGCCAACATCGTTGATTTCCACAGTGAGATCTAATTTCAGTTGAATCCTGCAAAGCATAATCGTATTGTCTCAGCGTGCCACACATTCAAGTGATGATCATGGGCTACACTATGCAGGACTTGTTGGGGCTAACTTTTACATCTTACCCCACTTTTTGATTATGTTTGTTTAGTCCTATAATAATTAAGTGATGTTCTATATTTTTTGTACTTTTTACGAAAGGACCATTGAGATTTTGGACATTTGCATATAAGTCCTTGCCAGCTTAACATACGTGACTCCTCCCATGTGTTGAGAATTTTGCACAGAGCCCCTTTTTCCTTTTGTATTTTGTGTTTAGTATTGAATTTTACATTTTAGTTGTAAAACTTTCGGTAAATAATATCCTAGCCCTTGCCTTTATTTTAATTGGAAATATACCTTTGCTAGTTAATTAATTTTGGTGCTTCTGGTCTATTTTTTATAAATATCAAATGAGCACCAAAAATTATGCTAAAAAGGGCTAAGTATCTACTAGAACACACACAAACATTACCTTTTTATATTTTCATTTTTGGCATTTTACCATATTTCTAAAAAATAGAAAGATCACAGTTTGCTTTTGCTTGCATTGAAAAATATCAAAAATATAAAATCTTTATGAAAAAATCAAAACATTATATTTTATGTATTATAGTATTTTACTAGTTTAGACTAAAAAATTCCTTAAAAAAAGAAAAATCAATTTGCTAAAATTTAAGAAGTTCCAAAATACTTACAAAAAATCATAAAAAAACTTTAAAAAATGCAAAATTATTTATTTTGTCTTAAAATTATCTTTTTATTAAATTTTTTCACTAAAAATAGTTTTAGAACATTTTAAATTTATATAGTATTTTTAATGTACAAAATAATTCAAACTATTTATTTAATCCTTATTTTGGTATATTTTGGACTTTAAAATAACTAAAAATTAGCAAAATCATCTAAAAAATCTGAAAAATATGCAAAATAAAAAAACAAAAAACATTTTTTATCTTAGTCATATTAATAATATATTACCCTATAATCAATATATTATTATAAATATTCCAATATTACTTATAAAAAAGTAAAAGATATAAAAAATAAGAAAAAATAAAAAGAAAATAATAAATTAGTATAAAATAATCCAAAAAGAACATATTTAAAAATACAAAAAAAATCAAAATCCATGAAAATACTTAAAATCAGTTATTATCTTATTTAGCCATAGTTTGGTTGTCTGTCCTCCGTTATTTTTTATGTTTGACCCTTGTTGTACTTGTCCACAATACAATCTATTGTTGGGTGTGGTAATTTTTGATTCACACAACTTGCATTGATTTTATATGCGTTGTTTGGGTTAATTTCTGATTTGAAATGATTATTGAGAGGTCATCACAGCGACTGAGTCCTCACCTTGTAATGCTCTTTTTAGACCACTTGATTCTCATGTTTATCAATCCATCAACACAACCTATGAAGCTGTGATAGTCTGGTTTTTTATCTTGATCATTTTTATTGTATGTTTTCAAGCAATCATTTCAAACTCCGCTAGCATTAACCCTACAATAGAGTGATTACTACCAGCAAGTGTCCAGTACTTCTTGCTTCCATTGTAACATGTAGCCTATACTTTTTGAGGTCATTGTTATTGAAAGTAGATGTACTTCTCATTAAATGAAATAGAAATGATGTTTGCGTTTTAGATAGCCCACAAGCAAATTTTTTGATTTCTTTTTTTTCTAAATTCATGAAAATAAGGGATGGAATACGGAGAAGCTGACTCATTTGAAAATAATTAATGCATGTAGTCGATAGAAAAATGTGTACCTTGATTCAGCACTCTACATGTAATATGATACACACATAAATTAAAACAAATATATATATATATATGTGCAAATGGATTTGATGAAATCATCCTATAACAGGAGTTGTTATTAATCATGATGCACGTTTTATGTTAACTAAGTACAAGCGTATAGACTTTTGGTACATGCAATAAATTAGGAATTTGGGCGTAAGTACCGAGTCTAGAAGTTATAAATTATATGGGATCAATCATTAAAGACATGAATAGAAAATAAGATGAAAAAACTTAAAACATCATAATTAAAATTAAACAAATAAAAAATAGGGAGAATAAATGGTAGGTGTTCAACAAATCCATGATAAAATCAAAATGGGTCCCCCATTGAACAAACACCTGGTAAAACATATCGTGAAGTTTAAGTGTCCCGAGAGTGTCTAGTTGTTAAAAATTTATTGTTAAAAATCACCCTCACAAAATGATAAAAACCAATCTTATCTAAGCTATGATTATTCTCATCGGCTCTTCTTTTGATCTTGTCTCTTGTCGTCTTGATCAAGAGTTGGGCAATGCCTCGCCTATATGATGCAGATCTCTTAGAAAATCCGCCCTCACGCCACAACCCTCCATGATAAAATCAAACAAGAGAAGATATTAAAAGAGTTAAGCAAAATATAAAAAAATAAGCATAGATAACATAAAAAAGGTAGATAACTATCTTTAATCTACCATACTTGTTGATTCATCGATAATGACACCATTTGTTGACTCGGATGATTTGGTATACTTTCAAACAAGCTAGGAAAGAAATCGTTGCATAGACAAGTCACATAATCAACAACAATCAATGCACAACATGCCTTAAAATAAAGTGTGTGTGAGAGAGTCAAAATTTATTATAACTCTGCATAAATATGTAAATACATAAGTATGGTAAATTGTTGAAGACTAGAAAAAAATAGGGTAAAGAATTACTATTATTTATTGCTTATTTTAGTTATTTTTTATGATTTTTGAGTTCTTTTATGTTTCTATTTTTTATTTTTAAATTTTATATTATGTTTTATTTTTGTAATTTTTTCAATTCTTTTTATTTATTTTTAATAAAAATAAAATAATAGTATAGTTATTATATCTTATATGTAAGTGTGTAATATATAGTATATATAGATAATAAAGATTTTTTTAATAAGTCAAAATAAATTAAAACTATAGTAAATAAAACATTTTTTATATTTTTCTTTTCTAGGTAATTTTTGGGATATTTTTTCAGAGTTTTATGTATATTTAAAGATTGAAAATATAGAAAATAGTGTATATACGAATTCTACGATCTTTTTATTGCTCCATAAATAGTTGTAAGTTATAAATACGTCCTAAAATATTTCTAATATATACTATATATAATAATGAAAATTCTGAATAGAAAGATGTATTTTTGGATTTTTCGAGATTTTTTTGCAATTTTTATATGATTTTAGAGTTTTGATTTTTTATGTTTTATATTCAGTATTTTTTTTTGATTTTTGGATATGTGGAAAACTTACTATTCTAATATTACTATTTTGGAAATTTTGGATATATATCGTTTTTTCATTTTAAATGATAAACATTGTAAATATGCAGGCTTTTTTATTTTTAATAAATAGGTAATTAATTTTAAAAGGCAAGTGAATATATATGTAACCTTTTAAAGTTCCAAGCATATGACATAATTATCCAATAAATTTTGGCATAATAGAGATATTTAGTACAAGTGAAATACAGGCAACAAAAATGTATAGTAGACAAAGGACGTGATTGTAATTAAAATAAACTTATCATGCATTTCATAATATCCCCTTAAATTAAAATACTATACATGTGGAATATCCAAAAACCTTGTGTTGTGGACAAGAAAAGGTGACCAGTCTTAGGACCTAAGTGCAATTACAATAAAATTTAGGGGTCCAGATGCAAAATATCCCATTTCTTTTACTTGTTAAATGATATTTAGAAGACTAAAATAAAAAATACAATGACAGAGGGGGTTGGTCAAAATCTACCACAAATGCATGTGTGTTGGGTGCATGCTTCTGATGTAATGGCTAGGATCGCTTCACTTATGATAATCCAACGGCCCAGGTCACACACCACATCCTCTTTAATCAAATCCCATATTAGATCTGGGACATCGTTCCTGATAAGACAATAGTTGGGCTATCACGAAGAATGTAGAAGAAGCTCCTCTTCCCTGAGCTTTGATCAATGATTCCTCCATCCTCTAGCGATCCTTATGTAATAAAATCTTCGGAGGGACTCCTCCACAACTACACATAATATCGATGTCCTTGAGGTCAGTTCTTTCTCTAACAACTTGGAGGCTTCAGATGTAAATCGAACTTAGTTCCTGTGAGTCTTTTGTGTCTCTAACCTGCACAAAAAGAAAAAAAGGATTGAGGGAAATACTCCTCAATCCGAATTGAAGCTGAAATAACATAGTGAATAAAGGGCTAGAAGGTCTTCAGGGAGCGACGGAGGTGGAGACATGATTACTTGAGTTTTCTGGATTCAAGATGATATGGTGAGTCGATTAAATGGAGAACATAGAGGAGATTGTAATGAGGTGTCCATATGGTTGAAGCAAGGACGGATAAAGTGTGAGCAGAGGCCAGAGCCTAGTGCTCTAACAAACTTTGATTTTTGAGTTTTAAGCGAAATGGAACAAAATGGAATGAAATAAAAATTTATATTCCACAATAAATAGAAATGCAAAACTAAAAGCTTACTCTAACCTATGCCTCGACCATGAAATACCTGAGAATCTGGTCCTTACTTGAGATAGTCTCCAACAATGGTGGATCTTGCCTCTCCTCCTTCTCCATGTCGCAAAACTCTAAGGTGCACCTTCCTATCACATAGGACACTCACCTACTTGTGATTCTTTGGGGTTACAGGTTCACGAGTGGATCAAAATCATAATAAAGGGGCGGGAGTTCATTTCAAAGTATTAATAAGGGGCAATTTTGGAAATGTATTTATATGAAATATAATGGGGTTTGGTGGTATATATGTGCATAACGAGATGGAGAATGGTTTTGGGCACAAGACTGATGATGGAATCAAGGCGAAGAGGGGAAAGGATTCAGCATGAAATATCAGGGATGAGAGGCTCCTCGTTTGTTCTGACAGTCTTGGGTGGATGAGGTCCATGCTAGGGGTGTTGATCGAGTGGGTCAACACCCGCTACACTCCCATTGAGGCAAGTAGGGTGTAATAGGACCAAATAAAAATGAAAAAAAACAAAATAAATTAATAAATAATTTTATTTAAAAAAACTCAAAACAAGAATTTTTTTATTATTTACAAACATTTTTTTATGATTGTTATTTATATTTACAGCCTTTTTAATTATTGTTCAATATTTTACATTATATGTATAAGTATAAATACTTATATATTGTATATTTAGATTTTTTTTGTATTTTTATTTATAATATCATATTTACATATTATAAATTTACATCATTATTTAATTAATATTTACATGTATTTATGATATTTATATAAACTTATTCACCTGTTTAAATAATTACATGTATATATATTATAGGTATATTGTACCTTTGTTTTGAACTTTATTATTTATTTTGGGTGTCTTTTAAATGTTTTTATTTGTATTTATATTTTTAATATGTATTATATAATATACACAATAATTGAAAAATATAGGGAGATTAAAAATGTAAAAAATAAAATAATTGGTTCTCTATACAAGTGGCCATGTACAGGAGTATCCTGAGAAGTTTACTTTTGTATCTTACCAAAATTCCAATGAAACCACCTTCCTTTGATAGATAATTTAATTTAAAATACAATGGAGGTGGGTTTGGTTCAATTTGAGTTCATATGGAGTAGATATTTTATCAATAATGTTCTGTTTGTAGCTTTTTCATCTAAATATTCTAGGTGACTTGTGCATTATTATTGGAAATTATGTTTCGTATTTTCACGCCATTAATATGTACAAGTTTTGTGTTTAACACTTTATTGTTTGTGATGTGTATATTGATAAATAAAATAGTTTAAGTTTGGGATATTTTCATAGTATATTATATCTATATTTTCTAGGGTTTTTTGTATTTTGTACTATATTTTCCCCTTATTTCCCCTTACTTTATACTATGGATAGACATAGTTAATATTTCACTTGATTTTACGGATCAGGGTGAATAAATATCGAGGATACTTCCTTTTTTTCTTTCCTTTTCTATATTTTTTAATTTTAGGTTAAATAGAGGTATTAACACCCAAATTACATATTAATATTAGATATTAATTCTTGCAAGTTAGTGATATTTACAAGTATTTTAATAAGAACGTGAAATCAAATGGAAAAATAAAGGTGAATGAATGGTCATTCATCAGGTATGGCAATGAGTAAAGACAATCTATTATTCTTCATGAGGAATACACCTCTCCTAAACACAATTCAATTCCTTAAAGAAAATTAGTTGATATTGTAGTTTTTAGAATTTGACTTGAGTCTGTTAATGCAACTCTTGGGCCACTTTCGAAAAACATTCTTCATCAAAGATACGATATTTGACCATATTGGCGTACGGTGGGAGTCGATAAAAAAAACTGAATCATCAAGTAAGGCATCTCGAATAGGTATATCATTATAAGAATCTTTTGTTTCGAGAAGGGAGAGGTGATCAACCACTACATTATTCACTCCAGCTTTATCCTCAATATCGAAGTCAAAGTCCTGGAGGAGGAAAATTCACCTGAGAAGATGTACCTTCACGCCCTTCTTTTCCATCAAATACCATAGTGTTGAATGATTAATGAATTAACAACCTTGGATCATATGAGAAGTAATTTGAACTTATCCATGGTTAACACTACTGCAAGCATTTCTTTTTTCGTAACCTTGTCATTAAGAAGAGTAGGATAAAGTATTCCCTTCAAGAGTAAAATAAGAACAATAAATGGTTGAGGCAAGTTATCCTTCTTCATCATAGCATTCAATAAAATGTAATCCACACAGATATACCAAGATGTCGATACTCATACCACAATCTCATCTCTGTCATGGGTTGTGAATGTACGGATTCTCAACTTCATACGTACAACATAAAGGGTGCCACCCACTAGGAATTGGAGATGGGACAAATAAAAACCATGTTTGACCATTTCTCAATTTCTTTATCCAAGACCTCTCGCAAATTTGGATTAAGCATGTGCTGAAATTCACAAGAGGATTTGGCATAATCCTTGAACTATATATGGTGTGAACACATAGCGAGAATTATCTCGTGGATATCAGAAATTCTCCAGTCTATCACCTTTATATTTTTTTCCACGATCTCTACCAAGTGAGATTCATGCTTCTAGATCAATTGGGTACTAATAAGGACCCAAAACTTCTTATCTTAATCAGCAAGAAGCCGTATTTAAATATTGTAGATAATGTTTTTAGCTCAGGTAATGTATTCCATTAAGTAGGTATAGCTCCATATAATCTAGATTTGTGATTCTAGTGGCTAGATTAGTCTATGATATATTTGTCTCTAACTTACTCAGCTCAGGAGTAAAATCGCTAAATGTATCCAAGCAGTCTGCAAAAGAGGTATTTGACTCATCATCTTCACCCTCCTATTATTCTAACGGGGAAATGTCCTACATGCCAAACTGGGCCTCTATGTCATCAAGGATATAGGGAGATGCATACTTTGAGTATTCTGCGCATGTAAGATAATTCGGAAGGATCTCACAAACTGCATCATGTACTATGTTCTTTATAGGTTATAGGACTCATATATGACTACTAAGTTCTGTATCCATGACCCAAAATTGTATACATGACTAGATGTTGCTTATAATAATACTTGGTCTTGTATTCAGAATCCAATCTTTGCCACATGGTTTGTTTCATCTCTAATTCCACATCTCGCTTTGAGACTGGTATTGAAAATTCTAGACCTTGTGGTCAAATACGGCCTCAGCAATGCTCAGAAAGGGCCAACCAAGTATGATATGAGTATCTTTCTAATTTTTATAGATCTCCATATCAACTGTGAAGTGCACCATGTAATCTCATCCATCGATAGTAAGGACAATGTTGGTTGATTTCATTGTGATGCACGTATACGTGAGTGGTGTTTGAGTTAATCATGTGGGATGCGTGTGTACAACTGCTGTGTGAGGAGATAGTGTTGGGGATTTAGTATATTGTGTGAGTGTATGGTGTGAAATAAAAAGCATAGCAGTTGGCGAAGGGTGATTATGGGTGAAGGGAAGGGGGTGGTGTTGGTGGGTTATGATGTTGTGTGGTGTATTATTGAGTGTTAGGAGATGTCACGAATAAACAATAGGAAAATGAAGAAGTGGAGATAGAGAGAGAGAGAGGTGGAGAAGATGATCTAGAGAAGTAGTTATCGATCTGGTGGCCTAAGAGGGAACAATTGTAGTGTGGGTTCTTCATGAACTCCCCATACCTGCAAGTGAGGACGATTTGCTTGAGACCTCATGGACTCGTATATGGCATTAATGTACAATGATGGGAGGGGCAAGGTGGTGATTACTGTTGTATTGATGTAATGGGGAGGAGCGAGTCGGTGGTAGGTTGTTCTCCAGTAAAAATGTGATGATGATTAGGTTATGGAGATGGAGTTATTCAGATAAGTCAGATTTGGGTTTACATGTGGAAAATAAAGACATAGATTTGGGGAATAAGATGCGAGTGAAAGAAAGAAGCAACACGAAAAAATGAAGAAGAAGAAGAAGAAAACAAGGAACAAAAAGTAGCAGAGTGGTCAAGTGCCTAGGATAGGTTGAGGAAGGATCTTCCTCTGATCGTTTCTTTACATCATGGTGTCGATAATGTAGTGGTTGTTGAGACACCTTAGATCTCGCCTAAGAAGAAGGATTGTCGTTGCTCGATGTGGGTTCCAATCACTATCACTGTAGGTCCTCAAAGTTGGGCTTCGAAGCTCTTTGCAAGATGATAGATGTCGTTGGAGACCATGAAATGGGTGGACAAGGACCTGTACCTGGGGCATGGAAGAGGAATAGGGAGGTTGGGGACGAAGACCTGACCATTGAATCCATATAAATGCAATGGATCATACAATGACATATTCCGAAGGCATGGATTAAAGAATATGATTGTATTTAAGTTGGGCACAAACATAGGTTGTTGGATCTGAATGGATATAGTGGTGGTGATGAAGGGTGGTCGAGTATAAGTGGAGGTGTGTGTGGCGGCTCCAAGAGCGGCCATGTGTTGCCTCCATAAAATTGAAAAAACAAAATCAACCAAAAACTATAATAAAATAGTAGATGGACTCTAATCATAAAACTTTCTTTAGAAAATTTGTTCGTCTCACTAACATCTACTATATTTTTTAAAAGTTTAAGATCAAATAGGTCATTTGCACAACTACTTTTTTGTAGTTTTCTATGTATATAAAATATTGTATTTTATAATTTCCCATTGTTTGTGTTCGTTTTATTAAAGAAAAATTAAGAAAAAATCAAACAAAATAAACATTATTTTTAAGCATTAATCTAGTTTTCATGGTATTTTTATTAATTAAGAAAATAATGAAATAAAACTAATGGACTTATGTACGAACTCTATACCTAGACAAAAAACACATAAATTTCTTTGGTTTTTAAATTGTTTGTAATTCTGATTTTCACACACCTTATTAAAATAAAATACAAAAAATCAAGTGAATAAGAACCAAATTTATAATATTTAATTATGTACATAGAAGGATTCGTCACTGTTAGTAAATATTTATATTATAAAATGAGGATCAAAAACTCAAATTTCACATATGAACTATGATTCTCTTGAATTTGGTCTTGAATTGTATATAATAGAATTTGTATTAATTGAAATTCGAGTACAAGGTCATAGGAGACTGTGTTTGAGAGATATTTTACCTTATGGCTTTTTTGTCTTACACATGGGTTTACTTTTAAATGTCATATAAAAGTTAGTATTCTAACGAATGATATGCAAAGATACTTAAGCGCATCACAAAAGCATGGAGATTGCATCAAATACAATTGGGAGTGTCTAGTTGCTCGGGGCAACGGAATTTAAAAATTAAAGGTGTTGAAACTACATGATACAAGAGCATTTCTCAGATAATTTCATCTAAACCGCATGTAGGTATTAAGGTTATCTCTTGAAGCATGGTTGTGATAGAGTCTTTAAATAAAGAGACCTCTTATCTCAAGTCTGATCAAACAGAGGAGACACTAGCGATTGCATTGATGAAACGTGTGCTCCTGCAATCCATGTTGATGATCCAAGTAGAGAATCTTCTGATTTCGTCTCATGATATCCGACATCTTCTTCACGAGCGTGATGCACAAAAGGAGACAGAGATCTCCGAGTGGTCGAAGGAATGACAAAATGATGTGGCGATGATGGTGACCCTCTCCAGGGTTTAGAGTGGACGACCACGCTAAAGCCAATTTTTTAACAGGGAATTTCACAGGTCTAAAGTACATTTCATAGAAGGCAGAGAGCCAGTCGTTGTGGCAACCCGCAAGAAACCCTATTTCAAACAACAATTAACCTACAAGAGATGATCAAACAATGAAAAGCAAGTGTGGAGTTAAAATTTATTTTAACTCTACAAAAGATAAGTATAGTGCAAGTAATGTAGAGATCGAACACAAGGAACAAGCAGGTAAATCAGGGCAATGAGCGCTAAAAAATGAATGTGATATATTTCTCTAAAATGTTTTATTTTTTATTTTATATTTTTATATTTTTGATTTTTATATTTTTCAACTTTGATTTTGAATTTTATGATTTAGTATTTTCTCTTTATATTTTATATTTTTATATTTTTCTTTTTCTTCTAATATATATAACTATATAAAGGATATATATACAAGAGAGGCAAGAGGGAGATAATATGTATATAGGAAAAAATAATCAAAATACAAGAAATAATTATTTTTGCATTTTTTATAATTTTCTCTTTTGTAATTTTTCCATACTTTTTCTAAGTTTAGTATAATTTTTAGAGTCAAAATACCTAAAACAGGGTTTAAAATAAATAGCAGAAATTAAATTGGATATAAAAATATCAAAACAATGATAAAAATTCTCCAAATTATTTTTTATATAAAGTAAATAAATATAGAAAATTAAGAGTTGGAAATAATATTTTGGGATTTTCTATGGATTTTTTATATTTTTATAAATTGTTTAGGGGTTTTTTAAATTTTTATGCATTTTATTTTATATTTTTTAGTGATTTTGAATTTGGAAGTTAAACATAAGTAATTAAGAAAAACATATTTGGGGGGGATTTTTTAGATATTTTTATATTTTTTAGGTATTTTCTTTTGAAAATAAGCACGAAAATGATACCTTTTGATTTTTATAAATAATAAAATGCTTCAAAATTGCAATATAAAAATATTGCATGAAAGTGAAATGCAATAAAAATTTAAGTCTATTTTTTTAGATTTTTTTTGAGTTTTTTAGATGCATGAAATAAATACAAGAAACAAAAATAAACTACAATACTAGCAAGGGCATATTTGTAAATAAGAGAAAGCACAGGGCCAAAGTGCAAATTTCACAGATATATATAATGCATACAAAAACTTCATGGACCAAATTTAAATAAGCAAAGTTACGAGGGCCTCGCTGCAAAATTTCCAAAATCACGAGTGTGAACACATGCACCCCTGACGAGGTTCAAAATGTAATTACTACAAAACATGGGGGATTTCTTGCAAAATATTCAAAAAGCTAGAATTGTATTTCAAAATTACAATACTAATTTGAAATATGCATTCCTTGAAGGGTCCCACCGCAAAATCGCCACCTCATGTGATGTGTCACATGAGGTTACTTGGCGTAGATCTGAAGTATATATAGGAAGCATATGGGGCAAAATGTAAAGTTCACAAAATAAATTAAATTGCAGATGAAAGATTGAATTTCTAATATTAAAATACAAAAATGTGCGGGTGAAGATTGCAAAATACCCACAATAGGTGCTAATTGAACGATAGAGGCGCCTTCAGTAATCCACGTGGCGATCCCAAAGAGCACAATAACGGTTCGACTTTGACGGCTAAGATTAGATCCAGGAGATAGATCTGGCAGTGATGTGGCATCTGGATCCAATGGCTACTGTGTTATCTGGGGCTAAGTATCGATCCAACAGAGCGGACATAGCCTGCAAGAACGCCCGAAGACTCGTGTCCTATGAGTTTGAATCCGCCGATACACGAGTTTTCGTGCACCTGGAAGCTCTCCGATTGGTTTTTGATGCTCCTACTGCAACTCCACACCTTCCAGATGCCTTGAATGGGACCTAAGACCATCGACTGGCCACAGTTGCTCGAGGGTGCTCCAGTGAACCTGGGGAGGTTTCCCTTGATCAAAAATGGGGCACAGAAGCCCCCTTCCGATATTGTGAAGAAGGTAGAAAGCATGGCAGCAAGGAGAGCATGAATCGGGCCTTTATTGGTGAGAAATCGAGATATGATGGAGTGGGAAGTGGTTGTCGGAGCTCAAGAGCTCCGGCAAGGTGCTTGAGACCTCGATATACACTAATTAATTAATTAAATGACAAAGTAAAAACATGAAACTAAAAATGATACTCACAGCTAACTAAATGGCAAAAAAGGAAAAACACAACCTCAAATGGCCAAAAATTCAGGAGAATAACCTCAAGGCCATAGGCCTGCGAAGGTGGTGGAGCACTCCTCTAGCAGCTCCCTCGATCAATTTAAAGGCTTCGATTAAATGATGTCACCATTCCCTCTTCATTGCACGCCTAGGGAGAGAAGAATGTGGTCAAAGGAGGTTCAAAAGTGAAAAGGAAAGTCGGAGGGGGTTTTGAACAAAAAGTTAGGCGGTTCCAAAGGACGAGGGAGATTGAGTGAATCGATGCTCCAATCCCCCAAAAAAATGCATCGGCATGTAAGAGCATTCCACGAGGAGAAAAACCATGGAGGAAGCGTGATGATTCGATGAAATGCATGGCCTCAAAAAACTTGTGATGTCAAGACAAAGTCAACGTCTGACAAAGGAGAAACCTCAATCAAAGAGTTGATCAAGGTCAAACAATGGACGAATATGGTTGGTCCACGTGGACCAATAAGAAAAATCCTTAGAAAAAAGATTTGTAAATTCTATTTAAAAAAATTAAAGATTTTATTATTTTTAGGATATAAATGAAAAATATTTATTATTTTTTTGAAGTATTTTATGATAATTTTTATTTATTTTTTTGAGGTCTAGAATTACAATTTATCTTTTAGGGGCTATATATAAGTATATTTGTCTATATATTTTAATGTTTTATTTTTATTTTGTGTTTTAATGTTAATAATTTAATCTATTATTTTATATATTTATAACTTAAATTTATACATTTAAACATATTTTTATTTTGTTTTCAGAGATAATATATATAACAAACAAATAGTTATATTAATTCTATAAGTATAGGTATTGGTAATTCATCTATGTATTTTATACAATTATTTTATTTTTATGTTTTCTTGATGTTTTTTTCTTGTTTTCATATGTACATATATTATAATAATATTTAACAAATTATGAAATTTTATAATTATTAAAAAATTGAATAATAAATAAAATGAATATTTTAATAGGTATAAATATACAATAGGATCCAAAACCTAACTATCAAACTGTAACTTCAAAAAATATGAAACCACCTTCATTAAATAACTTATTAAAAGTTATATACAATTAAAGATGATTTTGATATACTTTGAGTTTTTATTTAAGAGATATAGGTCTAGGAAGTTGGGATTTTGGAAACTTATCCAAAGTATATTTTTTTATCTCTATATTATATTTGTATGAAATCAATGTTGTATTTTTTTGCATTTAATTATCTACAGCGTTCATGTTCAAAGTTTCTTTTTTGAGGTATGAAAAATGGAACTAAAATTAGGTCACAAAAATGAATAAAATTGAATGAAATAAAAGGGATTTTTTATTGGTTTTTATCCCTTATCTCCTCCTACTTTATTCCTTGTCAACCTAGTCATCGAGATGCCTAGGTCTCGGGGTTTTGAGTCATAAAATATTTTCAATATTTCATTATTTTTCTATCTTTTTCTTTATTCTATAATTTTATCTTTAAAAGCTGTATTTTATACAGTATTAATACAAAGATGCATGAATTATAAAATGCATATATTAAGCCTATTTACACGCATTTACTAGAGTTTTCAAGGCCAGATAATAGAATAAAGATGATAAAATGGAGATTCATCATCCGCCTATACTTACCTTTGCTAGTCCCTAGCAAACACTTATGCAATAAGTGCAGAAAAAGAAAAACAAAGGAAAGAAAAAGAAGAAAATTGGATTATGTTTAATTATCAAACTTGATTTCACAAATTAGAAGTTTCGATCTTGAGTCGGACCTTTGGAATTTTAAAGCGAGCGGAACCTTAATGAGAATTGGATTTTAAATCCAACGGCCTTTGAGAATCACAAAACTCTGCTCAAGTATACTCAATAGCCATGTTAGAAAACCACAACTCATACGCAAATCCTTATGACTATGAATCTAACTCGTACAATGTAAGTGACGGCGGCTCTCCCCAACAGAAATGACAAAGGGACTGACTTCTCTAATATGACAATTCAATGATTCCCTGATCTAATAACTCCTTCCTTGAGGAGCGGGGTATTCCCTTCTATGTTCAAGCAGCAACCAACTCAAGAGGAGGGGTTGAAGAGAAGAATGGATGATAAACAGTGTATCTACCTATGCTAGGATACAAGACTAGTGTAGTCAAGTCATACAGCTGCAGGCTCACATAATTTGACTTTGGAGCTCAAGCTTGCATATTATCTATACAAATATATGCACTTCGACAGGAATTTTATTTTTATACAGGTCTATCCAATTTTTTGGAGTTTTTGCTTTTTGCTTTTTTTGAAATACTATTCACAGCAACATTTACATAAGGAGTTTTTCCTCTTGAGTCAGTAGACTATCTCTCTTTTGAAGCTTTATTGCGACCCACACTCTCCTATCTTCAAAACACATCATCACCAGACTGGTTGGGGTGCACTTCGCTCCCTAGAGGAGGACAAATGTTTCCACTTGTGTGCGTCTCATATCGGCAAATCCAACCTCCTCACCACTCTAACTGAGTTGAGCCAAGTGAAAGTGTTGGTGTCCATGTTAGGTCATTATCGACAAGAGTCGTGGACGTGCTATGAAATACTGGACTTATGCAGTCAAGAATCCATTGAACCATGTCTCGTGATCCTCAAAGAATTAAGTCAACTAGACCAGAAGTATCTCAGTTCTAGCTCCGATAAGGATCATGTAAATTAGGTAGATTTAAGGTACAACAAAGCTCCAGTCTTTCGATTTTACTTAGACTTGTTCAATTATTAAACTCAATTCGAAAAAATACTAATGCTATGCAAAGGCTATGTAGAAAATATTTTTGTGATGCAATTTTCAAAGATTTCGAACTTTATGGTTTTTTGAAAAGATGATGCATATGCATTTTAGAGGTTTTTCAAAAAGCTTTTTTAACATTTTTGGTATTTTTAGTTTTGCAAATGTTTTTAGGATTTTTGAAAAACAAAATATTTTGGCTAAAAACTTGGTACACATATTTATACAGGGAAGAATCTTACATTTACAAGAATTAGGTTATTAAGAATTTTACAAAGGGTAAGTGGTCAATTTTATAAATATATATATAAAGAATTTTAGTGTGATGCCTATATTCCTCAAAACTTGTTTGAAAAAGTTTTTTCAAACAATTTTGAAAATAATAGTCCAAAATAATTTTTTACAAACATAACATACATTTGAAAATCATTTTGCAACGATTTTCCAAACAGTGTGTGTGTGTGTGTCTATATATATATATATATATATATATATATATATATATATATATATATATATATATATATATATATATATATATATATATTCAAATATTTTTGCAACCATTTTTCAAACCATTTGAAAATTGTTTTTCAAATGTTTTTATTTCACACAAAGAAAATATTTTTTTCAAACAAAATATTTTACAAAGGTTGAAAATATGTAACAAAACATTTTCTAAATAGTTTTCAAAAGAGTTTTCAAAAGTATTTCAAATTACTTTTCAAACATTTTGCAAAAAAAATTCACCTGATTCATTAATTATTAAATACCAAAAAGAATTTGAGTAATAATTAACATCTTTTTATTAAGTGTTTTTAATAAATTTAATAGGTATAATTAGCCATAATTATTAAGAAAAAAACGAAAGTACGAGTTATGGCTAAAGTATATATAGAGTATACAACCCCCCTATACTTAGTTTGAGTTATGTCCTCATAGATCAGAGAGAAAAAGAAAAGACATAACTCGTACTGAGTATAGAAAAGTCTAAAGAATAAAAGAACGAAAACATGAATGAATGAATGAATGAGAAGTTGACCATCCCCCTATACTTAGGATCAAGTAATACTACGTATATCAAACTGTACAAAAAGCAGGGAGCGTCAAGGGTGGGAATGAACAGATCGTACTCTGACTGTCTCCTCCTATACTTAAGGTAAGATATCCCTAAGTATAAACAAGAAGAGGAGACAGTGGAGAGGATTAAAGAATAGAAGCAACTCTGGGTGCACACCCCCCTATATTAAGGACAAAGTACGTCCTAAGTACAGAAGACTGACAAAAAGGGGCGACACCTTTTCGGCAGATAAAGAAAATAGAAAAGGAAACAAAGAATAGATGAAAAAAGACGTGAAGATGGAAGAAATATAGAAGAGAGAATGCACACACCACTCCCCCTATACTTGGGGTAAAAGTAGCCCTAAGTATAGGCAACAACAAGAGTGGCAAAACAAAATGAAGAATGAACACTCGGCTCGTCCACCCCCCCCCCCATACTTGGTACAAAGAACGTCCCAAGCAAGATACACACGAGAATGGGGTAGATGAGAAAAATGGTAAAGGGACAGAGATGAACAAAACTGGATATACAACCGAGTGAATATACAAAGATCAAGAAGGTAGAAAGAGAACCTTCTTACGGGACCGTTGAGAGATAGATCTGATATGGTGCAGGTCGACATTGAGGTCCTCAGATGACGCAAACCGATTAGGGTTGACACATTGAAGCTCCTCAATGATCCTAGAATGAAGAGGCACAGGCGGGTGAGTGGAAGTAGTACGTCTAGGTCCGCCCTTGGGAGTCTCATTGATATCAAAGTGGAATGGGACAAAATCATCATTGGAAAAAGTGTAGTCAGTGTCCTCCTGCAAGGTGTTTCCTATGCCAAAACTAAAAGGAATGAACTCATCAGTGGAAGTAGTTGAATCATGTTCATTCTCTATAATCTCAACCGGATCATCTTTTTCATAAAAGGCCTGAATTCCTGAATAAAAGCAATAAAATCAAATTTGGTGTTGGTCTCATCAATATCTAAGTGAACAGGAACTGACTCATCAGTGAAAATAAATATCATGTCTGTACTGTCTAGTCTCTGAATCTTCCCTCTGCTCTAGGGTATCAATCGTGTAAATCTTACAGATGTCATCAACACATTGCCATGTCCCAGAAGAAGGAACTCCGATGTCCATGCTTTCCAAATTTTCCTCCTTGAAGAGGAATTCTTGGGCCTCAGTGGAATCCAAAATACAACAAAAATATTTGACTGTCTCATCATGGTCATGGTCCTCAGGGTCAGACAAGATAGGTGAAGGTGCATATGGGGCACATCTCTGGTCAATTGTGGTTGCGGTGATCAACACTTTGCTCTCTTCAAAAGGATGAAAGTTAATCTCTCCTAATACATAATCAATAACGACCCTTGTAGAGGCGAGAATTGGTCGTCCCAAGAATATTGGAGAGTGCTCCCCTGTGGAGGCCTCTATGGGCAATATGGCAAAATAGACTTTGTAGATCGTGCCCTAAATCGAGATGACGATGTTTTCAAGGATACCCTTCGGCCTCTTGATAGATCCATCAGCAAATTGTACTATCATCTTGGTCTTCTTTAGAGGCCCTAAGTGAAGAGACTGTAACAGCAAGAAGTGTAATATACTAATCGAAGCACCACCATCATGGAGAAGGGTAACACTCAGATATGCTCCTCCGCTTTCTTTTCTTGTGAAGAAGAGCAGATAAATCAGTCATGGCCTGCTGAAGTGGGGCACGGATGATCTCATGAATGGCGTCCACAAATTCAGGTTCCCTCAGTAATCTTTTACATTTTTGGACCTCCTCCATACAAGGGAGGAAGTCGGAATCAACATATACAAGAGGAATGCCAAAAACAGTCTGTATAGTGGCATCCTCGGGGTCAAAGGTGGAACAAGATGTGAATAGCTGAGTGGTCAAAGGATATGGCAAGTGGGCACTTTCCTCGTAGTCTGACTCAAACAAAGGTCTCCCGAACTCTTTGTGGATTTTTGAATTTTTCTTTTTTTTTTCTAATTTGGCATATTGCAAGCTCTTACAAAAATCCTCAAATGAATCCATGTCATCAAATAGGGGAGGGGCATTATGGTTCTTATTTAAACAAGTAAGATTATCAGTCCTCAAATTAATTTACTCCATCATTTGGTTCGAGGTCTCAATCGTTGAAATCATAAAAGATGACTCCAACAAATCATTTTCGAGTGGATGTGAAGGGAGATGTGAAGGTGGAGGTGGATAACAATCCGAGTTCTGGATCTGTGGCTTGAGAGAATAAGTACAAAAGTCAAGAGAAAAATCCTCCATGAAAAAGTGAGGTGGATCAGATGAAATGAATGAGGGATCCGCAAAGCTCAGATAAAATACGCTCCAGTCAGCCATCTCAAAACAAGAGGAAAATGATCGTGAGAGCACGACGGTCAAGTATAGAGTAGTGAGAACAAGACACAAATGCACAGATGTGGTCTGGAATGCTCACAAACAAGCACAAACAAACTCAAACAAAACAAACCCTCAATTCACCTACTCAACTCTATAGAGACCATAAAAGAGTGGTCTTTTTATCTTGTTTGTTTTAGAGTTAGGTGAGAAGTCAAAATGTCGCGCAAACACTAGGGGATAAATGGGATTTGGGCTCTAATCCTTAGTGTGTATGCGAGCAAGTAAAATCGAAGACAGTGAGGGGATTACTTACCCCAAAAAATTTTCTTTTTGGTTGATTTTTAGGATCGAGTAATGTTAGCAGTCCCGATTTTATTGATTATCTCTTTTTTTATTTTTAGTGAGAAATGCATGAGCCTAACGAGGAATCAATTTTACTTAGCACCAAGGTTGGCAAAATCAGAGTTAGAGAGGCGAAAAAGAAACGCAAGCAATAAAAACAATGATATATGCTAAATCTAAATGCTTACCTTGCCTCCAGCACTCTATATGCAAGATGCTCAGTATAATTGAAACCTACACTATATGAAGATGCGAGCCGATGAAATCGCCCTATGTTCAGAAATTGCTATTATCATGAAGAACCAATGCTAATGACTTAGAATAGAACCAAAGTATCTGATCTTAGAGTCTCGTCGGTGCCCACAACAATGGAACCTGCAAGCGTTGTATGGAGAACTCTCGCGACGCGGGGGTTCCGAGACTAAGTAAGAAGCAGTTTTATATTTGACTAGATCCAAATGTACATGCAATGGTTGTTTGGTGTTTGGACCTACTCTATCGTCAAACAATCCTAATTCTAAGGGCTCAATCACACAAAATAATGAAAACCAAAATCGGAAAACAAATGTAAAAAGATGTTGAAATGTGACAAAATTGTGGTTAGCCCCCATGTGAATAAAAACTTGGAAATTGGGACTGAATGTCCAGAGTTCAGATTACATATATTATTAAAAGTAGAGTCTCTCTCTTGCTTCAAAGTACACAATAAAAGCAATAAAATAAGATGCTTAAAATTTGTTTTCAAAAATTCTCTCCAAGTCCTCCTTTGCTTCTCGGTTAAAGCCGCCTCACGTGGGTGCTCAAGTGATCCTATTAGAAGCTCCTCCCTTGATCCACATCCCTCGTAACAAATCCAAATAAGGAGAGTGGTTAGACAATTAAACAATAATATCAAATAAATGAGCAACTGAATAAGGCAAAAATATAGAAAAATATTCATAATAAAGAATGAATCCCAATCTAAAGGTTGTTATTCTCCGACAATGACGCCATTTGTTGAATAGGGTTTTTAACGGGTCTAAAGTACATCTCACACAAGGCGGAGACACATTCACTGTGGTGACCCGCAAGAAACCCTAATTCAAACAACTATTAACCCACAACATATGCTCAAATAATGAAATGAAATTTATTATAATTCTACAAAGATGTGTATAGTGCAAGTAATATAAAGGTCGAACACAGGAAACAAGTAGATAGATCAGGGCAATGAATGCTCAAAAATGAATGTGATGTATTTGTCTATAAATGTGCTATTTTTTGTGGATTTTAATTTTATATTTTTTTCATTTTATATTTTAACATTTTGATTTTGAATTTTCTTTTTTTGTATTTTTATTTTTATTTTTATTTTTATATTTTTCCTTTTTTTAATATATATAACTATGTAAAGGATATATATACAAGAGAGGTGAGAGAGAGATAATATGTATATAGGAAAAAATAGTCAAATACATGAAATAAAATTTTTTCTGATTTTTGATAATTTTTTACTGTTTTTGTGATTTTTACATAATTTTTCTAATTTTTATATAATTTCTAGAGTAAAAAATATTCAAAATAGGGTTTAAAATATATAGCTGAAAGTAAGTTATTGATTGTGATGCCCTGCCCCCCTCCGGCTAACAAAACCGATGAGACAAGAGCATCAAACCTACGATCCAATTACACTCATCATCTATTATGCTAAGCAAACCATCTTATGCACATTAGATTAACATTCGAAATATAAATAACAACAGAAGAATAATATAAAATGTTAAGGAAAATGCACCATCCATTCTCATTGATAATAATCATCAAGTCCATGTCCACAGAAATAGATGCATCATATAATTATAAATTTTGTAGAAGAAGCTCTCCACATATCTCACTACAATGTCTCTCAAAAGAAGCATAAAAAATACGGAAGTAAATATGTTACTCTAAGTAGAACGAACCCTGTTTGGTGTAAGTATGACGTGGAAGGTCTGATCTCCTCAAAAGACGGTACTATTGTGGCTGTTGTTCAGCTACACCGGTAGGGTTCACATGAGCGTAACATTATGAGCAATTGCACAATAACGAGACAAAAACTACAGTAACTAATGTTGGAGGAAGTAAAGAATGTATACTCAACTCAATCTGAAAACGAATACATATATTTCAGAAAACGAAAAAGCCACCTAGTTATTTGGATTCACCTTGGATCATACAACAACTGATTTTATTTATTGATTTAACAATCATTTGAGTACTACTACAATGGTCTTAATATTTTCGCACGTTGGTTACGGTCCGCAATGGTATACAATCACAAATTCCAGTATTTGATGATTAATCATTCCTCCTATTATCATAGCACATGCAAGTACGAGACTCACAGGCCTCCGCTATGCGGGAACTTGATATTCATCTTGAGTATCTCTCTAGACCTCTTTTCAATTAGGATAGGAAAAGATCACAAGCCCAATTCTCCAACTTCAAATCACATCCCGGAACACCTCTCACAATAATAATATTCTAAATAGAATTTGATGCGGCCACACCTAATTCTACTCCAAGTCTTAATATTGTGTATAAGTGCGAAACCCAGAACGCCAACTGCGCCACCTTCCAACTCCATCGAGCAACTCCGGATACTATCGGGTTGCTAGGTACAATGCGTTACCCAACTCGTCCGTTGGGGTCATGACCTTCAAGGTATCTCTCCGGGGCCCAAGGGTGTGCCCAAACCCTTGCGACCCCTGACTCCTATTTCCCAATCTTAGTGAAAATTAAATCATTTGTATACTGGGTTGTATAACCGTACGTACATTATCCGTTAAGGTTCCTTCTTTGTCTACACATGATCCATGTGATATCACAAGTAAATATTTGGAAGAATTATCCAGCATAGGAATAAGCATTTCAAAAGTTCACAAAGGAATGGTGTTTTATAAGAACAACGATATGACAATTGTATTTGATCACTTGAAACTGCAATGCTATTAATGAAAACATATTATACTGGTATAATTGTATACAAAATACATAAAGAATTCCATTAATATCTGATATATACACCTCATACATCACTTAATCCAGATATTATCGATTCTGCAAACCCAACAAGAAAATCACCTCTAAAAATGCATAATTAAATTAATGACCAATTTCTCTCTTCATCATCAAATCCAATTACTCATTGAATACTTTTATCCAAACAAATTGCATGATCATTAAATCCAATTTCGTTCTACACAATTTCTTAGCAAGAAATGAAGAGGAAACATTGTGCAAAATTCACATTCTTTATTCCCTCTCCCTTTCCTATACAACACATGGCTCAAGAAGTATTTAAAACCCATCACCCCATATTTCCCTGCACATTTTTCCCATGCAAATATTATATCATATGCATTGGTAATGTGTGTTGTCTTTATGTGCAGGTGAGAAGGGGGCCACCTACAACATCTATAAAATGACCCCCTCCCATGCAAATAGGGGTACTTCTTCGTCCTACCATCCTGACCGCGCTACCTCTTATACCCTCTTGTCCCCACCGCAGGCCAACTTTATCTCGACATCCTCCTTGCTCTAACGTGGACCAATATCGTCGGATGTGTGCTCCGCCAGCCCACGAACAACTCGTGCGTTTTTCTCCTCCGTCGCGCACCCCTTACGCTCCAACGCACACCAGCAGTTCGTATAATCGTTGTTGCCACCATTGTCATCATCTCGCATCCGGATAGAGAAGCACCTCCTTTCTCATTTCTTTTTATATCTCCTTTGCACCTTGTTGTATTAGTAACTCTTGCTTAAGTTAAACTTGATGAAACAACTATTTGGTAACATCCTTTATTTACTCTAGTTTGTTTCTCAACATATGCAATCCAGATCTTATATATCATCATTCTCTCTTTATACATTGCAAGTGTCATCTCATTTCCTCCATCTTAATTTGTGATTGAGCCTATGTTATCTTATTTAGTTGCATTCATGCCCTCCTTCATTTACTTTAAGTTCTAAAAAATATTTTCACTGTAGATCACATTCTCTCATATTTTTTCTTTCATCGCAATAGATTAAAATTTGCATCAAGTTTTAAAGAAGAACAAAAATTACGAGTTTGCTTAGTCCTTGCAGATACAAACCTCTACTTGCACTATACATCTTGTGTACTTTTATTATGATTGTGGTTGTAACTTTATTTGTTTGATTACGGTTTTCATGGGATAACAATGACGTGGTAAAATCAACTTATTAAAGCACGTAAAATCGCATCAATAGTTTGGCGCCGTTGTCGGGGTCTAGGCAACATTTGCAATTTTTTCTTCACTTTCAACTTGTTTTCAATATTCTAATCCGTGCATTTTTTATTTCAGGTACTTGAACCCCGAAAAAAGAAAAAAATGAAGAATCCATGCTTTTTTTTGCAAACCTGTAACTTGTTCATGGTAAAAAAATTGTTTCTCCCCCCTTCTCGGAAAAGCTCGCCATCAGCAAGACAAAACATTATAGATTTAGCGCCAGAAGTTCAAGCACTGTAAGCCTCCTTTTTCACTTGGGCATTCTAAGATTTACATTTCTTGCATTTGTTTGCGCATCGAATTAAATCGAAAAAAATTAAAAAAAGAGTTCTTGATTGCATCATCTCTGTGGGCTTCTCCCCCTGATAACTTAATTCAAAGACCACCAAAATTGTGCTTGATCACATTAAAAAGATAAGCTTGAATGATCACCACAGTGATCCGAGCGAAAGTGGATAAAAATTTGAATGCTTGTTTGATGCCCATGGTGAATGAAACAATACTCACAAGCACGTTGAACCCAGGATAGAGACAAAAATCCTTGGTGCTACATGAGAATGCAGAGAGAAATTGTAACTCCTCGACCCGTTGGGCACAGGTTCTTGAGGGAAGAACAAATCATTGATCTGAGTACCGCACCCTGGATCCCCCAGCCGGATTAGGACATCGATTTCTCACAATCATCCACACCCACCTCTTCATTAAGGACTCTTAATTCTCTGATAACATTTATTGAATCACTAAATTAAAATCGAAAAGATAACCGCTTCCGCGATAATTTTTGTGTGATTTGGTGAATCAACAACTTGTCTGGTGTTTGTGCTGTGTATGCTAGGTCGTAGATCTTTGAATAATCAATTGCAACAACCATTAGATTACGACCCAGTCTATAAAAGAAAACTCCACCCATTTTGTTCAGCTGAGAAACCTGAAAACTCACCTGACCTAGGAGACATGGGAGAATTAAACAGACCAAACCCTTATGGGCATGTTTGGTTGCTGGGTTGGATTGGGTTGGGTTGGGCTGGGTTGGCATGGGTGAATAGTAATCTGTGAGGAGAAAGTATCCTTGTGAATAGTAACTATGGATCTCATCCACAACTACAACTTATGAGGGAGGAAAATGCAACCATTTGCTGAGTCATAGCTCCTCTGAATAGGGGACCACCCATCAACACACATTATAACCTTCCGCAGAAGATGTAATCCATTGGGTTCAAATTCCACTTGAGGTAGGAGATTTTGACATTAAGCCAGCATCCCTCTCCCTGATTCCAAAATATTATGGAAATGAAAATGAAGACCCCTTTCTTCACATCCAAGACATCCGCTTGTCCTGTGACACAATGAGCATCCATTGGGTAGATAAGGAATACATCTACATGAAGGCCTTCACATACTCACTAAAAGAAAGAGCACTCCAATGGCTTAGGAATTATGGGACTCTTCTCACTTCCAGGGATATGTTAAGGGAAGCCTTCATCAAGAAATACTTCCCATTAGGAAAAACAAATGCCCTGAGACAAGCCATATCATTATTCACCCAGAGGAAAAAGAACCCATACACGAAGCAAGGGAGCGTTTTAAGGAACTTCAAAGGAAATGCCCTCATCATGCAATCCCCAAATGGAAGCTAGTTCAGATATTTTATGACGGCATAGATACATCATTTAAAAGAGTGATTGATGGCTCCTATGATGGAAATTATATCAGTCCTGATGAACATTTTGTCTGGACTTTATTTGAAAATATGGCTGATAATTCGGTGAATAGGTCCTCCATTGAATAATACAGTGGGAACATGTGATCAGTCAACATAATCGATCATGAGAGATCTACCAGTGACCTATCCAATGAAAATCATGATAAATGGGAAACCCTCTCCAAACAAATGGACCTTATGACCCAAGCCATAGGAAAATTGGCTATGAACAATCCCTTCGTTCAAGAAATTGACTACACTCCATTCACTTATAATCAAGACATGACCCCTGAGACTGTGAATTGGGTACAAAGAAATCAAGGAGGGGCATATTCTAACATCCAAAATGAAGGATGGAGTGAACAATCTAATAATGGGTGGAATGGACAACACAACTATCATTTCCAAAATCACACCCAACCCAGACAACCAATAGCACCACCAGTGATTCCACCACATACTACTGTTGTGAATCTTGATGCCTTGGCTCAAGCTATACAACGACTTGTCATAGCACAACAACAGGCCACTGAAGCTAAACAACAAGCCAACTCTAAAATGCCCGGTAATTTACCGATATCAGATCAAACATCCCAGCCTTGTCACCTCAACCTCTACCCAATCCAACACCAACAAGGCTAGGTCATCTGGAGTACTTCAAACTCCACCACCTGCCGGATCTTTCACCTCACCACCTGGTTTTCAAAACCAAAATCAAGGATTTTTCACATCTCCTAGAACAAATCAAGGGAACACGCAGCAAGCACCTAGGAATCAAGGGAATTTCAAAACTCCACCCCATCCAAATCAATATGCTAATGTTGTCACTCTGAGAAATAGGAAAACCACTTCTGCCTTCACCAGACCACTAGCTTCAGAGGATCAAGAGAATTAGAAATTGAGGAAGAGATTAATTATGAAGAGAAGCTAATTGAGACAAACATGCTCTTTCCTTCCTCCCCAACCATAACCATCCCCTTTCCCAAAGCTCTTGACCGAAGAAAGACTCGATCATCCACCATTGATCTAGAGCTTGAAAAACTGTTCTCAGACATTGTCATTAAAATTCCGCTCCTAAAAGCCCACGAACAAGTGCCGACCTTCTCCCGCTTCTTAAAGGAAAAATGCACACCAAAAAGGAAATCAAGAGAAAAGAGTAAAACCAAGAAGAAAAGTATGTGCTTCCCCAAGCCACATCAAATGCCATTTCTCAATTCCTTCCTACCAAGAAGAATGATCCAGGGGAACCGTTGGTTAAATGCATGACTGGTGAATTCACCTTCGAGCGCACCCTATTAGATAATGGCGCTTCAATCAATCTCCTCCCTACTGCCTTCCTAGAGCACTTTGACTTACGGAAACTGAAACCAGTTTCAATAATTTGACAAATGGTCGATCGTACGGTGAAGAGACCAATAGGATTTCTTGAAGATGTTATAGTCACAGTACAAGGACATAAATTCCTTGTGGACTTTGTTGTTAAGGATATGGATTCCCCAAACACACTGAGCGAAACACCCATCATTTTGGGAAGACCTTCCTAGCTACAGCTAAAGCACATTTTGATTATGGGGGGGGGAAGTCGAATTCACAATCAATTGCAAAATCGTCCTGATTTATCTTATCATACCCAATTCTGTTCACTCTGAGACTGAAGACTGTGTTTGGATAGAGAGATGTGATGTTCTCAAAATACAAAATGACTTTTCTCCCATCCATCTCACCAAAGATCCTTTAGAAGTTAGTCTGAACACCTCTCGTTCAACTTAGAAGAACACTTCTCATGAAATTGCCAAATACAATCTGAATCTCGCACTGGGAAGATCCACAATGCCCTCTCACCGGACAAGAAATTGATGAGCTTGCTAATTCCTGGGACACAATAAACTATGAACTCACATAGACCTCAGTCATGGTTATGCCCATGATGGAACCACTATTTGAGACCATTTATTTGATATATTTAGGAACCACTACATCTCTGACTCCACCTACAGCCATTGTTGAATTGAGACCACTACCCCAAGATCTGAAGTATGCTTTACTGGATGATGTGTACACTCTACCGGTCATTATCAATGCCAACCTAAATCATGTGCAAGAGAGCCAACTCATGGAGATTTTGAAAAACAACTCCCAGGCCATTTGATGGAAGATAACGGATCTAAAAGGAATAAGCCCAATATTCTGTATACATCACATATATCTGGAAAATGATAGTAAACTCTCTCGAGAAATGGAAAGACGGTTGAATCCCAATCTATGAGAGGTTGTGAAGAATGAGATCTGTAAATGGGCAAGTACGGGTATCATTTATTCTATTGCTGATAGCCCTTGGGTCAGTCCCCTCCAAGTTGTCCCCAAGAAAGCTGGATTAACAATTGTCAAGAATGAAAAAAGAGACGACATACCCACTATAGTAGCTACATCTTGGAGAGTCTGTGTCGATTATAGGAAACTCAAAAAGGCTACCCGAAAAGATCATTTCTCTCTCCTATTCATTGACCAAATCATTGAGAAGCTAGCCGGAAAAGAATTTTTCTGCTTTTTGGATGGATATTCTGGATATAACCAAGTAGCTATATCACTTTGAAGATCAAGACAAAACCACCTTCACCTGTCCTTTTGGGACTTATGCATTTCGATGGATGCCTTTCATATTATGTAATGCCCCAACAACTTTTCAAAGGTCTATAAAGGGAGTCTTTGCTGATATGATCGGAGATTTTATGGAGGTATTTATGGATTATTTTTCAATTTTTGGAGAATCTTTGGAGGAAACACTTAGATTTTTGATAGAGTCCTATGATCACACGTCATGGTGAGACAAGGGATTGTGCTAGGTGATATTGTGTCAAAGAAGGGGATGGAAGTAGATCCATCAAAAAAAGAGACCATCACCCATTTAAGTCCACCTGTGAATATTAAAGGAGTTCGATCCTTCCTAGGTCATGTCAGTTTTTACCGCAGATTTACCAAGGATTTCTCGAAAATCGCCCGTCCACTCACCAAGCTACTTGAGAAAGACCAAGATTTTACGTTCACTGAGGAAGAATTCGAGTCCTTCACTCTTCTGAGAAAAATCATCACTGAAGCACCCATATTAAAACCCCCTGATTGGACTATTGAATTTGAAATCATGTGTGATGCTTCGGATTATACTGTTTGGGGCAGTATTGGGTCAAAGGAAAGATGAAAACCATATGCCATTCACTATGCCAACAAAACCCTAGATAATTCCTGATGAATACCCATTCATCACTCTTTATTCTTTTATTTTAGATAGTTATTTTGCAAAAACACCATGTATATATATATATATGTAAATATAATAAATTATCAAATGGCATGCATTTGTTAATATTGAATAATTAGCATAGTTTTGGTGCATAAATAAAAGAATAAAGAGATACCGAAAAAGAAGGAAATATTTAGAAAAAATATTGAGTGACCTAATCCCAAGGAATGGCCAAGCATTGGCCTGACCCCAAAAGAAACCAAGTAGAGGGAGATAGGGTCAATCATGCTTGTACATACACCTATATATATAATAATTTTATTTTCATCAAAATAAAAATAAAAATGTGTTTTTGATTAATTTGTATATATTTATAAAAATAAAATAAAATGAGATAAATAGAACAAAAACAAAAATAAATTTCTCTCCCACTCTTGTATATACCATGTATACATGTACCAATATATATTTATTTTCCCTTGTAAATACATAAAAAAAAATCAAATAAAACTTATGTTATATCCCAATTTTTATGGTGTAAATAAATAAAATATAAAATGGGAATAAATGTACATAAATAAAATAATAAAAATAAAATTCAAAAATACATAGGTATACATACATGTATATAATATTAAAATAATGTAAATACGTAATTTACATTTCAAAAAAATAAATAAAAATCCCTAAAAAATACTTTGAAAATAAATAAACATTTTTCATGTTGAAAATATTTTCAAATAAAATCATTTTTCTATTTTAAAATGAATTTACAAATAATTTATAAATAAAATAACCTGGTTGGTCCACGGGGGATCGTTGACCCCTGGTCAACTCTCCTCGGCGGACCTCTTCTTCGCAGACCCAGTCACCGACCCGATTTTGCCGACTTTTCCCGAATCGGTCCGCCCCCTATTCCCTCGAACCCCTGGGCTCCGATTGACCAGCATACATCCGAGATTCATGCCCGACGTCTTTCCTAGAGATCCTAGCTCCAAGATTCACTACCCAACTCCATCTTTGCCGGACCCTTGTCACTATTTAGCTCAGCTCCGCTGCGCATTTCACGTTATCTTTGGCCACCCTCCTCACCATCGATGAGCTCCTCGTCTTTGCCTGAGTGACAGCAGCGTGAGGGAGAGTTGCAGGGAGGACGCGAGTGCCGGGAACCACTGATCTAGCGGCCACACTGCCACGCTCCGCAACCACGCGAGTTTGAGCCTCTGGACCGTCGATCCATCGAGGCGACGACCCCTGGAGGTCCCTGACCTCCAGCATAGACAACCTCCTCCACCAGGTAGTGTATATAACTCGTTGTTTAGGTTAGATTTGGATTTTTTGATTTTAGCTCATTTAGCTCTGCCACCGTCGCCCACCATCTCTGACCATCCATTTACCACTCCGACCAGCTCATCACCTTCACCAGACCCCTCTCCACCTTATCCACCCATTCACCCATCTTGGTTCGTCCCGGATTCAAGAGTTCGGTCCTCCTCCTCCGCCGCTCGCCGGAGGACCACATCGCGACCCATCCAACCACCCATTCTGCCCTTCCCCGGGTCGAGGCAGTTTGCCCTCGACCCAGCGTTCTTCTCGTGTAGGAATAGCAGACAAATGGACTTCATCTGGAAGCCCGACTACTAAAGAACAGTTGCTCCAGGTCCACCTCGTCGCTGGGTCGTTCTAGGACTTCTCAGCCTCATCTGAGCACGCCATCAGCTATGGACTACCTTGGGCGTCATTTCCCCTCTCAGGGCAGCACTGGAGGAGCCCTCCACCGCGCGTATCGGGCCGGCGAAACTCACCGGTGACCTGTTCTTGGAGGATCTCCAGCCACCATCCAGTTTTGACCTTAGCCATCAGATCTTCCACATGGTGTCGCCTTCTCCCGTTGATCATTAATAATGAGGGTAATTTGCACCTAGGCCCTCCTCTGTTTTTATATTTCAGTTTAGTCTTGTAAATACTTTTAGTCATTTTTAAGTTGGAACATTTGTACATTGGACCCTGTACTTACTTTATTTGCTATTTAGTACCTGTGTGGAACACGTACCTCGACACGTGAGATTGTGGGACTTTTGCATATTTCATCATGTACTTGTGGGGTATTACTGTTTGGTATTTTATAAATAGCAATTACAAAAATACCCCTATGTGCCTGAGTCACATGTTGAACTCGTGTGTTGTGGACTTTTTGCATTATTGGCACTGTGGTTTTTATAGGCGTTATCTATTTAGCCCCAGAACTAAGTTTCTTTGCACTTAGGTCCATGTATGCTGCGGCTTTTGCATTTGTCGAATAAAATATCAAATCAAATCCAAATCGAGTGAAATTTGGACATGTGGCTCCTGCCTCTGTCTAAAAATTTTCACTAATTTTTAGGTCCTTTTTATCCCTTTTTATTATTTTTAAAAAATCAAAAACCTTAATTTGTGCTATTGTTTGGAAAAGAAAATCAACTAAAAATATAAAAACTTTTCTAAAAATTGCAAAAAATTAGGAATTGTTTGTTTTGTTGTTGTTGAGTATCTTTCCAATTTTTTTGTCATTTGCATTTATAAAACTCCTAAAAATCAGAAAATCCTAAAAATCTTACAAAAATTCTTAAAACTTCTATGAAATTAAAAAAAACTCTTTTTCTATAGCTTGGTTTTTGTATTTCATTAAAATTGTCTCCAGAGTTTTAGAGGCTACTAGCTATTTTTGATTAGCCTTTCAATTCTGGCTGCACATTGATTCACAGTTTTTCCCTTTCTTGATTTTTATGAAATCAACTAAAAATCAGAAAACCTTGAGAGAATTACCAAAAAACACATAAAAATATAAAAAACACAAAAACAATTTTATTAGAATTTTAAGCCTTTTTGAGTGTTTAATAAATTGTTGAATTTGCGCTTTTCATCCTTGTTCTTATATTTTTTATAATTAAAAACACAAAAAAATCTAAAAAAACGTAAAACCCACCAAAAATATTTTGTCTTTCATTTTATCATTTTAACTACTCCGTAGGCCAATCCGGCCAATCCATGCTCCTTGAGTTCGATCCTGGTCATTATACCAGGTTAAATAAATAGCGAAGCGTGTTTTATCGATTTATCTTTGATTTGGTGGTCTTATTTTCTTGTTGAGTCGCAACGACCCTTGATTTATTTTATCCATACTTGGGTCTTGTGGGATTCTCGGCTTATCAGAATGGTGTTGTTGCCGGGGAGCATGGCTTAGTAGTCTTTTGATTTTTCGCGATTTTTCACGGCTTTTTGTTTATAGTTGTGTAGATAATTTTTCTTTGATTTATTTGCATATTTTTCTAATAGTCTGGTCTGACATACATTTCGGTTTGATTTCTTGCGAGGGCTTGAGTACCGAGGCAGCTTTTTCGGAAAACCAAAACAACTACGGGATTTAGAGGCAGCTCCCTTCTGTACGGAGTCGCAGGAGAGTGCGAGGAGGCAAGCAGAAGTGCGGGAGTCGTAGTCTAGCATAGAGTAGTTTAGTTTGATTTTCAGACTATTCATTATTGTAATAAAATAGGAACCAGGACTTTCAGAGACTCTTGTGATTGCGGGGTCTGTTTCTCCGAGCACCGGTGTGCTCGGGGGACCCCACCACTGTTTTGGTTTTCTCATTTTTCTTTTTCTTTGATTTCATGTGGATTTCTGTGCTTGAGCCCCTAGATCTAGGTTTTTATTTCGTTGAGTCAGGTAGCATTAGGTCCACAACCCTAAAAAGAATATATGTTCCTATAGATTACGCTTGGACTTAGGCAAATAAACCGGTGCTTCACGATAATAGGAGCTTCTGTTTAGGACGGTTCTCGCATTGCATCCATATAAGTAGTTTGAATTTATGTGCAGATTATAATTGCATGTAGACTGCTGGAGTCAGATACGCCTTCTATCTCGTGCTTGCATCATTGATTTTGTCGCGCATCGGCTTTTCCGTTTTCCTCCCCATGTTTTTCTGGACTTAGGAATAAAAAGGAAAACCGAAAATTCGTTAGACAGTTTTTGAAAAATAGATAAAAAGAAAAACAAAAAAATCGAGACTGCTAAACACACTTGACCCTAAAAGACACTTCACTTAAAAATCTGTCTTGGAGAGAGTAACCCCCTCCTTATTTGGTTTGGATGAGCGAGAGAGTGACCCGCATCTTAGGTTAGAGCCATATCAAATTTCTTGACAGACTACCAGACTTTTATTCGGGATAGTCTGATGGGATTATTCGATTCCTATCAGCTCACGTAATTGCTCCGAAAGACTGATTTGATCACTTAAATAAAATAGAAAAGATAATTGGCCGATCCTTCACGGTCTTCAGCTCAGTGTTGAGTAGGTGAATCGGGGGTTTGCTTTCTCATATTGTGTGTTTACAGATCCCTTCTACCCATCTATCTTCTCTTCCATCTATTCATCTATCTTTCTCCCTCCCACCCTCCCTTCAGTCTTCTACTTCTTCCTTTTCTGTATCCCTGGATGATGGACCCCCCTCACTTCTTGCCGACTCTTGCGGCTTCTCCAACTTCTGACCATCAGTCCAGTCCACCTTCGAGGGAGGTCGAATCCCTGACCAAGCTCCCGTTCCCTCCCTCCCCTCCCTTTCATTCTTCTGGGCATGCTGCGCTAGACGTCCGCGGAGATCAGATTGAGCAGATGCGAGAACCGGACGATGCCATTGCTGGATTAAGAGTGCACTTCATACGTGATCATAGAGAGCAGATGAGAGTATCAGATGCCCCCAATGCAAGTATGATGGATGAGCACATAGATCAGGGAGCTGTGTCTGCTTCTGCATTAGGTCCATTCATTCTGGATTTGGAGTTTATTCAGAGACTATCGACATTTTCAGGGGAGATGCATGAGGAGCCTTATCTTCATCTGACTGCATTCGAGGAGTTTTGCGAGAGACAGATATATTCAGATACCACTGCGGAGGAGCTGATGCTGAAGACCTTCCCATTTACACTACAGAATAGAGCCATGAGATGGCACAGACGATTGGGAAGGAGATTCACTACGTGGGGAGACTTACGGTTCGAGTTTCTACAAAGATACTTTCCCATGCGTAGAGCAGAGATGAGCAGTCATTGATCACAGAGTTTTCAGTAGACCCCCAGGAGCCACTGCATGAGGCATGGCCGAGGTTTCTTGACCTCTTGAGGAGAATTCCCGAGCACGGACTTTCACTGATTGACCTTATTGAGATCTCCATGCGGGGGATGATTGCGGAGCAGTTAGCACTGGTGATTACCTCATGTGGCGGTTCACACCCAGTTTCGACATTGACTTACTGGATGCCATCTTGAGGTTACTTTCACAGAGACAATCTTCACGAGATGCCGTGGTCGGGACAACACATGAGGATGTCGTAATACCAGTAGGGTGTGTCGCACTACATGAGGATACAGTCTCTACACACCAGCCCGAGGACTTGGATTCTGCAGCACCACAGAGTACAGGGGAGATGACTGCTACAGTGGAGGTTCTGACCCAAAGTCTACTCGAGTTCCCATTGGTTGTCCAGCTAGAGTTCGAGTCAGCCCTAGAGTTTTCAGTTGACGATTCTTGGATATCAGATCTTCTGATACTCCAAGACACGAAGGAGCTCCAGCTACTACAACCAGCGATCCAACCAGTTCAAAGTCCAGCCCCGGATGATTCAGCTTCTTTTCTGTAGAGACACTTCTCGGAGTCAGACATATACCCTGACTCAGCCCAGCAGCCACAACTCGATATGAGGCACCACTTGGAGAAGCCAGACATAGAGAATCCTGTATTTGATCCTTTTGTCCTCCACTTTGATGATACAGATACATTTTCTGAGGACCAGATGACAGCTAGCATTGTCGCGGAGCGAGGATTAGCCACAGTCACCTTACCATCCTCCGCGATGATGACCATTACCTTCTCCTGCTTCCAGATTACCGAGAGCCAGACTTCAGATGATGATGCAACCTGGTGCATAGAGTGGATGCCTGACAGCAACACAGATGCCCTGATAGATCCTGATCCTCTATTTCTCACCAATGATCTTGCATTCTTCCCCGAGGGTTATCTGCGGGAGAATGCCACACATGATGAGTACTCGGTTTCACCTTCAGAGAGTGTAACCGATCTGGCGGATCACGAAACCAAGTCTTCCGATGACTCTAATTCTGAGTCTTCTCACCTCGATGACCCTCGCGAGGATGAGTCGATCCTTGAGATATTCGATGATCTGCCCGATTTGTCTTCATTATATGCATCGGATATCAGTTTTCTTAGACAGTCTTCTGATCTTGAATTTCCACACCTTTTTGAGACACTGATTGACGTGGAGGATTCTATGACTGATCCATCCTTCTCCACGTTTGATTTCTTCGGCTCTATACTTCCACTCTGGTCTGAGCCTGAGCCGATGATTTCTTTTGTGCTACCGGATCCCGAATCCTTATTCCCATATCCTTGGCCGGTAGCAGACACCCGCCTGATTGCATACATGGGTGTTATTCTTTGCAATGTTGATTTCGTCGTTGTTCTCATACCGAGACAGAGACGATAGTACGACATTCGCCTTACAGATGTCGTCCTGAACCTTGATACAACCTTATACTAGCCTTTGTGCCCAGCTAGGGGCGTAAAATCTAGCACTTGTTGAGAGGCACCTCAACATTGTACCCTTTTGTATATACATGTTTCGTCTTGGTTTGATCATTCTTTCTTCCGTATTTGTTTTCACCCCAGGTCCTGTATAGGATTATCTTTGCTATTTAGGACATACCTCATCCTAAGTATAGGGGGTGGAAACACTGCATTGTTCATGTCGTTCTGTTTCATCACTCATGTCGTTGCCTATACTTAAGGATTCTTCACCTTAAGTATAGGGGGAGTGATGCCCTTCCATCTTGTATATATTTGTCTTCTTCGTTTTTTTCTACCTCTGTTTTGCGGCCTATACTTAGGGATATTTTACCCTAAGTTTGGGGGGGGGGGGGGGGGTAGACCCTGTACATTCTCACTCGGATTTCCCTTTGTGTACAGTATGCTATACTTAGGAGTACTTGATCCTAAGTATAAGGGGGGAAACACCAAGTCCTCTTCATCTTATTCTTTGATTCATCTTTGTATATACCATTCCTTTTCACTTCTCTATACTAAGCATGAGTTATGTCTTGATCACTCTGAGGACATCGTTCGAGCTAAGTATAGGGGGTGTCGTGTATATATATGTCATATATACTTTAGCCATAACTCGTACTTTGCGTGAGGGTGTTAATAAATAAAATGGTTAAAACCCATAAAAATTTAAAATTTCTTTTGTACATAAAATTCTTCTTGCTCATATCTATTTATTTATAAAATTTATTTTTGTAAAAAGGATTGTAAAAATGATTTGTGTACATAGCTTGTAAATATTTTCATAACAAAATTATGTATATAGTACAAAATTTTTGTAAAATGTTTTCAAATCAAAAAGTTTGCAAAACCTTTGTGTAAATCTTTGTAAATATTTTGCAAAACTTCGCATTCATGCATAAATTCATGTTTTCAAACATTTTTCAAAAGTTTTGCACAATTGAAAAAAAATTGTAAAATTGCATCTTTGTAAATACTTGCACAATTTTTCCAAATCATGGTTGACATTTAAACTGGCCTGGAATTAAATTTACAAATGGAGCTTGATTAAGACCTTAATCCACCTCATTATAAGAGGAACCTTATAGGGCTTAGGATTGAGACTTTTTAGGTCCATTGGGACTTAATTCTTTAAGTCCACTAGGCTATGAGCATATGTCATCATGATGAGCCTAAGTAGAACATTTGACAACGCACATATGACTCTCAGAGACAGTGGCTTTACTTGCACCAGCACTTCACACATAGCTCTCCACGGATGAGGTGGTGAGGAGGCAGTTTCCTTTGGCTTGGGGTAGCATATGAGGGTAGTACTTCCAGGAGAAACCTCTCTTCTTCTTATAGTGAAGGAAGTGCTTCTTAACTTGATCCGGTGGTTCTGAAGTCTAAAGACAGGAGTTGTGGGTTGCAATAAAGCTTCAAAAGAGGGATAGTCTACTGGCTCAAGAGGAAAAACTCCTTATGTATATATGATGCACCATGTAGATATGTTGTACATATGCACATCAAAAAAATATGCTAAGAGAAAAAGAACAAAAAAGTGGTGGGTCGGATTAAAAATTTAATAATCCCACCGGAGTGTATATAGTTAAATAAAGCAAAGCTTATGTTACACATGACCATCTCATGAAGCTTGCAGCGAGAGACTCACCTACACTGGTTAGAGCTCCCAAGGATACATGGCTACACTGTTCATGGTTCATTCTCTTCTTCCCCCTCTTCTTGAGCCGGTTGTACTTGAACTTAGAAGGGAATACCCTTCTCCTCGAGGAAAGAGTTGCTAGACCGAGGCATTAGAGTTACCAGGTTGAGGGATGTGGTTTCTTTGTCACTTCTGAGGTGGGGAGCTACATATCACCTACACAGTACAAGGACAGATTCACGGTCATTAGAGTTTGTGTATGTAGACTTGTTCTGATCTGGTTTATTGAGGAGTCTTGACCATAGATTGGTGGAACTTAGAGGCTGTTAAGTTTTAAGCTTAAGTACAAATAAGGTTCCGATAAATGAAAAATCCAACGGTCTGATTGAGCTCCATATTTCAATTTAATGAAGGAATGTTTAATAATCAACCTTGATTTCTCCTCTTTTTCTTTTTCTTTCTCTTTTGCACTTCTTTTTCAAATAATGTGTTTACTAAGGGACTAGCAAAGCTAGCAAAGCTAAGTATAGGTAGGTGATGAATACCCATTCATCACTCTTTATTCTTTTATTTTAGCTAGTTATTTTGGCAAAAACACCATGTATATATATGTAAATATAATATATTATCAAAAGGCATGCATTTGTTAATATTAAATAATTAGCATATTTTTTGTGCATAAATAAAAGAATAAAGAGACACAAAAAAGAGGGAAATATTTATAATAAATTTTGAGCGACCTAATCCCAAGGGAGGGCCAAGCATTGGCCTGACCGCAAAAGAAACCAAGTAGAGGGAGATAGGGTCAATCATGCTTGTACATACACCTATATATAAATAATTTTATTTTCATCAAAATAAAAATAACAATCTGTTTTTGATTAATTTGTATATAGTTATAAAAATAAAATAAAAATGATAAAAATAGAACAAAAACAAAAATAAATTCTCTCTCTCACTCTTGTATATACCATTTATACATGTACCTATATGTATTTATTTTCCCTTGTGAATACATAATAAAAATCAAATAAAAATTATCTTATATCCCAAATTTTATGGTGTAAATAAATAAAATATACAATGGGAATAAGTATTCATAAATAAAATAATAAAAATAAAATTCAAAAATACCTAGGTATACATACATGTATATAATAATAAAATAATGTAAATACGTAATTTACATTTCAAAAAAATAAATAAAAATCACAAAAAATACTTTGAAAATAAATAGACATTTTTCATGTTGAAAATATTTTCAAATAAAATCATTTTCTATTTTAAAATGAATTTACAAATAATTTATAAATAAAATAATCTGATTGGTCCCTGGGGGATCGTTGACCCCCGGTCAACTCTCCCCCGCGGACCTCTTCTTCGCGTACCCGATCAGCGACCCGATTTCGCCGACTTTTCCCGGATCGGTCCCCACCCATTCCCTCGAACCACTGGGCTCCGATTGACCAGCATACATCTGAGATTCACGCCCGGCGTCTTTCCTAGGGATCCGAGCTCCAAGATTCATTGTCCGACTCCATCTTTGTCGGACCCTTGTCACTATTTAGCTCAGTACGCCACACACTTCATGTTATCTTTGGCCAACCACCCTCACCGCCAATGAGCTCCTCATATTCGCCCGAGTGACAGCAGCGTGAAGGAGAGTTGTAGGGAGGATGCAAGTGTCGGGAATCACTGATCCGGCGGCCACACTGCCGTGCTTCGCCAACATGCAAGCTTGAGCCTCTGGACCATTGATCCATCAAGGCGACGACCCCCGGAGGTCCCTGACCTCCATCACAGACAACCTCCTCCACTAGGTAGCGTAGATAGCTCGTAGTTTAGTTTGGACTTGGATTTTTCTATTTTAGCTCATTTAGCTCTGCCACCATCGCCCACCATCTCCGACCATCCATTTACCACTCCGACCAGCTCATCACCTTCACCAGACCCCTCTCCACCTTCTCCACCCATTCACCAATCTTGGTTCGTCCCGGATCGAGGAGTTCAATCCTCCTCTTTCGTCGCTCGTCGGAGGACCACACCGTGACCCATCCAACCACCCATTCCGCCCTTCACCGGGTCGAGGCAGTTTGCCCTGGACCCAACATTTTTCTCGTGCAGGAATAGCAGGCAAATGGGCTTCATCTGGAAGCCCGACTACTGAAGAACAACTACTCCAGGTCTGTTTCACCGCTGGGACATTCTAGGACTTCTCAGCCTCTTCTGAGCATGCCATTAGCTGTGGACTACCTTGGGCGTCATTTCCTCTCTCAGAGCAGCACCGGAGGAGCCCTCCACCGCGTGTATCAGGTCGGCGAAACTCGCCAATGACCTGTTCTTGGAGGATCTCCAGCCACCGTCCAATCGAGCTCCAGGTCCAGTTTTGATCTTAGCCATCCAATCTTCCACGCGGCGTCGCCTTCTTCCGTTGATCATTAATAACGAGGGTAATTTGCACTTAGGCACTCCTCAGTTTTTATATTTCAGTTTAGTCGTGTAAATATTTTTAGTCATTGTTTTCAAGTTGGAACATTTGCACATTGGACCATGTGCTTACTTTATTTGCTATTTAGTCCCTATGTGTGTGGAGCACGTGCCTCGACACGTGAGTTCGTGGGACATTTGCATATTTCATCCTGTACTTGTGGGGTGTTATTGTTTGGTATTTTATAAATAGGTATTACAAAAATACCCCTCTGTGCCTGAGTCACATGCTGAACTCGTGTGTTGTGGACTTTTTGCATTATTGGCCCTACAGTTTTTATAGGTGTGATCTCTTTGGCCCCATAACTAAGTTTCTTTGCACTTAGGTCCTTGTGTGCTGTGGCTTTTGCATTTGTCGAATAAAATATCAAATCAAATCCAAATCGAGTGAAATTTGGATATGTGGCTCCTGCCACTCTGTAAAAAAATACTAACTTTTTGGGACATTTTTATCGCTTTTTTTTATTTTTAAAAAACTCATAAACCTTAATTTTTGCTATTGTTTGGAAAAGAAAATCAACTAAAAATATAAAAACTTTCCTAAAAATTCCAAAAAAATTAGGAATTGTTTATTTTGTTGTTGTTGAGTTTCTCTCCAATTTTTGTGTCATATGGATTTATAGAACTCCTAAAAAAGAGAATACCCTAAAAATCTTACAAAAATTCTTAAAAATTCTAGAAATTTCAAAAAAAAGGCAAACTCTTTTTCTGTAGCTTAGTTTTTGTATCTAGTTTTCATAAAAATTGTCTCCAGTTTTTTGAGCTAATTAGATATTTTTGATTAGCCTTTCAAGTCTGGATGCACATTGATTCATTGTTTCCCTTTCTTATTTTTTTATAAAATCAACTAAAAATCAGAAAACCTTGAGAAAATTACCAAAAACACTTAAAATATAAAAAACACAAAACAATTTTATTTGAATTTTCTGCGACTTTTTGAGTGTTTAATAAATTGTTGAATTTGCTCTTTTCATCATTGTTCTTATATTTCCTTTATAATTAAAAATACAAAAAAATTAAAATACATAAAATCCACCAAAAATATTTTGTCTTTCATTTCATCTTTTTGACTACTTTGGAGGCCGATCCGGCCAATCCGTGCTCCTTGAGTTCGACCATGGTCGCTATACCAGGTTAAATAAATAGCGAAGACCGCTATCTGTGTTTTATCGATTTATCTTTGATTTCGTGGTCTTATTTTCTTGTTGAGTCCGATTTGTGAGATCCGGGTCGCAATGACCTCTGATTTATTTTATTCCTACTCAGGTCTTGTGGGATTCTCGGCTCATCAATGCCCAAAGAACTACACTGTGACTGAGAAAGAACTACTGGTGGTGTTGTTTTCATTAGAGAAATTTCGATCTTACATCTTAGGGTCCCAAAACATAATCTACACAGAATACTCTGCTTTGCAATATCTCTTCACAAAGACGGATGCTAAGCCTATACTCATTAGGTGGGTATTACTGCTCAAAGAATTTGATTTAGAAATTCGAGATAAAGCTGGAGCAAAGAATGTCGTGGACGACCACCTTTTGAGACTCCCTCCATCAATCACAGATACAATCCCAATTTCTGATAACTTTCCAGACGTAAGTATCATGTCTGCCTCTCAACTCCCTTGGTACGCACATATCGTCAATTACATCGTCACTTCCACATTTCCTGATGACTAGACAAAACATAAGAAAGACAAAACTAAAGCCCAAGCCCGATACTACCACTGGAAAGACCCTTTGCTCTTCAAAGAGGGTATTTATTTGATATGGGGATGATGTATCGCTAAATCTGAAGTCAACGATGTCCTAACTCACTGCCACATTTCTGGGTGCGGAGGAAACCATTCAGTGAAGCGCACAGCCGATAAGGTCTTATAATGTGGTTTCTATTGGCCTACGTTCTTTAAGGATGCCCGTCATTTAGCTCAATCTTGTCCCGCCTGTCAAACCAATGGAACAATGACCCGACACAACATGATGCCCCTCCAACATGTACATATAGTCGAAATCTTTGATACTTTGGGAATTGACTTCATGGGACCTTTTACCATCTCACAAGGCCATCAACACATCCTGCTCGTTGTTGACTATGTTTCCCACTGGGTCGAAGCCATTCCCACTCGCACTGCTGATAGCGCCACTGTTGTCAAATTCCTGACCAACCTTTTTTCTCGATTTGAATTACCTAAAGTGGTCATTGGTGATGGAGGAACACATTTTATGAATGCTTCGGTTAAGAATTTACCTATGAAAAATGGAGTCGAACACCTTGTCTCAATTGCTTATCACCCACAGACCAATGGAATGGTTGAGCTGTCGAATCGAGAAATCAAGACCATCCTCCAGAAAATTGTCCGCTCTGATCGTAAAGATTGGTCTCAACACTTACCTTCTGCTCTTTGGGCCTGCTGTATAGCTTCCCGCACATCCTTATGAATGAGCCCATATCGGTTAGTCTATGGAATGCTTTGCTATCTACTCGTTGAGATCCACCAGAAAACACTCTGGGCGGTCAAAAAATGTCATTTGGATTATGATGAGGATGGAAAGAGAAGACTATTGGTTTTATCTGAATTGGAAGAATCGATATCACAAGCCTGTGACAATAACTTGTTGTATAAAGAGAAAATCAAAAGACGGCATGATTTCGAGGAAAACATTTCAAGAGAATCAAAAAGTTTGGTTTTTCGATGCAAAAATGAAACTATTTCCAGGAAAGCAGAGATCAAAGTGGAAATGACCATACATTGTAACCAAAGTATTTCATAACAGTGCAATAGAAATCTGTGACCCACACACACAAGCCACTTTTATAGTCAATGGTCAAAGATTAAACCCGTTGTTGAACCCTCTGGTCCCATGCCTGTTTGTGCAACATACCTTTTACAGGAACAATAAGCAGTATACATCGCCGAGCTGAGGAGTTAAATCATGCATTCTCGTGAGCCTCTCCTCACAGGTATCTTTTCTTCTTATTTCTCACATGTTTATTTTCACTGCATTACATAAGTATGGGGGTACACTTCTTACCAAAGAAACAAAAAATACAAAAATACTTTTCACATCACTCCTTGTGGTCCTCCTATTACACCTTGTCTTCACCATGAGGACATGGCTTCTGATAAGCATGGGGGGTGTTTGTAGTTTTCAAAATTACATATTTTATTAAAAAAATTATTACATCTTCAAAAATTTTGCAAAATTTTCCCTAAAAAAAATTCAAAAAGCAAGAAAACCACCAAAAATACATCCTTCCCAGTTTTATCATATTTTTGAGAAATCAGATCTTCACTACATAAAATCATAGGCTAAGATTGAGTTGACCTTAATCCCCTTAATTCCATCAGGATTTCACTAGGCATGAGTTTTTAAGCTTTTTTCAGGTCCATGTGGACTTTATTCTCTCAGTTCCACTAACTCTATTGGTGAATGAACTTTTGTATCTAAGTAGATCACCTGAGCAACTAGTAGCACTCTTAAACTCTTCAGTGGATATTAAGCAACTACACATTGCACTTAGCTTGAATGAGTTTATTTTACGAGATACAATTACAATCTAGTTGAGGTAAGGAGTTTGATGAATCCACATTTCATCGTCTTTATTCTGTCACTTTAGCGTTTAAAACCCTATCAAATACATGTAAATACCTCTAATTATTGCATTTTAGCATTCAAGCTTATGTATGTAAATAGTGTACAAAATACAGTTTTTAAAGTCAAAATTATAGAATAAAGAAAAGAAAAGAAAAATAATAAAATATTGTAAATATTTTATGATCCGAGACCCCAAGACCTAGGCATCACGATGAATAGGTCGACAAGAAATAAAGTAGGGGAGATAAGGGTCAAAATACAATATAAATACCTCTTATTTAATTCATTCTTTATTTATTTTGGGACCTGTTTTTAGTCCCCCCATTATACTTAAAATAAAGAAACTTTGTACATGAAAGTTGTAGATAATTAAATAAAGAAAAATAAAAAATTTACTTCACACAAAAATATTATAGAGATAAAAAGTTATGATCTGAATAAGTTTCCAAAATCCCAACTTCCCGGACCTGTATCTCTCAAATTAAAACTCGAAATGCATCAAACTCACTTTAATAGTATATAATTTTAAATAAAATATTCAATGAAGGTGGTTTCGTATTTTGTGGAGCTACGGTTTGAAAGTTGAGTTTTGGACCCCTGTTTTATACCTGTACATATCAAATTATTCATTTTATTTATTATTCATTATTTTTATACTTTTATATTTTATAATTTCGTAAATACTATTTGAATATAAATGTGTATTAAAATCAGAATAAAAAACTAAAGAAAACGTAAAAAGAGTACATGTATCTAACACCTAGGTATAATACCAATACAAATACCTATGAAATTGATACTTCTATTTTATTAAATGTACAAAACACTTCAGAAAAAATAAAATAAAAATGTATTTAAGTGTATAAATTTTTTTATAAATTTATAAAATAATGGAAAAAAATAAATAAAGTAGATATACAGAATAAAAATAAAATAATAAAATATATAGATACGTATACCTATATAGGCCTAAAAATGTAACTTGTATTTTTATACCTCTTAAAAATAATTAAAAAATCATATTAAATTTCTTCAGAAAATAACAAATATTTTTTATTTTATAACCTAAAAATAATAAATTCATTTGCTATTTTAAATTGATTTTTGAAATAATTTTTGCAGGGTTTATCCTGGTTGGTCCACGTGGACCAACCAGGAGAGAGTCCATGTTGACAACGATCAACTAGCTGTCCTCCCCTATCTGCCCATGTCAGACCTCGTTTTGACCCCGATTTCTCGATTTCATCGAGGCTTGCTCTTACAACCTTTCAAGTTAGCATCTTCTTGACTTTTGATCCTCGATCAACAGGCATGCCCGCCCATGTACAACCTCTATCGATGGATCGACGTGACATCCGCTGCGCCTCGTTCTTCCTCGCCTATCCGTCAACCCCTTATATGCAGACCCGACTTCCATTTCAAAATTTGAGTCCCTTCGATCCACCTTCTTCCTTCCTATCGAGCTCTACGGGTGCCTGGAGGTGATGGCTCCACCCCCGTGTCGTTGGGAAAGTCGAGGACGGTCAGAGGTGTCTCCACCACCTTCGTCATCTCCGACGTCGAGGTTTTGCCCCTGAGGTATACCACCTTCGAGGGTTGCTCTTTTTTTCTCATTTCCTTGCGCATTTTATTTGCTAAAGCTTTAGGATCCTAATCCCCCAAGAATCGACACGTTTCGACCAGCAAATCGCTCAAACCGCACCTCGGTGGAGTTCTTCTCCGGCCACCATCTCGCACCGCCATTTCACGTCGCCTTTCCGCAACTGTGGGGTCCCAGCATTTTGCCCTGGACCCTCTCACCCCTTTTTGCAGGACCACGCGCATTGAAGAAGTACCTGGAGCTCATTTTGAGCTTCGCTGGAGACAAGAGGAGCCACCCAGCTCCACCTTGCCATCCAGCGAGCTCCGGCCCACGTCGGAGTCTTTTGGAGCTACCAGCAGGAAGAGGAGGACCCTAGGAGCGTCGCCGTCCACTTTTTCACTTCAAAGACTACTGGAGCACCGTGATCTGGAACGGGGATGCTCGCCTCGCTGGCGTTCTTCCCTGTTCTTCCTCCTTGCTCCTGCGCCGTTGGATAGGGCTGCCACTCCATATTGCACGCCAACCGCCAGATCCCCACGCTCCACCACCGTCCGATCGTCCCTGGGATCTGATCTAGGCTGATCATCGCCGAAGCGTCATCGGCCATCCGCTGCTCGCCACGTGAATAAGTGACGATGCCAGCACTGTTCGATCTCGTAGTTGTGGGTATTTTGCACTCTACACCCATGCCCCTTTTTGTATTTCAAATTTGTCCATTAACTTTCAGACGTAGTTTAAATATTTTTAATATTTGCATTTAGACCCCCAGGATTTTAGTATTTGCAAACAGGTCCCTATCCACGTCACCTCACGTACCTGTGCGCTTGAGGGGACTGGGTATTTTGCAAGGGACCCCCTGCGGGTTTTCTTATTTCGTTTCAGTCCATGAACTCATTTATCACGAGTAATATTTTTGGAAAAATTGAACTTAGCCCCTTGAAGTTTTGATATTTGTGTTTCGATCCTCGTCAGGCGCGTACTAGTCACGTGCGGGGTTGGATTTTTGCAAGCGTACCCTTGCGGGTTTGATTATTTGCAGATAGTCTTGGATTTTCGTAATTAAGTTATCAATTTTGATGAAAAATTCCATGGTGGCCCTTGTGTTTCATGCTAATTACAAAATAGTCCTTAGCAGCAGTGTCATTTTTATTTATTGTCTCTATTTAGTTCATGCATCTATAAATCCCAAAAATTATAAAATAAATATCATAAGCTCATGTTGCATTCTAATTTCATGGCATACTTTTATTTTGCATTTTATTGCATTTTATTATTTATAAAAAAAATCAGAAATATGCATTTTCAGCATTGTTTGCATTAGAAAATACCTAAAAATTATAAAACATTTTTGCAAAATTCCAAAAAAAAAATATTTTGTTTTTTTCGTGTGTTATCACTAAAGACCAAAAATCATTAAAAAAATTCAAAAGGAAACTCCTAAAAATCACAAAAACCCTAAAATCTTCATAAAATCTAAAAATTTACATAAAAATCCTAAAAATATAATATCAGTTTCTGAATTTTCCCTATTTTATTACCTTTATGTTAAAATTAATTTGAGATATTTTGGACACTATTTGATATTTTTTATCCTCATTTTAATTTCGGCCAGCAATTTGTTTCACTGTTTACTATAATTTTTTACTTTAAAAATACCCAAAAAAATAGGAAAAATCTAGAAAAATCACAAAAACATTATAAAAACATAAAAACCCCAAAAAGAGTTTTTTTCCTAATTTTTGCTTGCGTGTGCTTATTTGTACTATATCTCTTTCCTTCTTTATATATATACTCCATTAAAGAAAAAGAAAATAAAAATACAAAAATAAAATATAAAATAAGAAAATAAAAAAAACAGAATATAAAACTATAAAATAAAAAATTATTAAAAAAATATATAATTAAAAATCCACAAAAATAGATCAAATGTAGGCATTTGATCACATTCACATTTTTTAGCACTTTTGCCTTAATCTATCTTGCTTGCTCCCTGAGTTCGACCTCTACACATACTTGCACTATACACATCTTTTTTGTAGAGTTATAATAAATTTTAACTCCATATATTGCTTTACATTGTTTCATCATTATTGTGGGTTAATTGTTGACTTAATCAGGATTTACCAAGGGTCGTCGCAACGACTTTGTCTCCTCCTTGTGTGAGACATTTAGACCCTCGTAGTTCTCGATTAATCAAAGTTGTCCTCTTGGTTGTGTCGATGCCTAAACCTTGCCTATAGTCAGTAAAGGAGCTTGACTCAAGAGCAACATAATCTCTCTAGTCTATGTGTGTTAGCAAATAAGCCAGTATCGTGCCCCCAAAGTCAATATTAAGTCGATACTACCTTGAAGACAAACCCAATACAAAAACACCACAAAAAGACATATCACAATACAAAAAGAATGCCAAAAGCCACCAATCATGCAAAGATGTGCGAAGCAAAAGCAATGAAAGAAGACCACCAAATAACCCTTCTCCACTAAAAAAGCCATGGTAGCAGCCCAATGATGCTACCTAATTTCTTAAAAGAAGCCCAAAGCGGCCCAAGGTTATGCTCTGTAAAAGGAAAAAGGGAGAGCAACAGACCAAAGTGGTCTATGGAAAACCTCAAAAATTAAGTCCCAGTCTCCATTAAACTATGACCTATTTTTTCTATGCTGACATACTTGGGTGAAAAGAGAATATGCCTGAATTCAGGTGAGGACTGAGGCTATATGTGTAGGGAATCATTTGGTACCTTGATAGATTGTGTTGTTAGCTCATTCTCTTAACTCACGAAAGCTAAAAAATCATTAACACTGTTTATATCCATTCAAAGTCAAAGACAATACTTGTTTCTTAGGGATGAGCTAACATGCTCGACCTTTTGAAACCATGTCTGATTTTGTTAGAACTGAGAGGATGTTAAAACTACAAAATTCAAGTAAAGTCGACAATTCGAACAAATCATTAATCCATGGGTTGACTCTACTGATGTTTGTGTATTTGTGTGGTTAGGATCTGAAAACTCGAGACTTTGTGGGTATGTCTGCTGCAAACCCTCACCTGATCTATCTTGGCTATTTTCCTTGTCCTTCATTATTACTTATCTTATTCTTGCTCGGGACTAGCAAGATTTAAGCATGGAGGTGTGATGAGTACATATTATACTGGTATAATAGTATACAAAATACATAAAGAATTCTATTAATGTCTGATACATATAACTCAATCATCACTTAATCCAGATATTATCGATTCTGCAAATACAACAAGAAAATCACCTCTAAAAATGCATAATTAAATTAATGACCAAATTATCTCTTCATCATCAAATCCAACTACTCATTGAAATACTTTATCAAAACAAATTGCATGATCATTAAATTCAATTTAGCTCTACACAATTTGTTAGGAAGAAATGAAGAGGAAACATTGTGCAAAATTCACATTCTTTATTCCTTCTCCCTTTCCCATACAACACATGGCTCAAGAAGCATTTAAAACCTATCATCTCGTGTTCCCCATGCACCTTTTTCCCATGCAAATATTAAATCATATCCATTGGTAATATGTGTTGTCTTTATGTGCACGTGAGAAGGGGGGCCACCTACAACACCTATATAATGACCCCCTCCTATGCAAATAGGGGCACTTCTTCCTCCTTGCATCACGAACCCGCTACCTCTTATACCCTCTCGTCCCCAACGCAGGCCAACTTCTCCTCGACTTCCTCCTTGCTCTAAAGTGCAGCAACACCGTCGACGTGTGCTCCTCCATCCCACGCACAACCCGTGCGTTTTTGTCCTCCGTCGCACATCCCTTGGGCTCTAGCGCACACCAGCATTTTGCATAATCGTCGTTGCCGCTATTGTTATCATCTCGCATCCAGATAGAGAAGCACCTCCTTTCTCATTTCATTTTACATCTCTCTTTCACTTTGGTGTATTAGTAACTCTTGTTTAAGTTAAACTTGATGAAACAACTATTTAGTAAAATCCCTTATTTATTCTAGTTTGTTTCTTAACATATGCAATCTAGATCTTATATCTCATTATTCTCTCCTTAAACATTGCAAATCTCATCTCATTTCCTCCATCTTAATTTACGATTGAGCCTCTGTTATCTTATGTTGTTGTATTCATGCCCTCCTTCATTTACTTTAAGTTCTAAAATTTGCGATTGAGCCTATGTTCTCTCATATTTTTTCTTTTGTCGCAATACATTAAAATTTGCATCAAGTTTGAAAGAAGAACAAAAATTACGAGTTTGCTTAGTCCCTGCGGATATAAACCTCTATTTGCACTATACATCTCGTGTACTTTTATTATGCTTGTGGTTGTAACTTTATTTCTTTGATTACGGTTTTCGTGGGATAACAATGACGAGGTAAAATCAACTTCTTAAACCGCGTTAAATCACATCAACAGCTATAATTAGAACATGAACCTAAGGATCTGTTATTAAACATTTAGAACAACAATAGTAATTCCATTGGTGATTTTATAGTTGGAAACAAAAGCAATGAATACATCGGTTATCAATGATTGTCTAGTAAGGAGTATGGAAACTTAGTTAACAAATCATGGTTGTTTACGTTACTCCTTGAAGAGGAAAACCATAGGTTGATAAGATTACCTTTATTTCTTTGGTTGTATATTTTCGGTTCAATTGGCATGGCTGAGGTTGCCCTGTGTATTAATCTGACTCCATTCGAATAAATGTCATTACTCGTTAATGTGAACAACCAACAAAAAAACTAATTGGTCCCGGTTATATTATCTTGAAATCAATCATGAATAAAATCATAATAGTATACATAATCAAACGGATCTGATTGTATCGGGCAGCGTATGATGACTATGTAAGCATCAACGCAAATGTCTATAACAAGAATATATAATATACCAAATATACATGATGGATTATATCTTCCAAAATAGGAAGCTCGATATTTTATTTTGCATGAAATTTATTTGGGTTATTACGAAACTCGTTAGGCGTTTCCCGGAAGGGAGAGAGAAGGAAAAAATTTTACCGAAATAGGGACGGCGCGAAAATATTTCCCGGAGTAGGGACATATCGGCAAATGGTTTGCCGTGGAGCGGCAAATGATTTGCCGCACTAGATGGACGGACGGGAGGGGGCTGGGGATTTCAGATTTTTGTCGCGGGCGCAGATTTCAGCCGTCCGTTTCACACGGCAAACAATTTGCAGCGAGCGGCAAACCGTTTGCCGCACAAGAAAGAAGAGACGGCAAATGATTTGCCGAGATGTCACCATGTTGGGCATTAAATTTCATCCATCCCCATTTTGGGGATTTTTTGGTCAACATGTCCCCATTTGGGGCATTTCAGCAAGGCTCGAACGAAACAATTACGTGGCATTTATGCTTCGGTTACTACAATCGTACATGCACAAGTAAAATTTTTGTATTATTCCAGTAAGCTTTAAGGATCTATAATGGACGACAGAATATTATCCGATTTTTAGATGTCTAGTAACTATGAGAATTTACAGGTTGCAAAAAGTTATCCTTGCAAGTTTATCATTTACCAAGAATACCTATGGCAATGGGAATAACCACTACATTGATTCCCCAAAGCAAATCAAGGCATGGTAATGAATTAAGAAAGACACTGAGGCAGAAGGAAATGCAAGGGTTTGATATTGATCGAATAGCCTTATAGTCATGTGAAAATCAACAAGAAGAAATGAATAGATTATTGTTGCTAGTATATGAATCATCTCATAAGAAAATCAAGGCTCTAAGAATGTTCAAGTATATGGGAATAAAATACATAGGACTAACAACAAGAGGATGGTAGTCGTTACAAATTAAGGTTCATGGTATAAGGATATGTAAGGATAAAAAAAATTCAAGCACAAAAGGATGAGAATCGTGTGAAACCAACAGCAATAGGGGGGTTTATCATTACCTCCGAGGATGTTCCCTCAGGATCTCCTCTCACACGAAAATGATTCGTTGCTCAATTGTAAGGTGAATGCACGTAGAAAGGTGACCTCGAGCTTTCCTACGCGATGATTGTCGTGCATCTTCGATCGGGGCACCTTCTCCGATGTCGACGACGGCCCTCCGACGAATAAACTTACCAAGGTAGTGGTGCTCCAATGAAAGGGAAGGATGGTGGTGGTTAGGGCTTTGAGAGAGTAGCCTATCACCTTCTATTTATTGAAGGATAGGGGAATTGGATCCACTTTCAGACCCAGTTCGGATCCATACATGGATCTTGACCATCCAACTTAAAACATAGATATCTTGATCTAGAAATGTCGTAATTGGATGTTCTTAGGCTCGTTGGAAAGATCTCGACGAGATATACAAAATGGCATTATTATTTGAATTTTTTGAATGTCAAAATTACTTCAGACTTTAGTTTCAAAAAAAATTACTTCAGATTTTAAGAAAAAGAAAATACAGGGTTTCACATCATAAAAATCTTAAAGGAAGTCTCGTCCTCGAGACGTAGGATTTAATGTATGTGTTTTGAATGTGACTATATTCAGGTATAAAAATATTAAAGAGAACGAAACCCATAAAAATCTTAAAGAGAATTGAAATTAGGCTCCGTGATCATACCTTCAAAAAGATAATGGTATTATTGTTGCATATCTGCCTCAGGCTCCCATGTGGCCTCCTCAACGTTTTAACTTTGCCACAATACATTAACCAAAGGAATGTCCTTCCGTCGCAACTTCTTGACCGCCTGGTCTAAAATCTGAACGGGTACCACAAGGAAAGACAAATTTGGTTCAACCGCGAGGTCCTCATAACTGATCATGTGATGAGGGTCTCGAATATACTTCCAGAGGTTTGACACATGGAATACATCATGCACGCCTGCCAAGTGAGAGAGAAGTGCTACTCGGTATGCTACCTTCCCAATACGGGCAAAAATCTCGAAAGGGCCAACGAACCGTGGCGCCAACTTGCCCTTGACACCAAATCTTTGAATACTTCTCATTGGAGATGCTTTTAAGAATACAAAGTCTCCGGCCTCAAATTCAAGATCATGATGTCTATGATTAGTGTAGCTCTTCTGACGGCTTTGTGCAGTCAATAATTTCTTTCTAGCCGTTTCTACCGCCCTTGTTGTATCCTCAATTATCTGAGTAGAATAAATATCATTGTCACCCACTTCTTGTCAACACAAGGAAGTGGTGTATCTCCACCCATACAATGCCTCAAAAGGTGCCATGCCAATACTAGCATGGTAGTTGTTGTTATAAGTGAACTCCATCAAAGGAAGGTGATACTTCCAAGATCCTTGCCACTCAATGCCACATGCTCTGAGTAGGTCCTCAAGGGTCTGAATTGTCCTCTTCGATTGCCCATCAGTCTGTAGATGGTAGGCTGAACTAAGACATAGTTCAGTTTTTAGGGCCTTCATGAATTCTCCCCAATAACACGATATTAAACGAGAGTCTCTATCAGATACAACCTCTATGGGAATCCCATGCGAGTGAATAACATGCCGAATATATAACTTAGCCAGATCTACAGGAGTGCATGTCATGTTCACGTGAATGAAATGTGCGGACTTGGTCAATGATGAATCCACATTTCATCATCTTTATTCTATCATTTTGGCACCAAAAACCCTAGCAAATGCCTGTAAATAGCATTAAAACCATCATCTTAGCATCCATGCATGTGCATTCAGATTGTGTATAAATCACTGTAATTAAGGCCAAAATTATAGAATAAATAAAGAAAAGAAAAAGAATAAAATATTGTAGATATTTTATGACCCAAAACCCCCGAGACCTAGGCATCTTGATGAATAGGTCGACAAGGAATAAAGTAGGGGGAGATAAGGTCAGAAACACAGATAAAAATACCTATACAATCGATTCATTCTTTATTCATTTTGGGACCTATTTTTGGTTCCACTTTTTGTACATCAAATAAAGAAACTTTGTACATGAAAGTTGTAGATAATTTAATAAAGAAAAATACAAAATTGATTTCACAGAAAAATAATGTACAGATAAAAAGTTATGGTCTGAATAAAAATCCAGAATGCCAACTTCCCAGACCCGTATCTCACAAATAAAAACTCCAAATGCAGCGTACTCACCTTTAATTGTATATAGAAGAAAATAATCTAATTAATGGTGGTGGTTTCGCATTTGGCGGAGCTACGGTTTGAAAGTTGACTTTTGGACCCTCATTGTATAAGTGTACAGATTAAAATATTCACTTTATTCTTTATTCATTATTTATCCAATTTTATATTTTTATAATGTTGTAAATATTACTTATAATATATAGGTACATTAAAATCAGAATAAAAATGCAAAGAAATCACAAAATAAAAAATACTTATATAAAAGGTACATAGGTATACTACCTATACATATACCTATACAAAACATACTTGTATTTTATTAAATATATAAAATATATCAGAAAATTAAAATAAAAATATATTTGTGTATATATAAGTATTTCGTAATTTCATAAAATGATAAACAAAAATAATAAAAATAAAATACACAAAACAAAAATAAAATACTAAAATATGTAGACAATATACCTATATAAGGGTATAAAAGCAACTTGTAAAAACATAATTCATAAAAATAAATAAAAATCAGAATAAAATACTACATAAAAAATTAAACATTTTTTATTTTATAACCATAATTTAATTCAGCCTATTTCTATTTTTTTATGAATTAATAAAGATTTCGTTTTATCTTTTCCCTGGTTGGTCCACGTGGACCAACCAGGAGCCCCCGACTGTTGACCAGGCGGGTCAACAGTCCGTCCTTCGGGTACTGTAGCTCGGGCGCCTGGTTTTTTGGCCCACCTTGGTGGACTTTCCTAGGTCGCGCCGCTCATCCTCTGCCACTGCTTCCTTCATGGAAGTTGTGCCCCTTCGATCCATCTCCATCGCCGCTCCATCAGATCCACCCAGATCTTCTTCCTCCACCCGTGACACCTCCTCGAAGTCACGTCCTCGCTTCTCTTCAAATATGACCCCCTCACTTCCTCCCCTCGGTTGAGTCCCCTTGGTCCACCCCTCTCCGCCTCTCTTGTGCTCCAGGCCTCGCCGGAGGTGACAGCTTCGCCGCGAGCCTCTCAGCCAGGGCGTCCGAGGTCGAGGACGACTCCAGCACCTCCGCCAACCGCCGGCGTCGAGGTAAACTTCTTCCTCTGGCTCAGGCCATCGAGGGCATCATCCCGCTTATTTCCTTCTCGCATCTTATTCCTGTTAGCTTAATCTTCGAAAACCCCCAAAAAAATAGAAGCTCCATCGACTAAATCGCTCGATCAAGCACCTCGGCCGGAGTGCACCTCCGGCCGTGCATCCCCATCTCGTTCCACGCCTTCCCGCTACCATCCAAGGGTCCAGGCAGTTTACCCTGGACCCTTTGACCATTTTTGCAGGTCAACGCTGAAGCACAACGTCTGGAGCTCGAGTTTTGAGCTCGCCGGAGCCCAACGAAGCTGTACAGCTCCGCCCGGACCCCGCGAGCACCACGGCCTCCGCCGTGGTCTTTTGACGACTCCAGAGCCTAGAGGAGGGCCTGAGGAGGCCGCAGCCCGAGTTTGAAGCTCAAACGCCACCGGAGTCGGCCGGAGGAGCTCGAGGAATCTCGCCCAGCCGGGGCTCCGCCGCGTTCTTCCAGTCGCCGTCGCCGCCGTTCGATCGAGGAGGCCCCTCCAGATATAACGTAGACCGTCAGATCATCGCGCCCATCCACCGTCAGATCGTAGCTGAGATCTGATCTCAGACGTCCGCACGTGAAGCGTCATCGGCCGTCCAGATCGTGCCACGTGTCAAGTGGCCTCTTCATCGCCGTTGGATCGCGCGCCGAGGGTATTTTACATCCTCACCCTCGCGCATTTTTGTATTTAATATTTAGTCTAAAAACTTTCGTCTGTAGTTTAAATATTTTGTAATATTTGCAAAACAACCCCTAGGCTTTGTTTATTTGCGTTTGGGTCCCTCGCCACGTCACCTCACGTGACCTGTACACGTGAGGGGGTGGGCATTTTGCAAAGGTACCCTCGGTTGTTTGTGTATTTCGTTTAAGTCCATGAACATGTATGTCAAGTTGTAATATTTTGGAAAAATTGCATTGAACCCCCCTGAGCTTTGTAATATTGCAAAAATACCCCTCCCAGGCGCGTGCAAGTCACGCGCCCTGGTGGGTAAGTTGCACATTTACCCTTGCGGGTTTGGATATTAATGTTTAATCCTTGAAATGCAAGATTCAGAGTAAAGTTTTGTGGAAAAATTGCGTACGTGCCCCTGTATGTTTTACTATTTGCATGTATGCCCTTGCCAGCACTGTTTGATGATTGGAGTCTTGTTCTAATTAATTAAAATATCATCCTAACTCCAAAAATTCCACAAAAATAGACTTAAGCTCCTGTGCACCTATACTTTCACGCCACCTATTTAGTTTTTGATTTTATTTTAGTTTTATATTTATTAAAAATCAAAAACTCTCATTTTGTGCACTGTCTACCTTAGAAAATACCAAAAAAATATCAAAACACCTCCAAAAATTCCAAAAAAATCACCTAGTGTCTATTTTATCCTATTCTAGTGTCAGTCCAAAAACCACTAAAAATCTCAAAAGAAAAATACTAAAAATTGAAAAACACTCAAAAACTTCAAAAAAATATAAAAAATAGTAGAAAAACCCAAAAATAGCAAACTCAGCTTCTGTTTATTCCTAATTTTGTTCTCTTTATTAGAAAAATAGTGTGAAATATTTTTGCTACTGGTTGCTATTTTTAAATCACATTTTTGTCACAGCCAGCCTTTATTTCCACTGTTTGCCTTATTTCAGACTTTAAAAATACCAAAAACATCTTGAAAAAGCCCCAAAAATCACAAAAACAGTAAAAAACCTTAAAATACCAAAAACATTTATTTTCTGAATTTTTGAGTATTTTTGTGCATTTTTTATAAATATCTCACCTTGCCTTGTATTATATCCCCTTGTTTTCCAATATTTGAAAAAGAAAAAAAAATATAAAATATAAAAATTAAAAAATCAAAAATCAAAATACAAAATTAAAAATTAAATAAAAAAAAAATTTATTAAAAATTAAAAACCCACAAAAAAATTGATTGACTTGCTTGCTTAGTGTATACACATCACACACTCACACACTTGTGCATTCATTTGCTTGGACTACACTGTTTGCTCCCTGTGTTCGAACTCTCTGCATACTTGCCCTTTACATCATTTGTGCAGAGTTAAAAATAAATCTTAACTCACACCTGTTTTTCATTGCTTGATTTGCTTGTGGGTTATTTGTTGACTTTAGTCCGGATTTAGTGTGGTCAACACACCGACTGAGTTCACGCTTTGTGTGAATTTAAGACCACCTATTTTTGGCTAAATCAGTCAACCGGTCCACGATAACCCAAATTGCATCATATCGACCAACTGTACGAGGTAAGGATATCAGGAAGTTCATAGAAATAAGCTCACATTTCCACAATGGAATAGGAAGTGGCTGTAACAAGCTAGGAGGACGCTTGTTCTTTGCCTTCACCAACTGACACGTAAGGCAACGACTAACATGTTCTGCAACATCCTTCTTCATCCCCTCCCACCAGAAGTGCTGACGGAGGTCTCTATACATCTTGGTGCTTCTTGGATGGATAGATAATCTAGAATAGTGAGCCTCATCTAGTATATCTCTCCTTAACTCATCATCATCTGGGATACATACACGGTCTCCCTTCCATAAGATGGACTCAGAAACTCTGAATCCATCAAACTCCTCCTTCAGACATCGATGGAACAAGTCTTGTAATGTATTATCTGCTTGCTGACCATGCTACAGTACTATTAAAGGGGTGCCACTCACTAAGTTATGTGAGCATATCCCAAGTCTGTAGCTATGTTGCGGTCACCTCGGTATGTGCTCTCCTACTCAAAGTATCCGCTACTATATTTTCCTTACCCAGATGATAAGAAATCGTGCAATCGTAATCTTTCAACAGTTCCATCCATTATCTTTGTCTCATATTGAACTCTCGTTGGTCAAAGGTATATTTGAGACTCTTATGATCTGTAAAAATCTCAAACGTGACCCCATATAAGTAGTGACGCCATATCTTCAGTGTGAAGACTATAGCCGCCAACTCCACGTCATGAGTAGGGTAATTTCGTTCATGGTTATTCAATTATCGTGATGCATATGCCACGACCTAACCATGTTGCGTCAACACTGCTCCTAAACCCTCCTTTGATGCATCAGTATACATTGTAAAGTCTAAGGTGCCTGAAGGAAGGTTGAGAATCAGAGAACTGGTCAGTCTCTCTTTCAACATATGAAAGCTCAGCTCGTACTTATCGCTCCAAATGAAAGGTACATCTTACTGTGTCAGATGAGTAAGTGGTAGAGCTAATTGCGAGAAGCCCCTAACAAAACGTTTGTAGTAGCCAGCAAGGCATAAGAAACTATGTATCTCGGAGACTGTCTTGGGCTGCTCCCAGGACATTATTGCCTCTATCTTGGCTGGATCAACTACACACCTGCTTCCGAAATTACATGATCGAGTATTAATAAGCCAAAACTGACACAGACTGTATTTTGCATACAACTTGTGTTCTCTGAGTGTCTAAAGAATAGTATGAAGATGTTGTTCATGCTCATGCTCGTTACATGAGTAGATCAAGATATCATCAATGAACACCACCAAGAAACGATCCAAGTATGGACGGAAAATTCTATTCATCATGTCCATTAACATGGCAGGTGCGTTCATGAGTACAAAGGCATGACCACAAACTCATAGTGATCGTATCTGGTGCAAAAAGTAGATTTAAGCACATATGTATTCTTGATTCTCAATTGATGATAACTTGATCGCAGGTCAATCTTTGAGAATACTACCGCGCCTTGCAACTGATCGAAAATATCATATATTCATGGGAGTGGATAACGGTTCTTTAATGTCCTTTTATTCAATTGCCTATAACCGATGCACAATCGCATAGACCCATCCTTCTTCTTTACGAAGTGGACCGGCGCTCCCCAAGGTGATGCACTAGGGCAAATAAATCCCTTTTACAATAACTCCTGTCGTTGTACATTGAGATCCCTGAGTTTAATTGGTGATATCCGATATGGATGGATGGATATGGGTTGTGTATCAGGTATAAAGGCGATCCTGAACTCGATTTCCCTCTCTGGTAGTAGTCTAAGTAACTCCTCTAGAAATACGCCAGGAAAATCCCGCATGACTCTGACGCCTTCAATCATGCGATCCTAGGCAGGTAAATCCATAGCATAAGAGAGAAAACCTACGCAACCTTGATCGAGCAAGTATTCGGACTTCAATGCTGATACATATAACACCTCAGTATATGGGGTACGTTCATCAAAATGAAAGGGAGGTATGCCTGGGAGATGGAACACTACCGTCTTCTCGAAGTAATCAAGGCATGTGTGATGTTGCTCGAGCCAATCCATACCTAGGATGACATCAAATTCTTCTAACTAAATGAGTAAAAGAGATGCGGACATTAGGTGCCCGCCAATTTGCACTGCTACATCCTCCATTACATCTCGCATGATGAATAATTGGCCCCTTCGACCCTTGATGTAGTAAGGAGATGAAACACATATTGGTTCTTTATCTAACTTGGATACTAGTCGATGTTCTATAAAAAAGAGTGTATAGCTCCCGAATCAAATAAGGAATGTAAGGATATACCATGCACTGAAATCATACCTCGCACTACAGCTCCTGAGGCATGGGCCTGCTCCTACGTGATTGCATTCAGTTGACCCTGAGGCTGTGGTGGGGTGTTAGAACCTGCAGCACTGAAGGTTGGTCGTGGTCGAGGATGTTGAACGCCTCGACCTCCACGACGAGAAGCTGATCCATGTGACTGTGCATATGAGAAAGTTGGTCGTACACTTGGTTGTTAGCACCTGAGATGCTAGGAAGTAAGGGGTACATGGCCTTGAAATGACCAGGCTGTTGGTAGTGGAAACACCTACGATCTCTTGGCGGAGAAAAGGAGCCTCCTGAGACAAGGCTATCACCTTCCGTCTTGCGATTCTGGGAGTGTGTGGAAGAGCAGAAGAAAGTAGTACAGTGACTCGCCTGTCCTTGACCCAAAGTAGGTGTAGGAGCAAACCTGCTAATGGTTGGAGAGTTCAACATTGGGTGGAAATGACGCTCTCTACGAGCTCTATAGAAATCTCAGCGAGTAGATCTCCCTAACTGATGTGGTTGGAAATATGATGGACTCCCCTGAAGCCGACTATGAGTTGCCTCCATCTTAGTGGCTTTAGCAGCTACTTCGTTGATGGAAGTGAAATCTAATGTAGATAGCTGGTATTACATATTGTCACGTAGTCCTCAGATAAACTTCTGTAAATTCTCCTCAAGACCAGTAGTCGCTGGTGAGTGGCGGGAGAGTTCGGTGTAGCGAATAACGTTTTCTTGGGTCGTCATTGACACCTGCTTCAGCTCAGTAAACAGCCTTCTCTGACCCTCAACCTAGTGGTCAGGATAGAACTGGCTAAGGAACTCGTCAAGAATTATTTCCCATGTTATGGGATCCTCCAGATGTTCCTTGATGGCGTACCACCAACATTCAGCATAACTTGCTAGTGAAAATTCTATGAATGTAAGCCAAGACTCTTCAGGAGCATGGATCATCTGTAAGACCTTGGATACGTGATCCATCCATAGTTCAGCTTTATCTGGTGTGCCAGTGCTGAAGAATTGGGGCCCTTAGACCTCTGGTAGGCTGCATAAGTCGTCTGATGTTTCTGCAATGCCTCTAAATCCTCCGACCCTTCCGGGTCCAAAGACACCGAAGGATGAACATTGTCCTCTTTCTCACAAGAAGGTTGATAAGAGTAATCTTCCTGCTAAAGTAGACTCTATTTCAATTCCTCCTGACGTTGTTTATACCATGCACGACTTGAACTAGTAAGACCAATTGTTGTGTAACATCAGGGTCAACATGAAGTTACATGATTCCCTGCAAGAATCATTATAATAGAAATTATTTCCATGATTAGAGAGACAATGGATATGTTGAGCATGACTTGAATTATTCTCAGTAACTAATGATGAAATCAAAAGACTTGTCATTGTAATTATAATTCAAATCCCACTGATAATCTAATATGCAAAAGAGAGAATGGAGTATCGGACTTTGATACCATCTGTGATGCCCTGCCCCTCTGGCTGCCGAAACCGATGGGATGAGAACGTCGAACCTACGGTCCAAATACATCCATGATCTATGATACTCAGCAAACCATCTTATGTATATTAGATTAACATTTGAAATATAAATAGAGTAATATAATATGGAAAGGAAAATGCACCATCCATTCTCATTGAAAATAATCATCAAGTCCATGTCCACAGAAAGAGATACATCATATAATTATAAATTTTGTATAAAAAGCTCTCCACATATCTCACTACAATGTCTATCAAAGAAGCATAAAATAATGCGGAAGTAAATAAGTTTCTCTAAGTAGAACGCACCCTGTTTGGTGCAAGTATGACGTGCAAGGTCTGATCTCCGCAAAAGCCACTACTGTTGCGGCTGCTGCTCAGCTACACATGATGGGTTCAATCGAGCATAACGTTATGAGCAATTTCCCAATAACGAGACAAAAACTACAGTAACTAATGTTGGAGGAAGTAAAGAATGTATACACAACTCTATCTGAAAACAAAAACATATATTTTAGAAAACGAGAAAGCCACCCTGTTATTTTGGTTCACCTTGGATCATACAACAATTGTTTTTATTTATTGATTTAATAATCATTTGAGTATTACTACAATGGTATTGATATTTCTACACATTGGTTATGCTCTACAGTGGTATACAATCACAAATTCCAGTATCTGATCATTACTCATTCCTCGTATTATTTTAGCACATGCAAATATGAGACTTGCAGGCCTCCACTACGTAGGAACTTGATATTCATCTTGAGTAACTCTCAAGACCACTTTCAATTAGGATAGGAAAAGATCACAAGCCCAATTCTCCAACTTCAAATCACATCCCGGAACACCACTCACAATAAATATTACTCGAAATAGAATTTGATGCGGCCACATCTAATTCTACTCCGAGTCTTAATATTGTGTATAAGTGCGAAACCCAAAACTCCAATTGCACAACCTGCCCACTCCGTCGAGCGACTCTGGATACTACCGGACTACTAGGTGCAACACATCACCCAACTCGTCCATTGGGGTCGCAACCTTCAAGCTATCACTCCGGGGCCCAAGGGTGCATGCCCAAACCCCTGCGACGCCTTACTCCTATTTCCCAATCTTAGTGAAAATTGAATCGTTTGTATACTAGGTTTTGTAATCCTACAGACATTATCCGTTCAGTTCCCTTTTTTCCCTACACATGATCCATGTGATATCACAAGAAAATATTTAAAAGCATTTTCCAGCATAGGAATAAGCATTTCATAAGTTCATAAATGAATGGTATTTTATACGAACAACGATATTACAACAGTATTTGATCACTTGAACCCGCAATGCTATAATCAGAACTTGAACCTAAGGATCTGTTATTAAACATTTAGAACAACAATAGTAATTCCATTGGTGGTTTTATAGTTGCAAACTAATGAAAAGATTACGTCAATTATCAATGATTGTCTAGAACTGTGAGGAGTATGTAAACTTAGTTAACAATTCATGGTTGTTTACATTACTCCTTGAAGAGGAAAACCATAAGTTGATAAGATTACCTTTATTTCTTTGGTTGTATATTTTCGATTCAATTGCCATGGCTCAGTTTGCCTTATGTATTACTCTGAATCCATTCGAATAAATGTGATTACTCGTTAATGTGAACAACCAACAAAAAAACTAATTGCTCCTGGTTATATTATCTTGAAATCAATCATGAATACAATCATAATAGTATACATAATCATACGAACCTGATTGTATCAGGCAGCGTATGATGACTATGTAAGCATCAACGCAAACATCTATAACAAGAATATATAATATACCAAATATACATGATGGATTATATTTTCCAAAATAGGATGCTCGATATTGTAATTTGCATGAAATTTATTTGGTTATTATGAAAATCATTACTAGGATTTTGACTTGAATGATGGCTCGTAACCCTCTACTTATGGACCACTAAGAAGTGTGTAATGATGCCAGCAACTTAACAAGGCTCGAATGGAATAATTACGTGGCATTTATGCTTCGGTTACTACAATCGTACATGAACAAGTAAATTTGCTGTATTATTACAGTAAGCTTTAAGGATCTATAATGGATGACAGAATATTATCCGACGTTTAGATGTCTAGTAACTATGAGAATTTACAGGTTGCAGAAAGTTATCCATGCAAGTTTATCATTTACCAAGAATACCTATGGCAATGGGCATAACAATGACATTGATTCCCCGAAGCAAATCAAGGCATGGTAATGAATTAAGAAAAACACTGAGGCACAAGGAAATGTAAGGCTTTGATATTGATCAAACATAGAATTATCGTCATGTGAAAATCGACAGAAAGAAATGAATAGATTATTGTTACTAGTATATGAATCACATCATAAGAAAATCAAGGCTCTAAGCATGTTCAAGTATCTGGGAAAAAAATATGTGGAACTAACAGCAAGAGGATGGTAATCATTACAAATTAAGGGTCATGGTATAAGGATTTCTAAGGCTCAAAAAAATTATACAAGCACAAAAGGATGAGAACCACGTGAAACAAACCGCAAGAGGGGATTTTATCGTTACCTCCGAGGATGTTCCCTCATGATCTCCTCTCACACGGAAATGATATTTCCATCCCTCAATCGTAAGGTTAATACACATACAAAGGTGACCTCAAGCTTTCTACGTGATGATGGTCTTGGATCTTCGATCAGAGTACCTTCTCTGATGTAGACGACAACCATCCCATGACTAAACTGACCAAGGTAGTGGTACTCCAATGTGAGGGAAGGATGGTGGTGGTTAGAGTTTTGAGAGAGTGGCCTATGCACAAGGAAATGTAAGGCTTAGATATTGATCGAACATAGACTTATAGTCATGTGGAAATCGACAACAAGAAATGAATAGATTATTGTTACTAGTATATGAATCGCCTCATAAGAAAATCAAGGCTCTAAGCATGTTCAAGTATAAGGGAATAAAATATGTGGAACTAACTGCAAGAGGATGTTCATCATTACAAATTAAAGGTCATGGTATTAGGATATCTAAGGCTCAAAAAAATATTCAAGCACAAAAGGATGAGAACCGCGTGAAACCAACAACAAGAGGGGCTTTTATAATTACCTTCGAGGACAGTCCCTATGGATCTCCTCTCACACCGAAATGATATTTCCGTCCCTCGATCGTAAGGTGAATGCACGTACAAAGGTGACCTCGAGCATTCCTATGCGATGATGGTCGTGGATCTTTGATCAGAGCACCTTCTCCGATGTCGACAGCGGCCTTTCGATGGCTAAACTGACCAAGGTAGTGGTGCTCCAATGAGAGAGAAGGATGGTCGTGGCTAGGGTTTTGAGATAGTAGCCTATCACCTTCTATTTATAGAAGGAGAGGGGAATTTGGATCCAATTTTGGACCCGGTTCGCATCCATATATGAATTTTGACCATCCAACTTAAAACATAGATATCTTGAGCTAGGAATGTCAAAATTGGATGTTCTTGAGCTCATTGGAAAGATATAGACGAGATCTATAAAATGGCATGATTATTTGAATTTTTTAAAGTAGAAAATACTCCAGTTTTTAGGAAAAATAAAATATGGGTTTCGAAGAGATAAATATCAAATAGTCATAAAAATTATCCAAATTAATATTTATATAAATATAATAACATATATAGAAAATTTAGAGATAGAAACTAAATTTTTGCATTTTTTATGGAATTTTTATATTTCTTTTGAAGTTTTAGGGTTTGTTATTTTTTTTGAGTTTTCTTGTATTTTCTTTAGTGATGTTTTGGTATTGAAGTTAAACATACCTAAATAAGCAAAATATATTTTTTGGGAATTTTTCAAAAAGTTTGTATATTTTTTAGGTATTTTCTTTTGAAAATAAGGAAGAAAATGACATTTTTTATTTTTATAAATGATAAAATGCTTTAAAATGGAAATATCAAAATATGGCGTAAAAGTACAATGCAACAAGAACTTAAGTCTATTTTTTGAGATCTTTCTGAGTATTATAGATGCATGAAATAAATACAAGAAACAAAGAGAAACTACACTACTAGAAAGGGCATGTCTATAAAAAAAGAGAAAGTGCAGGGGCGAAAGTATAAATTTTATAGAAATATATAATGCATACAAAAATTTAATGGACCAAATGGAAATACGCAAATTCACAAGGGCTTCACTACAAAATTCCCAAAATCACGTGTGTGAACATGTGCGCCCCCTGTAGGGGTCAAAATGTAATTACAATAAAATCGGGGCTTTCTTGCAAAATATCCGTAAAGTTATAACTGTATTTCAAAATTACAAGACTAATTTGAAATATGCATTCCCCAAAGGCACCCGCTGCAAAATCACCATCTCATGTAATGCGTCATGTGAGATGACGTGTCATGGACCTGAAAGTAAATATAGGAAGCACATGGGGCGAAATATAGAGTTTATAAAATAAATTAAACTATAGGTTAAAGATTGATGTTCTAATATTAAAATACAAAAATACGCGGGTTAAGATTGCAAAATACCCATGTCATGCGCTAATCAAATGATAGTGGTGCCTTCGTTAATCCACGTGGCGAGCCTAGAGCGTACGATGACGGTTCGGCTACGACGGCTGCAATTAGATCCATACGATATATCTGATGGTGATGCAGCGACTGGATCCAACGGCTACTACATTATCTAGGGCTGAGCAGCAATCCAACAGTGTGCATATAACTTGGAAGAACACCCGAAGAACTCGTGCCTGGCAAGTTTGAATCCATAGATACACAATTTTTCGGGCACTTGGAAGCTCTCTGATTGGTGCTTGATGCTCCTGCTGCAACTCCGCACCTCCCAGGTGCCTTCAATGGGATCGAAGACCATCAGATGGCCTCAGGTGCTCAAGGGTGCTCCGGCAAACCTGGGGAGGTTGCTCTAGATAAAAAAAACGAGGCGCAGAAGGCCCCTTCCAGTCCTTCAAAGAAGGTAGAAAGCACGGAGCAAAGGCACGCATGGACCAATCCTTTATTGGCGATAAATCGAGACGTGGTGGAGTGGAAAGTGGTGGCCGGAGCTCAAGAGCACCGGCAAGTTGTTTGAAACCTTGATCTACGTTAGTTAATTAATTAAACGATAAAGTAAAAACACGAAACTAAAAATGAAACTCACAACGAACTAAAGGGCAAAAAATTAAAGTAAAAACACAACCTCAACTGGCCAAAAAGCCATGAGAAGAACCTCAAGGCCGAGGCCGACGAAGGTGGTGGAGCGCTCCTCCAACAACTCCCTCGATAAACCTAAAGGCTCCGATTGAATGTTGTTACCCTTCCCTCTTCATTGCACGCCTTAGGGAGAGAAGAAAGTGGTCAAAGGATGTTCAAAAGTGAAGGGGAAAGTCAGAGGGGGTTTTGAACAAGAGGCTAGGCAGCTTCAAAAGATGAGGGCGATCGAGCGAATCGATGCCCCAAACCTCGGAAAAATGCAAGGGCGTGTTAGAGCATTCCACGAGTAGAAAAAGTCATGGAGGAAGCGAGATGATTCGATGAAAGGTGTGGCCTTGAAAAATCCGCAAAATCGGGACAAAACCAATGTCTAACAAAGGACAGACCTCGGTTAGAGAGTTGACCAAGGTCAATCAATGGATGAATCTGGTTGGTCCACGTGGACCAACCAGAAAAATCGTAGGGAAAAAGATTTATAATTTCTATTCAAATAATAAAGTATGTTATTAATTTTATGTTATAAAATGAAAAATATTTATTGTTTTTTGAAGTATTTTATGATGATATTTATTTATTTATTTAAGGTCTAGAATTATAATTTACCTTTTAGGGGCTATATATAGGTATATTTGTATATATATTTTAATATTTTATTTTTATTTTATAATTTTTATTTTATTAATTTAATATATATTTTTATATTTTTTATTTAATTTTATACATTTAAACATATTTTTATTTTATTTTTCTATAACAATATATACAATTAAATAAATAGTTATATTATTTCTGTAGGTATAGATATAGACAATTCATCTATGTATTTTATACAAGTATTTTATTTTTCTATTTCCTTGATGTTTTTTATTTCTATTTTAATATGTACATATATTATATATACTTTCTACAAAATTATAAAAATAATGAATAATAAATAAAATGAATATTTTAATCGATACAAGTATACAAAAGGGGTCTAAAACCTAACTTTCAAATCGTAACTCCTAAAAGTATGAAACCACCTTCATTTAATAGCTTATTGTACAAGTAAAGGTGATTTTGTTATATTTTGAGTTTTTATTTAAGCGACATGGGTATGGGAAGTTGGGATTTCGGAAAATTATTCCGAGTATATGTTTTTATCTTTTCATTATTTTTTTTATGAAATCAATTTTGTATTTTTCTACATTTAATTATCTAGAACTTTCATATTCGAAGTTTATTTATTTGAAGTATAAAAATGGAATTAAAAATTGGTCCCAAAAGAAATAAAATGAATTAATAAAAAGGGATTTTTATTGGTTTTTGACCCTTAATTCTCCCTACTTTATTCCTTGTCAACCAAGTCATCGAGATGCCTAGGTCTCAGGGCTTCGGGTCATAAAATATTTTGAATATTTTATTCTTTTCTTTTCTTTATTCTATAATTTTGGCTTTAAAAATTGTATTTTATACAGTATTTACAAAAAGATGCATGATTGATAAAATGCATGAATTAAGCCTATTGACGCAAATTTACTAGGGCTTTGAATGCCAAAATTATTGACTAAAAATAATGAAATGAAGATTCATCAAGGATCGAGAAAGTTTTGGTGTGTAGAGATAGAGCACATAATTGTCGTGTATTATCCTGTGTAAAAAAGAGCTGGGGTTTCCTGTCCTTTTATAAAATTTTGGGAGTCCATGAATCAAAATCCATGGACAACGTAAAATCAATGGATGAGATTGACTTGTTTTTCTTTCAATGGGAATGATTATTTAGTTAAAAACAAAATAATAATACATTTAATTTAATTAAATAAATATATTGAATAATGAATATAAAATCTAATTTAATAAAATCAATAATCAATGAAGGATTAGAATGGAGGCAATCCACCTTCTAAATAGGGGGGACAACCACCTTGACTTGCCCACTCAAGTGTGGCAGTCCACCCTTCTTATATGGAAGGGTGGTTCCTCAATCCAATTATATGAGATTTAATCTCAGATAATCCTTCATTATTTACAAAAACTTTTGTTGTAATTTTTTCAAAAAAAATAATTCCAAATTAATTCGTGAAATATAAATCATGCCAACGGAATTTTGTGAATAACATCCAAAATCCAGAAAATGTAAATAACATTTTCAATTATTTGCCCAATGTGAATCAAATTCACATCAACATTTAATTTGTAAATATTGTTTACAAATATCTTTCTCTAATATATTATAAATCACATTTATAATATGTATGATTAATATGGATAATGCTATCCACAATATTCATATCCATGATAAATAGAACATATTTAATCATCTTAAATCTCTATTAACATGTGCCCAAATAATAAGAATCATGTTCACATTATTCACATCTTTAATAATTAAATCACATTTAATCATCTTATATAGCTTTCCATATATGACTAAATAATATGAATCAACTTCATATTATCCAAGATAATTAAATCATTATCATTTTTCCTTAATTCTTAGAGTTATAAACAACAACGAAATTACCCTCGAACCCTTCAAGAATAATGTTATTTCTCCATGGAAACTTGAAGATAAAGATAGGGTGATTGTATGTTCCACATATAGTGACATGAATGTTGAGATCATATCTCACGTCAACATCTTAGGGACCTCCCACAAATCTTTTATTGAATCAAAACTATAAATCTAATCTTCTCATTGTATATGAATCACATTCAGATCAATGTCTAACATTTGAACTGAGATCAGATAACTTCTCTATGAGAGGAGTCACTAAAATGCACACTTGGTTCATCAATCCCTCGGAATGGAAGCATCATGGTTATACAATCGTTTATGATCACATAACCCTCAGGTATTCCTAATACATGTACATATTGCATATTAGAAGACCTAGAATGAACCCAAATTATTAGATATATTTAGACGATCTTCTTCAGGGTTTTATGATTAAATTTCTCATTTGATCATTAGAAGTCAGTATCGATCATATACTTTCCAAAAACATATATCATACCTAGGTGTTGATCATATGCATTCCAAAAACATATATCAAACCTAAAAATTCTGTCAAGCTTCCAATGAGAGGTGATTGTGCACGGAATTAGATCCCAATATCTCATGAGTGAGCTCATATCTTCAAGTTCAGTAATTGAGCTTGCCTGGTCCCTTTGAGAGATGGTATTACTCATATGCCCTTGTATGCACACCATCATGTTAGTATATAGACCTTGATTAGATCATCAACATATCTGTATGCCAATGTACATACACAAACATATAGTAACACATATGTCTCCGGTCAGAGGATGCATTCCTATATCGTGACAGCTTGCGACATAGGACCTGGTTATCTGGATCTCTCTAAGTAAATTTTTTTACCTAACTTATCTAACACCTCCAAATTTCTATTACTACGCAGAGGACCTACATCAAGAGGTTGGGTAGATATTAGCCCATGAGAGAAGGGATTGTCATCTCCTACCCAATCTGGAGAACATTTCTTAATAAGGATTTGACGATGATAGAAGAGTCCTCATCTAACTCTTTAGATATTCATCCAAGCACTAGCCCCTATGATTCAATAATTGAAACAACAGTTGTATGATCATTAAGATGCCCGTGGTAGATAACCATAATTGTACTAAGGTGCCTATTATTAAAATTAATTATTCTTCATTTCAGATTAGGGAATGATATTTGTAATAACATTTATTACATAATGGCCCCTTGGGGACTCTCACGTCCAACAATCTCCCACTGGCTCAAATAGCATTTAATGGGCTAATATTTAAGTCCACACTTTTTCTAATCATAAAGACATTTTTGAAAATAACTAGGTAACATGACTAGTCACTTTGTCCCCAAGAGACTACGCCAAGTCCTTTTACTATACTTGCATATCCTCTAGTAACGATGCTTGTATCCAATGGGAAGGTTGCATTTTATGCATCCAATACTCAATCTTGTTAAAGCAGTTATAGTATTTATGATACTACAACTCAATAATCTCTATAACCAGTATGTAATTTCTATGATCCTTACCAGAACACACTTATTCCTGGAGATTTATATCTCCTAAGACTAAGGCCCAGTCTTATGTCTTATTAGTCATCTATAGTTAAAACCTTGTATATCACTATATATAAAGTCTTAATATCTTGAAGATAAGATTTAGAGATCATTATCTCTAAATTCTTGTACTCTTTGAAGATATTGTCAAATGTTTTTATTTATTAGGATTAAAAACAATATACTGCTCCCACTGCATGGCAGTCATCAAGATTTTGTACACATCTAGCATACATTGAGCTTCCTAAAGCTAATAAACTTGGTCTTATAGCTTTGGTATTCACATCCTCAACTCTTTTATATATTATCCCTTTAGTTATATCAATACCATTTCTTAATGGAAAAGAATCCTTCCTTGGAGTTTTCCAAAATGAAACATGTCTGCGGTGTACCACTAATGTAACATTCCCAATGCCCTCTTTCTCTTTTCTTTTGAACAAATTTAGAATCAATATCTAAGAGATATCCTTGAGACCATATCTCAAAGTATGGAATAGCCAGATCATAAAATACTTATTATCATCCTCATATCATTCCAAATGATTAGGAATTTTATCTATATTTATCACGATGAGCACAATGACACTCCTACAAGACATCACATGGTTCATCAATATTCTATCTGAAATCATAACCTTTATAATTTCATAAAATCAGATGTTCCAACAACTAGAGGCTTATTTCAGTCCATAGATAGAGTTCTTTAGCATGCACACACCTTGCCTTCCTCAACAATGGAACTCTGGGGCTACTTCATATAAATGTCCTCAAAGAGGTATTCATAGGATAATGCAATCTTGACTCTCATAGTCAATTTGTGCAGCTATAGATAGTAATATTCTGAATGATTTAACCATGGTTATCGAAGAGCAAGTCTCATCACAAGTGATGTCTTATCCTCTTGTGTATCTTGTGCATACGAGTTGTGTTTTAAAGGTCTCAACCTTTTCATCAGGTTCCCTCTTTCTCTTGAAGATCCATTTACACCTAATGTGTCTTATCCTTATAGGTGTATCCTTGTGGGTGCATATACAACACTTGTATATGAAATCTACTTTATACATTATTGCAAACATCCATCTTTCCATGTCATGGTCCTTAGAAACTTCATCATATGAAGTTCACTGATTGTCATATTTCTATGACATATGGAATTCATCATCAAACTAATTTAAAGAATGTTTCATCTTTAGTTGTCCTTTTAGTTTATGATTTCAGTAGCCTCATTATCTTTTTAAAATTAAATGAGTTAGTTCACTTCATTTTCATATTGATTCTAAAGAGAACCATCCTCTAAGGATCGTATACTTAAAGCAGAAATATTTTAAGAATCTCAAAGTCACAAAGTAGTTTTCACATACCTTCATTCATATTCCTAATTAAGTAGCACTTTTTGATGCTAGATTCCATATCACATGCATCCATGACATGGTTATGGACCAAGAAAGCCTAAATTCTCTAGTGTCCAATACTAGGCTAGGTTCCAAACCATAGCTTACGAGGTTTTTGTAGTTTTGATGTGCATGGAGTATTATTAAGGACATATATTGTAGTATCTACTACATATATACCAGGAAACTAAGAGGTAATTATGCTAATAGTTGTCATTTATCAAATTAGGTCACACATGATCCAATTGCTTCTCCCTACAACTCTACTGAGTTTAGGGGTATAAGGAGGAGTGAGATAGGAATGATATTCCTTTCCCATAAGGTATTCCTTGAATTAATATAATAGGTTCTTGCTACCTTGGTTAGATCAAATTCATTAAATCCTCCTTCAAACTTTTGTTCTAAACCAAAATTATGAATTCTTTGAACATTTCAAGGTTTCTATGGTGAAGGGAAGAAACCTCATAACACAAAAATCATTAATTGATTTTACATATCATTAATGTTTATTATGATAAAGGCGATCCACATACATTAATATGCAAGAAATCTTGGGTACATTGGCATCTTACACTATTCCAAGAGAAGAATGTAATGGACATTTCTACTTTGAATACAATATTCATAAGTATGTAAGTTTTCAACCTTTAGATAATCTAAGGTTCAATATTTTACTAGTCTATTGGTCATATCAATAGACATATGTCAAGAGTTGATGCCAGATCATTGTCAAATGATCTTCATCCTCCTATTGATCTTTTAAGGTTTAATTTTCAGTATTTAGAACTATTAATGAACTCATCATCTATATTCTAATTTAGTAGAGTCTACTAGATGGTAGATTACTATATGAAATATATCCATCAAAACTCTTTATGATAGCTCTGTTTCAGAATACAAGTTCATTTCCAACATTTAGAAATAAACGATGAATGTATTCTAGTATCTAGGTTATAGAGACATTCTCTATGACTAAGGGCTCTGCCATTAAAATTTTGAAGTCTATCTATCCAATGGATATTATTGCAATAATTGTATCAATATCCATGTGGATGACTTTCAAACCATAAGATCAATTTTTTCTGTCTTCTAAAACATTTGCAACCAAATGCAAGTGTTATTAGAAGAATGAGATATAATTTTAGACTTTAATCTTAGATAATGAGCAAGTCAATTTCAATCAAGCCACAATTCCGCATAATGCAATGAACCATGTCATTCATGATTAAATGTTGAGAGCTCATATGTCTTCCAAAATATCTTCTTAAATTTTATAAGGATTTTAGATAATTACGATCATCATCGACATGATACTCAAAGCACATTCGATGAGAGATAAAGACTATATAGACATACAAACCTAAGGTTGTTGTCCTATAATATGTTTAATTGTTGTTCCTCATTATTATGAGGGAACTTGCACATTGCAACGACACACATTATGTATCCAACTGTAAGAAAAGAATCTTGATCATGAATCCAATTTATTATAATTTACTAGTTGTTATTGAGTATAATTTTGAGTGAATTTAATGTAGTTTATCTAAAATAAGATAATTTGCATAAAAGACGTATTTTACTTTTATTTTGGATAATTTATATCAAAGTTGTTTTTCCTTGTCCACTTTGAAAGTTCATTCCCTTATCCACTCTCAAAAAAAAAAGATATGCTTACCATTATATCTAAAGCAAGATCTGTCATCTCTTTTCTTATCTTTGTTACTTCCCAATAATATGAGAACTTGCAACTCGGATAAAAGGAAGCAAGAAATTATTCTGTGATGCAAGTTCAACTTGCATTTCCCAATTCGATTTTTAACACCTAGGCCCATCACCCCTAAGGAAATTTGGCCTATTATTAATTGAACCAACTGTAAACTGTATTAGAACTTGTTATACGCAATTTAATATCGTTTCAATAATATGAGGACTCATATTGGGGTCACCGCGCATACGACCTTACACTTTCAAGAAGTAAAGAGCCAGATGCTCTTCTATGAAGGAGCTATCACTTCGGATAGGTGTCTCCTACATGCAATCCTAGGCGATGGAACCCTTCTCCTTTATGGGAGACCATGGATATGACTTATGTGATCTTCATATCATAATCAAATTCTAGTTAATCGTTATGAATCATATTCGCATGATTAATTCATTCAAGGGAGATACAACTCTATTCACAAAAGAGTATTTATTTGGATATAATTATTTTAATCATGTTAAATCAATTATCAATCCAATTCAGTCAACCAACAAACAATTTTGATTATTACATGAAAGGATGGTATAATCTCAAAATATGTATTACTAAAATTTAATAATTAGAAAAAAATACATCTTGATCATTTCAAGTATTATTTTTTCCTTACCTGTTTTCATGTCTATATGCATGGATGTGGGACAGACCGCTCACGGAGTAATCTTCTACCCCAATGATCCTCGACTAGACATCATATCACAGGTCATGATGATGTGATTTAATCATATTGTATTCGAGATGATATTCGGTCTTTCAACAAAAGTTATATGATATAATATTTATCAAAACCATTTTAATTAGTATTATAAGTATATTTTCTAAAATAATATCCAATCATATTCATGTAATAAAGTTTGTATGTATAAAATAACCTATAACCATCGTAGTATAAACTAGGATTTTCATGAAATGTCCATTCAATAGCCAATGATGATTAATCAATTATTTTTATAAATTATTAGGAATAAATAAATGAATATTTATAATTTCTATTATTTTAATTGAATTATAAATACACTAAGTAAACAGGATTTATGATCTAATCATCTTCCTACCCATCTCCACTAAATATGAAATATCTAGGTCAAACGGAGTCGGAATCGCACGAAATAAATTTAAGAACTTTGAATGTTTTTTTCTATACTTAATTCCAGTGTATATTTAATAATATATTATGGAGAATATTAAGTAAAAATATTTTGCTTACAGGTCTGTGAATACATGCAAAACAATTTTCCATGGTGGGACTATTCAAATCACTTACATGTTTTTTTGTATAAATTATAGGTTACTGTTTTGGGGGATATATTTAGACATTCTCAATATATTTTATTATCAAAAAAATTCCCAAAAAGTGCACAAAACAGTGTTTTTAATTCAGTGTAAACACAACTCGAATCTTGCGTCCAATGCAAAAACAATGTTTCCCGCACATCCAAAATATCGCCTAGGGTTTTGGATCATATATGAGACGACAACCAAGGATTTGATATAACTTGAAGTATATGGAAAGATCCTTAAGTGCATTACCGAAGCATGGAGATCGCATCATGTGCGATCGGGATCGACAAGTTGCACTAGTTACTCGGGGGAAGGTAATTAAAAAATCAAAGATGATGAAACCAAATTATTCGAGGACACTTATCGGATCATTTCATCTAATCACATGCATGTATTAATGTTACCTCTTGATGCATTCTTGTAAACGAGTCTATATCAAAGGGAGCTCAAGTCTCGAATCTGATCTAACAAAGGAGATGCTTAGAGCGCGTTGAAGAAACGTGTGCTCCTCGCAATCCATGTTGAAGATCCAAGCGACGAATCTGTTGATATCATCTCATGAGATCTGACGTCTTCTTCATGAGTGTGATGCACCTAAGGTGATGGAGATCCATGAGTGTTCGAAGCAACGACAACTGCGTGGTGACGAACCACTCTAAGGAGGAGAGAGGGAGTCTTGGTGTGTAGAGAGAGTAAGAGAGCATATAATTGTTGTGTATTCTACTGTATAAAGAAGATGTACGGTTACCTCTCCTATTATAACATTTTGGTAGTCATTGGATCACAATCCATAGACAACACAAAATCAATGGATGAGATTGATTTATGTTTCTTCCAATGGCCATGATTTTATTGTTAAAACAACAAAAATTGTTTTATTTTTGTTTAATATAATAATTAATCAATATAAAATGTAATTTAATTTAATAAATCATCTATGAAGGATTAGGAAGGAGGTAAGCCTCCTTCCAATTAAGGGGGCATGGCCATCTTGACTTCCCAAATCAAGAGCAATCATCCACGCTTCTTATAGAAGGGTTGATTCTCATTCCAATTATAAGAGATTTAATATCTCATATAATCCATCACTATTTACAACAACTTTTTTTGTAAAATTATTTCACAAAAATCCAAATTAATCGTGAAATATCAGTCATGCCATTGGAAAATTATGAATCACATTCACAACAAAAAAATGTCAATTATATTTTCAATTAATTGTCAAATGTGAATCCAATTGACATAAACATTTAAATTGTAAATATTATTAACAAATAGCTCTCTTTTATATATTTTAAATCACACATATAATATATACGATCGATATGGTTTGTGATATCCACATTATTCATATCCATGATTATTAAATGATATGCAATTATACTATATCTCTATACTGATGTGCTCAAATAATATGGATCATATTTACATTATTCACATCTTTGATTATTTAATCATATTTAATTATCTTATATAACTTTTCTTATATGGCCAAATAGTATGAATCAGATTTATATTTTTCAAGATAATTAAATAACATTTAATTAATCATTTTTCCCCAATGCTCGAATTCATTGGCAATAATGAAATACTAGAACTCCTTAAGAATAATGATACTTGAACTCCTTCAAGAATAATGCGCTTTCTTCACGGATACTTGGACCTAAGGACAAGGCGATTGTACGTTCCACGTATAGTGAGTTGGATATTAAGAAGATATCTCAAATATAGATCTCAATTGTGGCTTTTTTAAGGAAAAGGTTGTCGGTGTAGAAAAACCGCAAAGAGATCCTAGTCGATCAAACAAAGATCGGTTTTTTTAAGAAAAACCTTACACTAATTACTTAACCAGGGAAGTGTGCCTAGGTCGAACACAAGGAGGCAGAATAGTATATTTTGAATTTTTTTAAGAGGAAATATATTTGTGATTATTTTGTCTCTTCTTAGAGCGGTCAAGGAAACGCGACAATTTTGATGGATATTTGACTTTTAAATTTTATTTGATTTTATACTTGTCCATTTTTTATTTTTTATTTTCAAAGTGATATTTTTCAAATAATTTACCTATTATATAATAGGTGAAATATAGGTGAAATTTATATGATACTATATAGTAAGTAAATGGGAACGAGCAACAGGCTCGAACAACACACGGAAACAAATCAAAACGGATTAATTAGCGACAAAGCAAAACACTATGAAAACACGTCGAAAATATACCAAAAATTACTGAAAAACTTTCTGGGGTAGTTGTGTAACTGATGAATCCACGAATCATAATCTCAATATCTTGATCATAGCAAAATTTCCGAGTAAAGTCTCAAATAAATGTACATAAAATCATTAAATTAACAAAATACCTCTTGTAAATAAAACACACTAATTATTGTAAATTAGATTGTACAAAATACTTTAACAATAAAAAGCCGTAAAAATAAAGGAGTTTTTCACCTGTTAATAGCCCAAAACTTCATATATTTTTATTAAATTCATTTCAACTCCTTTTTATCTAATTCTTTCTCCAACTTGTTCATAACAATGTATATAAAAATACAAAAATATAAAACAAATTTTACCTTAAATAAATGCTCCTAGATCTCAAAAGGAAAAAAAGCCATAAAGACCAACTTGCAAGCCAAATTCCCGCTCCATATAAACTCCAAATTCACCAAACTCACTTTTAAAGTTGAAGTTAGAAAATTATCTATCAAAAGGAAGTGGTTTCATTAAAATCGGAGCTCATTTGCAAAATTTGGGTTTTGGGACCTGGATGTACATTGTATATTATGTATATATTCATTCTTTCTTCATTTTTTTATTTGATCTTTACTAATTACTAAAAATACAAACAAATCATGCTTGTATTGTATTTTGATTGTAGTATTTTATTGTATTTACTCCATCGTAAATATCTCTTATTAAAAAGACAAAAAAATACATATTAGAAAAGCAAATAAAAATCTACATGTTGTATGTATTAACTTGTAAATTTACCGCTATTTTTCCTTCTTTATTTTTGTTGTATTTAAAGTAGCTAAATTTATATCATTATTTTTTTTACATTCTCTACAATAACCACCATTCAACTCCATTCTACCATCAACCTCCATTCAACCCCACCATTTTTTTAAACCTCCCATTCAACTCCATTAATAAATTAACCTCCCACCATTTTAATAACTTCTCATTTCATCATCTTTATATACATTCCATCCTCCTCAATTTGCACTTGATCCATCTTTATGTGAAGAGAGCCTAGTTCCCAGAGTTGAATCGGTGACAGCGATGCAACTGACTAGGGTTTTCATCGGTCTAAAGTAATCCGCACAAGGCGGGGTCACAATGTCGCTGAGGCGACCGACAAAAGACCTCGATCAATCAACAATTAACCCACAATAAATATATGCAATGAATATCAAAAATGTGGAGTTAAAATTTATTATAACTCTACATGCAAGTGTGTATAGGTGTAAGCATGAGTAGAGGTCGAACACTGGGAGGCGAATGGTTGAATGGTGGAAATGAGTGCACAATTATTCAATTCTTGGTTCATGTCCAATTCTTATTGTTTTTGTGGGTTTTTGATTTTATATATATTTTTAATTTTCTTTTTGTTTTTATAATTTTTATTTTGTTTTTATAATTTTTATTTTGTTTTATATTTTATATTTTTTTATATTTTTAATTACATAATATAGATAAATATATAAAGAGAGATATATATAAGAGAAGAGAGAGGAGTACTATAAGGATATATATTTATATAAATACTCAATTTATATTAGATATAATATTTTTTTGGCTTTTTATATCTTTATAATTTTTTTGTTATTTTTCTGGGATTTCTCTAATTTTTATGTATTTGTAATTCCAAAAATGTCCCTAATATGGGACTAATTAAATAGGCTGAAACTAATATGGGTTTTAAAAATATAAAATAGGTCCAAAAATTACCTAAATTATTTTAATACGAAAATAATAATATATCAATAATTATAAAATAGGAAAACATATTTTTGGTATTTTTGAAGGGTTTTTATATTTTTTTTAGGATTTTGGAGATTCTTGAAATTTTTATATTTTCTTTTTCTATTTTTAGAGTTTTGCATTTTCTGGACTCAATATATATATATAAATATACCATATATAATTTTTTTGTAATTTTTCAAAATGTTTTTATATTTTTTGGTATTTTATTAATTAATAAGTACAAAAATGGCTCCTTTTTCATTTTTTATTAATTAGGTTAAATGAAAAAATGCAAAATGGACATGTGGCATGAAAGTACACTACATAGAGCATCTAACCTAATTTTTGTGGATTTTGAGGAGCAGCATAGGTATGTTTAATAAATACATAAAAGATACACAAATTAAACAGCCTGGCAGGGGCATTTTTGCAAATAAAATAACTACAGGGGGCTTTGTGCAAAACTACCAGAAGAAATAAACATTTATTTAATTTTTTTGAACTATTTTATAATTACAAAAAGCACCAGGGTATACATGCAATTTTCACGCGCCTCACGTGGGACTACACGTAAGGCGCAGAGGGACCAAAGTGTAATTTAAAGAAGTACATGGGTCCTACTACAAAAATTACAATTATTTTATAACGTGAAAGTTTATTTACAGAATTAATATATAAATAGAAAAAGGCGGGGGACATATATGAAAATTACCCCCAAAAGGCGCGCTCGATGGACGGTTGTATCCTTTTCACTTAGACACGTGGCATGCATCCCGCGGCTGGCACCGGTTCGTCGATGGACGCGTGAGATTAGATCATCCTAGATGACATTACAGTGAAGGCCTCGTTCCATCGGACGGTGGATCTTCAACCTGGGATCTTGTTCTTCATCCAACGACAAGGAAGACGACTAGAAGAACTGGGAAGAACACTTGCCTGGGCGAGCTTCTTCCGGTGAGATCTCGCTTCTCCGCCAGCCTTTGCTGCTCCAAGGTATCCCAAAAGCTTCCTGTCAGGTTCCTCTATCGTCTAGAGGTGTCGGGTCGGGCCGAGGTATGCTGGAGCGCCACCGTGAGCTCGAGGAAGAAACGCGGCTCCAGGTACCTCCGGCGACTCTGGATTTCATCTCCTGGCGCTATAGCACGCACCTAACCTGCACAGGACAATCGTATGGCTCGAGGCGAAGCTCCTCGACCAGGGGTTTGAAGCTGTTAGCATAAAAATGGATGGGGTGGCGAAGCTTCCGGCGAGCGGCGGAGTTGAAGCTTCGGGTCGCGAATCCAAGAGGGACTCGGTTGGACAAAGGTGGCTTTTGGGTGAAGAAACTGGAAGGGAATGGAATGGGGTGGTCGTAGTGGTCGAAAAACAGTGGAGTCACTGTGGAGGAGTCGCCGGAGCTGAGCTTCGGCGAACTTCGATTTGGTTAATCTACGCTATGCTACTGATCTAAATGCAAATGAAAATGCGGGAATGAAATGCAGAAATGAAAACCTACCTAAGAAACATAAATGCGTAGCTCAAACTTGGCGGTTGGGCCAAGGAGCAGGACGGCTGCCGGAGCACCGCCTTGGGCGCATCTCCTTGCTCCGCGAGCTTCCGCGACCTTCTGGGGACCTCCAGCTATCACCTGGATGCACTCTTGGTCGAAGGCTGGAGCTCTAGGGCTAGGGAAATGGTCAAAAAATTCGGAGGAGGAAGATGGAGTTATTTATAAACATGGTTGGCGCCCTTATTTGACCGGCAAATCAAGCTATGTACAAGAGAGTAAAAGATAGGGCGTGGATGTACAATGATCAGAGAACAAATCTCATGACGGTTTCGAATGTGATTAAGCGACGGATCATGCGGGAAAAAATGGAGGAATATCGGGGAAAAGACGGTTCTGGCGCGCCAGGTCTCAGATGGGACAGTTGACCAGGGGTCAACTCGGGCCGCGTCCCGATTGGTCCACCTAGGGTCACTACAGGACAAAACAGAGTTTTTATTAAAGAATAAATAATTTAAAATAGTAAATGATTTTATTATTTTTCGAGTATAATACGGATTTTATTTATTTTTTTGGCTTTATTTATGATGAGTTTATTTTAATGATGTATTTATAAGTGTATTTACATGTATTTTGTATATTTTATTTTTATTTTGTATATTTTATTATTTTATTTTCTTATTTTCTATATTTAGAAATTATTTTTGTGAGTATAAGTATATTTTTATTTATTTTTATGAGTTTATTTACATTTTTAAATAAATAGGTATATGTAATATGTAAGTATACTTATAGGTATTTTACCTATATTTTATATACATTTTATTTATTTAATGGATTTTATTGGGTTTTATTTTGGATTTATAATTTTAATAAATATTATGCAATATTTACAATATTATAAAAATATAGATGAATAAAGAATAGAAGAATAAAACCCCTTTTATTTATATACGTATAGATAGCATAGGTGTTTTGCCTATGTATTGCATAGACTTATTTTATTTTATAAATTAGTTTTGATTTTATTATAATTTTAAGGTGCACATGTGTTATAAATAATGTTTAATAAATTCTAAAAAATATAAAGTTATGAAAATAATTAATAATGAATATAATGAATATTTTAATCAGGTGGACTGTACAATGGGGCCAAAAACCTATCTTTCACAGATGAACTCCAAAAATTCTGAAACCATTTTTATTAAATAGTTCTTGGAAAGCTATATAAAGGTGAGTTTGGTGGATTTTGAGTTTTTATTTGCAAGATATGGGTCTGTGAAGTTGAGATTCTAGCTTTTTATTATGTGCATAAAATGTACACTTTTATATTATTTTTGCACAAACTCAATTTTGTATTTTTATTTACAATATTATCTACAACTTTCACGTACAAAAGATTTTTATTTGATGAATAAATAATTCTATACAAAATAGGTGTCAAAAATGCATAAATGAATGAATAAATAAATGAGGTATCTATTGTATTTTGGCCCTTATCTCCCACTACTTTATTCCTTGTCGACCAATTCCATCCTGGCCTTGGTCTCGGGGTTAGGGTCATAAAATATTTGCAATAATTTATTCCTTTTTCTTTTCTTCTCTTTATTCTATAATTTTGGCATTAAAAACTCTATTTTATGTACAATAAATACAATAAATAATGAATGCTAATATGTACAAATTGATGTTATTTACATGCATTTGCTTGGGTTTTAAAGGCCAAAATGATAGAATAAAGAATGATGAATCGAGATTCATCATCCCCATATACTTGCCTTTGTTTGTCCCTAGCAAATACTTATGCAATAAGTAAAGAATAAGAAGAAAAGAAAAAGCAAAAATAAAGAATTTAAAGAATAAATTGAATTGATCATGATTATTAAACTTATCTGTACAAAATCAAAGTTTGGAGCTCAGGTTAGACCTTGGTGTGAAAATGTGTGTGGAACCTCGTTGGGAACCAAATTTAAAATACAACAGCCTTCGATAGTCACAGAACTCGGTTCAAATCACCTCAATAGCCTGGTCAGAACTAGCCTACGTCATACGCAAACCCTTATGACTATGAAGCTGACTTGTACAGTGTAAGTTATAGTGGCTCTCCCCAACTGAAATGACAAAGGAATCGACTTCTCCAAAATGACAACCCAATAATTCCCCAATCTAGCCCTCTACCGTCGAGGAGCGGGGTATTCCCTTCTAAGTTCAAGTGGCATCCGACTCAAGAGGAGGGGGTGGAGAAAAGAATGGACGGTAGCCAGTGTAGCTACCTATCCTGGGATGCAAGACGAGTGTAGTCAAGTCATCCAGCTGCAGGCTCCCATGGTATAACTTTGATGCTCAAGCTCGCTTATTTTCTATACAACATATATACATACTCCGACAGGCACTTCTTATTTTTATTTACAAGCCTGTCCACTTTTCTGGAATTTCTTTTCAACAAACTATTTACAGCAGCATTTACATAAGGACTTTTTCCTCTTGAGCCAGAAGACTATCCCTCTTTTGAAGCTTTATTGCAACCCACACTCTCCTGTCATTCGATTTCGTTGAAATTGGACCAGGTTGGGGTGTACTTCCCTCCCTAGACGAGGACGAATGTTTCCATCCGTGTGCGTCTCAGACTGGCAAATCCAACACCCTCACCACTCCAACTTAGTTGAGCCAAGTGAAAGGTGTAAGTGTTCAAGTTTGGTCACGACCGACAAGAGTCATGCGTGTGTCTCAAAAAGTTCTAGTTAGTCCACTGAGGTGACTTGAACCCAGCCCTGATTTCTCGAAGAATTAAGTCTGAATAGACCTGAAGTACCTTAAACCTAGTTCCCATAAGGTTCCAGTGCATTTATGTGTGGTAAGGTCCAACAAAGCTCCAATCTTCGACTTTATTGGACTAGTTCAACCATCAAGCTCAATAAATATATGACTGCTATGCAAATGCTATTTACAACTATGCAAAGAATAATGCAATTTTCAAGAATTTGAAAACAAAGAGAAAAGTTTTACACAAAGAATTTTTGCAAATAAAACAATTTTGGCAGACAAAGTAAAATATATGTACAACTATTTACACGGGCGTGCCGCTTTATTTTGCAAGACTTAAAGAATCAAAGTGATTTATTTAGGTGTATACACAATTGATAAAGAATTTCATGTATTTTATTTGCAATTTATTTTATTTTATTTACTATGATGCTTTTATTCCTCAAATTTATTTGAAAATCATTTTGAAAACTATAGTACAAAATAATTTTTGCAAATATTTACAAACATTTGAAAGACATTTTGCAAAGATTTTGCAAACACTATATAGATTTTTCAAAATATTTTTACAAAATGTTTTTAAAACCATTTGCAAATAGGTTTTCAAATCCTTTATTTCATACAAATCTAAGAATTTGTTGCAATCAAAATATTTTTACAAAGGTTAAAAATACTTCACAAAAAGTTTTCCTAATAGTTCACACCATTTTTCAAATAATTTTGCAAAAATATTTTTGACCTGATTTATTAATCAGTATGTACAAAAATAATCTGTGGAATAACAAGCATTATTAATTAATTTTCAATGAATTATATCTTATTTTAAGCCATATTTATTAATAAATATGCGAAAGTACGAGTTATGGCTAAAGTATATACAAAGTATATACGACCCCCTATACTTAGCATGAGCTATGTCCTAATAGATCGGAAAAGAGAAAGAGAAGACATAACTCATACTGAGTATAGACAAGTCTAATGAATATACGAATAAGAGATGAAGGAAAGAGAAGTTGACCGTCCCCCCTACACTTAGGATCAAATAATCCTAAATATAGCAGACTGTACACAAAGCAGGAGGTTCAAGGGTTGGAATAAACAGATTAATGAATTAACAAATCAGGAGTGCTCCCCCCTATACTTAGGACAAAGTACGTCCTAAGTACGGAAAACTGTCTACAAGGGCGATACCTTTTATTTAGATACAAAAGATAGAAAAGGACAAGAAGAAAAGAAGAAAAGAGAGATATATACAGATAGACGAAAAGATCGTGGGGAATATACGCATCACTCCCCCTATACTTAGGGTGAGATATCCCTAAGTATAGGCAACAACAGGAGTGACGAAACTGAACGACGAAAGAACAAGGCCGTGTGTACCCTCCTATACTTAGGACAAGGTACGTCCTAAGTATAGACACAAAGATATGGCGATAGATCCGGGGCACACATAACATGCGAGAGAAAGAATGAACAAGGCACACATATATACAAGTGGTGAAGAGCTGGTGAAGTACAGGATGGTATCTGACAAGTGAATACTGTACTTGCGTCATCGTCTCCCTGTGAGAACGAGGACGCAGTCAGAAGGTGAAAAGATACCCGGATATACAGTCAGGTGGGTGTCGGCTACCGGGGAAAATAGATCAGAAGTAAAGCGGGGACCAGTAGCATGAAGCAGTCAATCGGCTCGTAGGGTCAGCATGAGGAAACAGAGCCGATACCATATGACCGGGAAGAAGAAGGAACAGTACAGAGTCCTTCGGTCAATAAGAGTCTCAATAAGATATGGAAAAGTAAGGAACAAGAGACATTGTGGCCTTCAGTGGTCATGAGGTCGGAAGATCATAGGAGACACACTGAATACCGCAAGTCGTGGCTCAACCCTATGAGGGTCGTCAAGGTGAGTAGTCTTAAAGTAGCCAGGAATCAGACCATAATCAAAAGACTTGGTTCCGTGATCCGTAGATCGGATAGACAATCAGAGAAGAGACTAAGTACATATATCAGGAAAATCGGCTCCTTGCTCCACAGATCGGAGGCACAATCAGAAGGAGACTGAGTAGACAACTCAGAAGACTCGGCTTCGTGCTCCAACAGATAGGAGACACCACAAATGAAACCGAGTACCTAGAAAATGATGCACCCTCCCACAGATAACCCTCGGGGAGTGGTACATGCTAGTCAATGAATCATCAGAACAGAAGCTCACCCTAGCGAAGGTCGTCAAGGTGAGCGGGCTCAAAGGGGCCTGATCCATCAGACGGATCACAGATATGGTCTCGGTAGGCGACAGACCGGCTACCAGCAGAAGAGACCAACAAATCAAGAAAGTGTGGCAGCGTCCTGCAGATAACCCTCGGGGAACATGCTGCTAGCTAAGCATGGAAATAGCAGATATCGGGAGCTCAACCTTGCAAGGACCGTCAAGGTGAGCAATCTCAAAGGAGTCTAATCAGATGGGTCCCATGATCTGCAAATTAGATAGGCAACTCAGGATGGGACCAAAATTATATATATCAAACGACTCGGTTCCCTGCTCCGCAGGTCGGAGAGACAGTCAGTAGGGGGAACCGAGCGTAAAGAGAGTGTTGCATGCTCCCACAGATAGTCCTCGGGGAGTTATGCAATCTAGGCAAGGAATAGTCAGAATGTGTCTCAACCTTGCGAGGGTCGTCAAGGTGAGCAGAAGGGCTCGAAGGAGCCGGATCCATCAGACGGACCCAAATAGTGGTCTCAGTAGTCGACAAATCGGATACCAACAGAGGAGACCAATCAGATCGGAAATATGTCGTATTCTCCCACAGATAACCCTCGGGGAGCTACGAGCTAGTCATAGAATAATAAAAAAAGATCTCATCCTTGTAAGGAACGTCAAGGAGAACGGACTCAAAGGAGTCTAATCAGATGGGTCCCATACCCCAATAGATCGTTCGTAAAATCAGCAAGGGAGACTGGCTGCCCATATCAGACGAATCGGCTTCGTGCCCCGACAAGGTGGCGGCACCAGAGGTGAGTGAAGCTGATAAAGAAAGTGTCACATCCTTCTCCAGATAGTCCTCTGGAAGTGATGTGAGCTACACAGTGTAGACGGCAGATCGCCTACCAGCAGAAGAGACCAAGAGAGCTAAAATGTGTCATAGCCTCTCGCAGATAACCCTCGGAGAGCTATGAACGAGGCAGTGAGAAAATGGAATATCAAGGCTCGTCCTTGCGAGGACTGTCAAAGAGAGCAATCATATAGTTGGCCTCATGTACCAACAGATCGGACACACAATCACAGAGGGAGGCAGATCAAGCATATCATCTGACTCGGTTCCGGGTCCCATAAAAATGGCGACCCAAGCAGTGAATGAAACCGCAGTCCAAGAAATTGTCGCATTCTCCAGAGATTGTCCTCGAGGAGGAATGCGAGCTAGATTAATGTAGGTTTTGGGAATGCTGGCATAGAATGTCAGGTCCTCAAAAACATTCAATCGTTCAATCATCCAGAGGGCATAAGATCATGTGAGGGAGCAAATAATCAGGTCAATCACAAAACATCCCTCAGGTCAATCCAATCTGGCTGAGATGGCACGAAAGATAATCATATATCCTCAAAGTGCCATAGGTGGATTAAAGAGTCAGGAGATCAAGGATGGGTCAATCAAGAAGATGGGGAGGTTCATGGGGGCTCGGAGCACCGTCATCATGAAGCATATATCAAGATAGTCAATCCAAAATCCAAATCTAGACGGGCCGAACCGAATGGGTAGATCAATCAATCAGGTCATGAAATCATCATCATGTCATCAAAGTACGACGCGTCCTCAATCGTGTGTGCTTGATCAGAATATCCCAATAAATAATCACACCTATTGATCATGCATCATCAAAAATCCTCCGTACGCTCGTATGCACGTATCCAAAGTCACATCCACCAAGAGTAGTATATTCATCTCAGCATCCTCAATCCTCGACCCGGCTTACACAAATCATCAAGGTAATCATAAAGCTAAAATCCTCAATGCGGGCCTCATCGATGTGCACAACATTCCCGAGTAAAGGAAGAGGTGATACGGGGAACACGAGGAAGGTGGATATGAAGGGTAACACATTACGCGCCAACATCACGGGTGATAGAAGAATGATACAGAGGGGATGAGGAGGGCAGGCAAGAGGATCAGAACATATACAAAATTGGGTGTTCCACACAGGGCGGGGAACACCGTCAAAATAGTGGTCCGAGGAGCATGCTTTCCTCGAACCTGAGAAGATGGGGTTGGTACAATGGATACGAAGAAAGTGGTGAAGAAAAGGGAAACGAAGGACTTGGCGAAGAATGATTGAGCTCAAGCGCATATCACGACTCGATGCAGATGAGGAGATATATATATATATATATAAGAGGTAGAGAGACTCAAAGATGAAAAATGCATGACTCATACGGACGGGACCGACTACTCTAATAATGAATGAAAAACGCAATGGACTCCAAGTCACAATCAATACACAAGGCAAACCCCCGATTCACCTACTCAACACAGCGAAGACCGTTAGGTGACGGTCATTTATCTTTTCAGTTTTAGAGTGAGGTGAGAATCACAAAGTTGTACAAACACTTAGGAGGCTTGATGGGATTTGGGCTCTACCCCTTAGTGTGTACGTGAACAATTAAAACGCAGACAATGAGGGGGTTGCTCTCCCCAAGACAAGGAATTCATTATGTTTTATTTTTAGGTTCAATAGAGTTAACAGTCCTAATTTTATTTCTGTTATCACTTTTTTTGGGTATTTTCAATGCACGTGCCTATCGAGGTTCCAATTCCATTTAGCATCCTAAGTGGTCAAAAACAGAGGAAGGAGGTCGGAAAAGCCATGCAAGTCAGAAAACGATGATGCATGCCAAGTAAGAAGACTTACAGCACTTCCCAACTCTCTCCATGCGGGATGCATAACAGAATTGAAACCTATGCTATATGCAAATGCAAGCCGAAGAAATCGCCCTAGGATAGTAACTGTTATTATCGTGAAACACCAGATGTTGGTTATTCAAAGTCAAACCCTGATGTCCGGTCTAGGCTCACCCCTCCTCTTCTCGACACATCGAGTTCAGGAATAGCGTTTCATAGGTGGGCTCACGACATGCGGGTTCGAAATTAAATACCCAACAATTATTAATTTGACTAAGTCCAGAAGCACATCTATAGGTACATGCAAATATATTAGGGACTTTGGACCTTAATCTATCGACAAGCAATTCCCAAGCTAGGGCTAATTCACACAAAATAATAAAAGTAAATAAAATAAAGGAAAATCGTCAAAACCGTCGAGGCCCCCAAGGGAACAATCCCTGGGGCAATGAACCTCGGGAAGTCGAAGTGTACCTGTGAGAGTCCTGAATTATTACAAGTTTCTAAGTCTCTCTCTAAAATAAATATACATAAAATAAAATGCATAAAAATAGAGACAATCTTCAAAATTTCTTCTCCCCCTGTCTTTAATGCTCTCTCCTACCGGCTTGGTCCAAAAGCCGGCTCCGCCTCGCTCGGGTGCATTGGTCCTCCTAGGAGATCCTCCGTCGCTTGGCGGTCCCTCGCATCAAAGACAAACAGAGAAGAGGGGGTCAGAACAGTCACAATAATTTCAATGATAATCAAATAAATAAATGAATGCTGGACATGAACACAGAATTAAATAAATAAACGAACAATCATTCAAAATTCGTTGCCTCCACGGCAACGGCACCATTTGATGATAGGGTTTTCATCGGTCTAAAGAAATCCGCACAAGGCGGGGTCACAATGTCGCTGAGGCGACCGACAAAAGACCTCGATCAATCAACAATTAACCCACAATATATTTGCAATGAATGTCAAAAATGTGGAGTTAAAATTTATTATAACTCTACATGCAAGTGTGTATAGGTGTAAGCATGAGTAGAGGTCGAACACTGGGAGGCGAATGGTTGAATGGTGGGAATGAGTGCACAATTATTCAATTCTTGGTTCATGTCCAATTCTTATTATTTTTGTGGGTTTTTGATTTTATATATTTTTTCAATTTTCTTTTTATTTTTATAATTTTTTTATTTTTATATTTTATATTTTTTATATTTTTTTATAATTTTAATTATATAATATTGATATATATATAAAGATATATATATATAAGAGAAGAGAGAGGAGCACTATAAGGATATATATTTATATAAATACTCAATTTATATTATATATAATATTTTTTTGGCTTTTTATATCTTTATTTTTTGTTATTTTTCTAGGATTTCTCTAATTTTTATGTATTTTTAATTCCAAAAATGTCCCTAATATGGGACTAATTAAATAGGTCGAAACTAATCTGGGTTTTAAAAATATAAAATAGATTCAAAAAATACCCAATGAATTTTAATACGAAAATAATATTTTTGGTATTTTTGAAGGGTTTTTATATTTTTTTTAGGATTTTGGAGCTTCTTGAAATTTTTATATTTTCTTTTTCTATTTTTAGGGTTTTTCATTTTCTGGACTCAATATAAATATATATATAAATATACCATATATAATTTTTTTGTAATTTTTCAAAATGTTTTTATTTTTTTATTTTATGAATTAATCAGTACAAAAATGGCTCCTTTTTCATTTTTGTAATAATTAAGTTAAATCCAAAAAATGCAAAATGAACTTGTGGCATGAAAGTACACTACATAGAGCATCTAAACTAATTTTTGTGGATTTTTAGGAGCAGCATATGTATTTTTAATAAATACATAAAAGACACACAAATTAAACGGCCTAGTAGGGGCATTTTGCAAATAAAATAACTACAGGGGGCTATGTGCAAAACTACCAGAAGAAATAAACATTTATTTAATTTTTTTGACCTATTTTATAATTACAAAAAGCACCAGGGTATACATGCAATTTTCACACACCTCACGTGGGACTGCACGTGAGGCGCGGAGGGACCAAAGTGTAATTTAAAGAAGTACATGGGTTCTACTGCAAAAATTACAATTATTTTATAACGTGAAAGTTTATTTACATAATTAAAATATAAATACAAAAAGGCGGGGGACATATATGAAAATTACCCCCAAAAGGTGCGCTGGATGGACGGTTGGATCCTTTTCACTTAGACATGTGGCATGCATCCAGCGGCTGGCACCGGTTCGTCGATGGACGCGTGAGATTAGATGTGAAGGCCTCGTTCCATCGGACGGTGGATCTTCAACCTGGGATCTTGTTCTTCATCCAATGGTGAGGAAGACAGCTGGAAAAACTGGGAAGAACGCTCGCCTGGGCGAGCTTCATCCGGTGAGATCTCGCTTCTCCGCCAGCCTTTGCTGCTCCAAGGTATCCCAAAAGCTTCCTGGTAGGTTCCTCTATCGTCTGGAGGTATCGGGTTGGGCTGAGGTACGCTAGAGAGCCACTGTGAGCTCGAGGAAGAAACGTGGCTCCAAGTACCTCCGACGACTTTGGATTTCGTCTCCTAGCGCTATAGCATGCACGTAACCTGCACAGGACGGTCGCACGGCTCGAGGCGAAGCTCCTCGACCAGGGGTTTGAAGCTGTTAGCATAAAAATGGATGAGGTGGCAAAGCTTCCGGCAAGCGACGGAGTTGATGCTTCGGGTTGTGAATCCAAGAGGGATCCGGTTGGATAAAGGTGGCTGGGGGGGAAGAAACTAGAAGAGAATGGAATGGGGTGGTCGTAGCGGTCGGAAAACAGTGGAGTCACAGTGGAGGAGTCGCCGGAGCTGAGCTCCGGCGAACTTCGATTTGGTTAATCTACGCTATGCTACTGATCTAAATACGAAATACAATGCGGGAATGAAATGCAGAAATGAAAACCTACCTAAGAAACGTAAATGCGCAGCTCAAACGTGGCGTTTGGGCCAAGGAGCAGGACGGTTGCCGGAGCACCGCCTTGGGCGCATCTCCTTCCTCCGCGAGATTCCACGACCTTCAGAGGACCTCCAGTTGTCACCTGGATGCACTCTTGGCCGAAGGATGGAGCTCTAGGGCTAGGGAAATGGTCAAAAATTTCAGAGGAGGAAGATGCAGTTATTTATAAACATGGTTGGCGCCCTTATTTGATCGGCAAATAGGTGGCGATTCAAGCTATGTACAAGAGAGTAAAAGATGGGGTGTGGATGTACAGTGATCAGAGAACATCTCGTGAAGGATTCGAATGTGATTGAGCGACGGATCATGCGGGAAAAATGGAGGAATATTGGGGAAAAGACGGTTGTGGCGCGCCAGGTCCCAGATGGGACAGTTGACCAGGGGTCAACTCGGTCCGCGCCCCGATTGGTCCACCTAGGGTCACTACAGGACAAAACAGAGTTTTTATTAAAGAATAAATAATTTAAAATAGTAAATGATTTTATTATTTTTCGAGTATAAAATAAAAAATGTTTATTTTTTTGTAATATTTTAATACGATTTTTATTTATTTTTTGGCTTTATTTATTATGAATTTAATTTAATGATGTATTTATAAGTGTATTTACATGTATTTTGTATACTTTATTTTTATTTTGTATATTTTATTATTTTATTTTCTTATTTTCTATAATTATAAATTATTTTTGTGAGTATAAATATATTTTTATTTAATTTTTATGAGTTTATTTACATTTTTAAATAAATAGGTATATGTAATATGTAAGTATACTCATAAGTATTTTACCTATATTTTATATACATTTTATTTATTTAATGGATTTGTTGGGTTTTTATAGATTTATATTTTTAATAAATATTATGTAATATATACAATATTATAAAAATATAGATGAATAAAGAATAAAAGAATAAAATCCCTTTATATATATATACATATAGATAGCGTAGGTGTTTTGCCTATGTATTGCATAGACTTCTTTTATTTTATAAATCCTTTTTTGTTTTATTATAATTTTAAGGTGCTCATGTGTTATAAATAAAGTTTACAAAATTCTAAAAATATAAAGTTATTAATATAATGAATAATGAATATTTTAATCGGGTGAACTATATAATGGGGCCAAAAACCTATCTTTCACAGATGAACTCCAAAAATTCTGAAACCAATTTTATTAAATAGTTCTTGGAAAGCTATATATAGTTAAAGGTGAGTTTGGTGGATTTTGAGTTTTTATTTGCAAGATATGGGTCTGTGAAGTTGAGATTCTAGCTTTTTATTCTGTGTATAAAATGTACACTGTATATTATTTTTGCACAAACTCAATTTTGTATTTTTATTTACATTATTATCTACAACTATCATGTACAAAAGATTTTTATTTGATGAATAAATAATTCTATACAAAATAGGTGTCAAAAATGCATAAATGAATGAATAAATAATTGAGGTATATATTGTATTTTGGCCCTTATCTCCCCCTACTTTATTCCTTGTCGACCAATTCCATTATAGCCTTGGTCTTGGGGTTAGGGTAATAAAATATTTGCAATATTTTATTCCTTTTTCTTTTCTTCTCTTTATTCTATAATTTTAGCGTTAAAAACCTTATTTTATGTACAATAAATAAAATAAATAATGAATGCTAATATGTACAAATTGATGTTATTTACATGCATTTACTTGGGTTTTTAAGGCCAAAATGATAGAATAAAGAATGATGAATCGAGATTCATCAGCAACCACGGTCGAGCTACGACAGCCCTCTCTCCGGTGAGATCCATTGGCTTTTTTTGGCCAACATCACAGCCGCACCCGCGCGCTGCTCAAGCTCATCGCTCGCCGGCGATTCGAGCGAAGACTGTGCTCTCACGAGTACATCATAGGCGACTATCTTTATTTTTACCTTTGCATTTTTTTAACACATCACATTCACCACTCATCCTCCATTTGTTTATCTTTATCATACACCACTGTCGACACATTTTTTTGCTCCACATTCATTTCAGTCCCCGGTTAAAGAAAATTAAAAAAAATAAAACAAATAAAACAAAAAAGAGGTTTTTATTACAGCTGAAAAAGAAATTAAAAAACAAAAAATAATAATAATACGCAGCAGAGTGACCGACCCTCCCAGCAGCAGCCGGCCACCCCCACCGCCCCTTCAGCACCTCCGCGGCCACGCGCGGCGCCGCCGCCGTCGCGGACCGCCCAGGCGCGCCACCCGCGAGGCCTCCGGCGCACTACCTTCACCCCAGCGCGGACCATCGTACCTCGCCGTGCCTCCTCTCCTTACGTCGCCCTCCGCCAGCAGGCTCCCGCCGCCCACCGCCGGTGTGCGGCTCAGCCGCCCTCCTCGTCGTCCTCGCGACCACGTGCGGGGCCGCCGTCGCCGCCTCCCCCCGTTGGGTTCACCTGCGAAGACCAAGGAAGAAGAAAGGTCTCTTTTTAATATTTCTATCATTTTGTAGAAATTGTGTTGTTTCATTTTAAGTTTCTGCTAATTGCAAACAGGTCCCTGTACATATCTTGTTGTAAATATAGTTTTCTGAATTTGCAAAGACATACCTATGTTTGGCTATTAATTTGGACACATGTATTGCATCTTTTTATTAAATGGAAAATGCCACTGTGATGAGCAACTAATTGTCTACATTTTGAATACTTATTTGTATTTTTCTGATATTTGGGTAATTAATGAAAATTGTGTAACTGAAATTCTTGATTTTTTACACAAATTGAGCTCTTAAATTTATATCTCACACACGGTTGCTCTAAAAATTCCACAAAAATTAGGAATGATGTCTTGATATGTGATTAACTTACTGTCCAAATTTCATCCAAAGTGGAGATGTCTTGTGCGTGAATAAAATTGTGGAGTGATTTTACTATTTGATTTTTAATTAAATCCACATATATTATTTTTGCAAAATTTCAAGTCTTCTGTATGCCATATTAAAATACCTACTTGAGATAATTTGCACTTTGATTAATTTGATATTGTGGATTAATTAAGAATTAATTACTCACTGTTGAACTATTTTCACTAAAAAATCCATAAAAAGTTCATAATTTGTCAAAAAATTCCAAAGAAATTATTGTAGTTTCCTTGCATCATGTTTTCATTCTAATAAATTTTTCATAATTTTGCCTTATTGTTTGTTTGAAAAAATACGAAAAGATCCATAAAAAGTGTGCATTTTTCATTGTTGCATGTTAACCCCGAAAAATACAAAAAAATGTGTTTGGTGTTCATATCTGGATTAGGATTCTAGGAAAAATATAATTTGGCTAAACTGAATTGATTTGACATTAAAATTAATTTGGCTAAGTTGTATGCTTTCTTAGTATTTTAATTCAGCCGCATTTGCATTTACATTTGTTTGTGCATTAAAAATATTAAAAAATCGCATTTGGAAATCAAGATCTAAGTTTAAGAATTACCCTCATATTGTTCCTTTGCCTCCCTGTGTTCGACCCCGGACTTGCCCGGGATATAAATTAAGCCGAGACACTCTTCACAGAGATCCTTCTCTCGGTTCTGACTGAATCGCTAAGTACAACGTGACCGAATTAAACATCGTACTCAACAACTCGTCAAATGACGCCGTTGCCGGGGACACGGCTCATTTCTTGTATTTTTGGATTTTTGTTTATTTAATTAAGTTTTCATTTTATAGGTCAAATTTTTCATCTATTTTGCATCATAAAAGTTTTTCTTTTCGATTGATATCTAACCATTTCTTTTGTGGCAGGGCCCTTGGTGTTCAAGGAGGCGAGGAGCAGGATGCTACCTGCTGTGAGGAGTCGTAGAAGCATGCTTGGAGCACATGGAAAAGAAAGAAAAAAAATGTGTCGCATTTTTATTTCCATTCCATACTTGTAATAATTCATCTTTTACAACAGTCTTCGATTGAAGGCTCGCGATTGTAATCGAACGATTATATGTGGTTATGTGGGGATCGTCCCCACTTGAATGTTGACTTAGGACCAGGCACGCGGCTCTTTGAGCGTATTTCATTTTTATCTTTTACGTGCTTGCTCGTAGGTAGGACATACTTTAAATAGAGACGCACGTAGCATCGCCTCACTTAGCCGAATTAAAAGAAAATTTTCCCTGCTAATAGAAGCATGTTAGGTGCGGCTTTCTGATTGAATTGCATACATGAGTTTTGGGTGTTCAAAACAGCCCAAGTTTTTCACGGATTTTTCGCCAAATCACTGCATGATTTCTCGCTTAGCCTAGATCGCGGTTTTTATCGAATACATGGTTTTTTCTTGGTTTCTCTTCCTAGCTTGATCACCTAGGATTAATGGAAAATGGGAATGAACGGTAGACAATGAATGCTTGGTTTATATGCTCACATTAATCAGTGACAATCTTAAATAAAAGTGGGACTGTTAATTGCATGTCAACCAAAAATGGAGTAAAATTCTGGTTTTGGGAGAGCAACACCCTCGTTTATTCATTGATTTTCACTTTACATTTTTTCCACGTAAACATCAAATGTTTTATCACCAATAAAACCGACAAGATAATAAACCAACATTGGTTGGTTTCATGTGTGAGTTTGTGAAATTGAGGGTCTAGCTTGATTGATTGAGCCATGTTTGCTTCGATACACTTCCCTGAGCCGTAAACACTCCATTCATCTCCGCAGATTCGTCCACTCATCTCTACATCCATCCATCTTCTTCGTTCCCCTTGGGTCCCTCCCAACATCAAATTCCATCTTTATACTTAGGCTAATCTCAGCCTAAGTATGGGGGGGGGGGGCGAGTCCCCGTTATTTTCTCTACTCTCTTTTCCTTGCCTTTATACTTAGGTTATTTCTAACCTAAGTATAGGGGGAGCCCCTCTTAGCTCCCTTATATTCCTTTATATTTAAATGGACCTATGGACTTGTAACATCTAGTGCTATGAGGACATAGCAAAGTTTAAGTATAGGGGGGTATACCATATATACCGTATACTTACTTTAGCTATCATCTGAAAATTTTGAAAATTTAAAACTTTTTGGCTAAAGTAAAATTCTTTGGACTAAGAGGACTCAAATGTTTTTCACGGCTTTTCTTATACTATGTTACGCTATTTTTGATAAAAATATTTTCGAAAATGATTTTTCCTAGTTTCGAAAAATCTTTTGAAAAATCTTTTGAAAATTTTTATGGGTGTGACATGGTTTTGAAAAATATTCTATCTCTTTTCAAGGAAAGATGAGTCTAACCTGTGTTTTAACCTTTAAATTAAAACCCATAAAAATGAGAAAAATCAAAAAACCCTTTAGGAGTCATTAGTGACTACTAAGCTCAATTAAATAGCCGCGTTCAGTGAGGGTTCGCCCTTAGCAGATTGGATGGTTTAGAGGACATCGCGTAAGGCCCCGTACTCAAGCAACGGGCTCTGGCCTGTACTTGCATCCATACTAGCTGAATGCATATGCAACTATTTAATTGAGATTAGGCAGTCCTAATATCTCTTGAAGGCAAAAAAATGTTTTTGAATGAAGGAGTTGGATTAATCCTCTACACTTACACTTCCACCCAGGATCCGAAATGATCAAGGAGACTTAGTTTTATGAGGTCTTTGAGATTTTAGGTTAACCAGCCTTAGCCATTGACGAGTCGCTAAATACGATAAATATTTCGGTCACGTTGTAATATGTGTACTTAGCGATTCGGTCAGAACCGAGAGAAGATCTCCGTGAAGAGTGTCTCGGCTTTAATTTATATCACGGGCAAGTCCGGGGTCGAACTCAGGGAGGCAATGCAACAACTTTAGGTTAATTTGAAAACTTAGATCTTGATTTCCAATGCGGTTGTTTTTATATTTTTTAATGCAAGAACAAATGCAGATGCAAAATGCGGTTGAATCAAGTTAATAAGAAAGCATACAACTTAGCCAAATTAATTTTAATAATAAATTAATCCAATTTAGCCAAATTATATTTTTTCAGTAAACTTAATCCAATGATGAATGCAAAACATATTGTTTTAGAATTTTCAGGGTTAAAATGCAACAAGGAAAAATGTGCACTTTTTATGGATTTTTTCGTAATTTTTCACACAAACAGTAAGCAAAAATCTTGAAAACATTACTGGAATGAAAACATGATCCAAGGAAGCTACAGTAATATTTTTGGTTTTTTTTGACAAAATATGAATTTTTTATGGATTTTTTAGTGAAATCAGAGTGACAGTGAGTAAATAATTCCTAATTAATCCACAATATCAAATCAATCAGAGAGCAAATTATCTTAAATAGATGTTTTCATATGGAATCCAGGAGACTTGAAATTTTGCGAAAAAGATGTTTGTGGCGTTAAGTAAAAATCAAATACTAATTTCACTCTATAAATTATTTTAGGCACACGACATCTCCATTTTAAATGAAATTTGGATAGTAATTACATCACATGTCAAGGCATCACTCCTAATTTTTGTGGATTTTTTGGAGCAACCGTGTGTGAGATATAATTTTAAGAGTTCAGAATGGGTAAACTGTGCAAAATTTCAGTTGAACAATTTTAGTTAATTACCCAAATATAACAAAAATATAAATAAATATCCACAAGGAATAGAATTAGTTGCTCAACATCAACACATTTTTCATTGAATAAAAAGATGCATAAATGAGGTCCAAATTAAGAGTGAAACATAGGGTTATCCGTGCAAACTGGAAATTGAAAAATACAATGCAACTTATGTTCAGGGACTAGTTTGTAATTACAGAAACATGAAAAGATATATATGCAATTTTTACAAATAAAAAAAATTTGAAAAGCACCTTTCTTCTTCCTGGATTGTGCGCAGGTGGTGAACCCAACTTGAGGGGGGGGGCTAGGCCGGCGGTTGGCGCGGCGGAGGGCAGAGGCGCGGCACGCTCGCCGGCGTGCGGAGGAGGCGGGCGGTGCGCTGGCGGAGAGAACAGAGGAGGCGCTGGCGATCCTTGCGGCTGGAGGAGGTCGTGATGGGCGCGGAGCGACGCTGGCGCCGCGCGCACGCGGCGGCCCACGCGCGGGCGGCAGAGGCGCTGGCGATCCTTGCGGTTGGAGGGGCGCGGGTGTCTTGGCCGTGGAAGAAGAAGGAGAGGAGGGGGCGCGGTTGCTGTGGGTGGCTGCTCCCTCCTCCGTAATTTTTTTTTGTTTTTTTTGTTTTTATTTTTTTGCTGCTGTATGACAAACCTTTTTTTTTAATTTTTTTTAATTTTTTTGTTCTTGTTATACATGAAATGCAAATGATATGGCAAAGAGGAGGGAAAAATGATGTGGTGAAGGTGGTAATAAGGAAGGTGGTGGTAATATGATGAGGGTGATGGTGATGGTATGACGTGGTTGGTGAATGATGGGGAAGATGATGAAAATGATATGATTATGAGACAACAAGGAAATAAATAATATTAGATAAAATAAAATAACAAGATAAATGAGGAGAAATCCTTACCTGATCTTCGCCGGATTGGCAGAGCAGCTACGCTGGACTCCTGTCGTCGCCTCGATCTGATTGGCGAAATAAAAATCGGAGAAGCTGAGCGAGCTCGATGGGGAACTCGTGACGCGCAGCGGAGCTCCGCGGATCTCACCTGAAGGAGGTCGTCGCTTGAGGACGATGCTTCGCAGCTGTCACCAACAAAACACTCCAAGCTCTCTCCTTATTCTATAAGAATGGTGGATGGGGAAAAATGAGGATGTACAAATGAATATAAAGAGAAGAGAAATGGAAGTTAGAATGGTGGTGGTGTTGAATGGGAGGTTAAATTAGTGATGGGGTTGAATGGGAAGTTAGATGAAAAAATGGTGTTGAATGGAGGTTGATGAAGACTTGGAGGTTAATGGAGGTTGGTGGAAGTTATTGTAGAGAATGGGAAAATAATAAGTAAATAAATAAATTAGGTTACTTTGAATACAATAAAATAAAAAGAGAAGAGAAATAGTGGAGAATTTACAAAAGAAGATATACAACATGTACATTTTTTTGTTTGCTTTTCTATTTTATAATTTTTTGTCTTTTTAATAGTAGCTATGCACGATAAGAAAATACAATAAAATATTACAATCAAAATACAACACCGCCATGATTTTTTTGTATTTTAAAAATTAAGAAAGAAAAAATAAAAAAATGAAGAAAGAACGAACATATACATAATATACAATGTACATCTAGGTCCTAAAAACCGACTTTTGCATATGAGCTCCGATTTTAATGAAACCACTTCCGTTGGATAGATAATTTTCTAACTTGAACTTTAAAAGTGAGTTTGGTGAATTTGGAGTTCATACGAAGCGGGAATTTGGCTTGGAAGTTGGACTTTTCGGCTATTTCTCTTTGGGATCTAGGAGCATTTATTTGAGATGAAATTTGTTTTGTATTTTTGTATTTTTATATACATTTTTATGGACAGGTTAGAGAAAGAATTAGCCAAAAAAGATTTGAAATGAAATTATTAAAAATACATAAAGTTTTGGGCTATTCATATGTGAAAAACTCCTTTGATTTTTGCGGCTTTTTATTGTTAATTTATTTTGTACAATCTATTATACAATAATTAGTGAGTTTTATTTACAAGAGTTATTTTGTTAATTTATTGAAGTTATGGACATTTATTTGTGATTTTACTCAGGGATTTTTCTAAGATCAAGATATTAAGATTATGAATCGTGGATTCATCACCCCCCTATACTTAAACTTTACTAGTCCTCGAGCAAATAAAGAATGAATAAGTTGGATTAACCCCTGACTGTGCATGTGAATACAAGACTTGATCCGTTCAAGAACTCTCCATTTTAAAGATCCTAAAATTCTAAGCTGAACGAAGCTCTAGTCAAAAGGTATCCAATTTCCCCAATCATCAGACTCTCTTTGTATACATATATATAAGGGATATGACTTTAAGTGTTGACTGCAGTTACAAGAGTAGAGTCACAACGTCACCCAAGGTTCCAGTCCAAGAGACTCTCCTAAGGACCCGATCCTCAACACTTGGGAATAAACCATTTCTTGCATCCAATCCACCGTCTCTTTAGTTGTCATACTTAAAAGTGTAGATGGAAGGCCAGTTGATGGAGGGCATAGGATTGTGTCATTTCTTCTCTCTCTTTCATTGGAACAAGGATCCTCTCGAGTGCCTTATTACTCAACGCATTTTTTGGTGTTGATCAGTGCATCCGTCAAGAGAAGTTGGAGCCGTCTGCACTTGTTTTCCTGGGAGTACACCGGGGTGTGTCTTTTTTGAGTATCTATTATACCTTCTACACCCAGACTTGTAGCATTTACGATGCAGAGCCTTTTTTTGGTACTAGCCTGACTCCTGGTCCTAATAGCGGTGGTCCAAGTGGACACTTTTGAAATGGTTGGGAGCGCTCGCCTTTGGTGGAAGCTCTTTTGAAATTTGACTTTGTGGAATGAGAGCTTTTCTTTGACATTTCATTGCTTTGTAGTATTTTTGGCTAGCTCCACTGCTTTTACCAAGAGTTGGCGCACACTGATCAACATTTTTTTTATTTTATCACACCCTGACACATAGGTAAATATCAAGAGATAGTACAAGAACCATGTTCTCATACTGGCTAAAGATGCTGACTCTCAGGTTTCATGAAGCCTTCATTGATTTTATCCCATCCTCGAGCATCATCAAATCAAGTCCAAACTCAAATCCCCCATCCCAGATCCTCAAGTGAAATTTCAACTCATCTCATCATAACTGCAGTCGTATATGTGAGGTGCTGATCATATTCTTAAGGTAGAGACTAAGCATGCAATATAGCACACAAATCTTTCAAACTAGGGAAATGTGAATAATTAAGTCCAAGACCCTAATGACCAAGGCTGGTTAACTCAAAATCTCAAGACCTCATAAACCAAGTGTTGTTGAACATCACTAGTCTTGTGTGAAAGTGAATGTGTCAAGGGTTAAACCAACTTATTAGTTAGTTTTTAGTTTTAGTTTTTTTTAGTGTTTTTTTATGATTTTTTTTTACAAAAAGTTTTTTTTCAAACAAAGGCAAAGAAGTTTTTTTTGTTAGAAAAGTTTTGCTTTTTTTTCAAGAGTTTTTTTTTTTGAAAGATTGGTAGATAAGAAAGGATTTTTTTGAAAAAACAAGATTTTTTTAAGAAGTTTTTTCTAAAAGGTTTTTTATATCTTTTTTTTGAAAAATATAGATAAATAAGAAAGGACACATTTTTTTTGAAAATTTTTTTTAGAGCAACTAAGAAAAGAAAACAAAAAACATTTTTTTGAAAAGTTTTTTTAAGAGATTTTTTTTGAAAAAGTTTTTTTTACCACCCCATAATTATTTTATAATATATATACAAAAATACGTGAAAGTACGAGCTATGGGTAAAGTATATATGTAATATATACACGCCCCCTATACTTAGCAGGTGCTATGTCCTCATGGCACAAGAAGCGAGAAAAAGACATAGCTCGTGCTAAGCGTAGGATGGCTAAAATAATAAACAGTATAGAAGTCCATCCGCCCCCCTATACTTAGGCTCTGGATAGCCTAAGTGTAGAAGAAGAGCAAAAATGGGGTGGACGAGGTTAAGAGGAGAAATGGATGAGTATGTACACATGGCGGGCATCGACTCCCCATATACTTAGGCTCTTGGTAAGCCTAAGTATAGGACAAGAGTAAGTGTGAGAACCAATGCTATCTGGGGAATATACAAAGAAGGGAGGATGTACAAGAGGAGTGAATCTGTACAAGGATCAAGAAGGTTTGTGACGGACCTTCTTGCGGGAGCGAGGGGGTGGGTAGTATACATATGTGTCGCTGTCAGAATCGTTCGTAGAGGAATAATAGTGAGGTGTGGGGAACGTCCAACGAGGGTCGACACACGGCTGCTTGCTCAAATATGGCTTCAGAACAGCTGAACTGAGCTCACTCATATAGATCACCTCATCCGGACCTGATGAGGACTCCTTAGAAAGTTCCTTCTCTGGAACATCGAAGGTAACCTTCTTAGTCGGTTTTCTAGAACCTGAAGCATCAAGAGGAAGAGGAGATTGACAAGCCTTGAGGGGTTCGGGGGAACACCTCGAGGAATCAATACTCTTCTTCTTCTTACCAGATGATCGACTAGGGGATGGAGCAACCGATTTATCAAGATTGGTCAATTTGGTCCCAGTTGTCTCCTTTGGTGTATGTCCTGGATGTAGTGTGTGTGAGGTTCTGACCAGAGGTTCATCATCAGATGAGTCACCATATGCATTGTAATACTCCTGCAGGGTCAGCACACGTCTCTGATAAGGCACAGTGTTCTCAGTTGGCTTGACATTGTTGGGTTCTTGTGTCGGATCATCGAAATGATCAAGGCAATCCACAAAGGTCATGTCCGACTCAATGATAGCTTCTAGTCGTGAGTCCTCTCTAGAAGCTGTCACGGTGGTGGTGCAAGCAGTAGGCGGTGTGTGGTTGTAGGGAGTCTCTAAACCAATGGTCGTCTGAACAGTCGGTATCTCAGGTGTAGTAGAGAGATGGAACTCAACTGTCTCTCGAAGGTCACGACTGTCTGCAACTTTATGGGTTACCTTGGAATATCGTGTGTCCTCAAAGATCGGGTGAGGTCGGAGTGCTCCCAATGCAGAGAAATCGATCTCCCGAGTCTCACAATCTATAGTTGCCTTAGCCAAAGCTAAGAACGGCTTCCCAAGAATGATCGGAGACTGGGTGAACTTTCCTCGGTGCTCAATGTTAATGATCGTGAAGTCTATCTCCAGTAGAGCACCTTGGAAAGTGACGATGACTAAAATGGTTCCTCTCGACCGTTTAATGGTCCGATCTACCAACTGAATGATTTCTCTTGACTTCTTGGCAGATCCGAGTTTGAGCTTGGAAAACACGGAGGTCGGGAGGATATTAATCGGTAAGTCATCATCGATTCTTGCATGGGTGAATGTGGTATCTTTGATTTCACAATCAAACCTAGGCAACCGCTTTACTCTACGGCTCTTGGTTTTTCTCCCTATCATCAAAGATATGGCCATAGACACTATATGTATCTCAGTCCTTGTTCTCTTATTGCCCGACCTTTTAGGCATCAATTTACTTTTCACAAATCTTTTAAGGTCGGGAAAGTGTTCAATGGCCATTATTAAGGGAAGTTCAAAAATCAATTCTCTATCAAGTGCTTCCCTAACTGCAGGATCCAATTTTTGTAAGTCTTTTCCATTTTCAATTTTTATGGTATTTTCTGGATTTTCCATTTTTTGGTCTTTTTGATAGATGAAGGAGGACTAGGAGATTGTACAGACTCTGGTTTGGAGGAAGAGTGGTTAGTAGAAGAGGGAAGTAGAAGGGACTCCAATTGTACATGATGTGTGGTCAATCCGGTGTCTTCCAGGTTTTCAAGATTCAATCCGCAAGATCCATGATCCACATTCCTACCTGGACTCTTAATCAGTATACCAATATCATCCTCCAATAAGTTCTCATGATACATCATGAGAGAAGTCTGCTTACTTGGAGGATACTGCTGAGAACTTGGAATCTTATACTCAACACATCTTGACTCAGACGTGTAATGCTGGGTTGAGTATGACCCATCTGTATAGCAGATGTTGGTCGGAGCCTCATAAGGTGGAGTCAGTAGACAGGGGGTATGTAGATCGATCTCATGAGTCCAATCCCCTGTATATGTCGGCTCTCCGAATGGGTGATATGAAGGTTTGTCAATGTCGGCTCTATCACTGAGGTCAATCAAGTCAGGAAGATCGTACGGTGTAGACCTCTCCATTTGGTTTGTCTGGTCGACCATGTTGTACCCTAAGGTTAAGTCGGGATGTGTATATGGAAATTGTTGTTCTGTCCCAACTCGAGGTGAAAGTGAGGTACGTGGGGTCAACTGATTATGCCAATCATTCATCTCAGCAGTCGCTTGCTCTTCGATTTGTTCCTTGATTCCAGCAAGCGGACGAGAATATAGTGAGTCAATCCAGGGTGGTTCTGGGTCAAGGGTGCCAGAATGTGGGGTAGGTGAGAAGGACGAAGAAGTGGAGAAGTCAGTCGGAGTTCTGACTTTGTGGTCGGTGTATGGGTATGAGGAGGAATAAGTGGGTGGAGATGATCGGAATATGGTCGAAGAAGGGTGACTTGGATATGATGACCAAAATTCTGACATCTTAGAAGGGAGATGGGAGAATGAAGCGGATCAGGGAAGAAAGCGTGCAAGTGCACCGAATAACACACAAACAAACAAACACAAGAGCAAACCCTGAGTTCACCTACTCAACACAGTGATAGTCGCAAAAGTCCGACCGTTTATCTTTTCAGTTTTAATTAGGTGATAAATCAAGATATAAATCCCATTACGCAAGGCTAAAAAGTAGGTTTTGGGCACTATCCTAGGGATGCGTCCTTACCTCTCAACAATCACAATTAGCCAAGAATACGATGTGGGTTTAGCTCTCCCAAAACAAGTGTTAGTTTTAGTCAATTTTTTTGTGTCAACTCTGATTAGCAGTCCCGATTTTAAGTTTGGTTATCACTTGATTAGTCCACCAAACAAAGCACGCCTAACGATCAGTCCCGATTTCCTTTTAACCTAAGTTTCAAAAACCAAGGGGAGGGAGTCGAGAAAAACCGATGCAAATAGTGAAATCAATGATGCATGCCCAGTTCAGAATACTTACAGTGATCCTCTCGCTCTACATGCGGGATGCAAGGCAGAATTGAAATTTTATACTATATGGATGCAGACGAGAAAACCGTTCCTAGACAGGCAGTTCTATTAGCGAGTGATGAACAAGTTAAATTTGACTAATAGCTCTGTGGTCTAAGTACGTCTCGTTAAATGTGATGTGTGGTCCTAAAATTTTACGAGCACAAGAAATAAAGATATTCTTATTAAATAAGCTCTAAGAGCCGCGAGTGCAAGTCCTAATCTACGTCAAGCAACTACACAACCACGAGCGGGTCAAATGTCCAGTCCGGATACAAGCGCGAGCTCTCAAACAAGAGCCGCTGGAAAGTGTGAATTACCTAAATTATTACAAAAATTTACAAAAACTCTCTCGAAGATAAACTAATTCTCTTGCTCTTCAACAGTCGGCGCGCGTCGCGTCCGTCGACCTCCGATGCACTCCAAGTCCACCGGGCCCTCGCAAGAAAAATGAAATTTATATTAGAGAGATAAAAAACAAAATATATACAAAAATATTGAAGAGAAATAATGGAGAAGAAAATGGATTAATTACAAGTGGTTCGGGGATCAGACTACCCGAGTAAATGAAAAACTAAATCCAAATTTTTAAATTAATCCCTAAGCCGTTTGCCTCCCCGGCAACGGCGCCATCTGACGAGTCGCTAAATACGATAAATAATTCGGTCACGTTGTAATATGTGTACTTAGCGATTCGGTCAGAACCGAGAGAAGATCTCCGTGAAGAGTGTCTCGGCTTTAATTTATATCCCGGGCAAGTCCGGGGTCGAACTCAGGGAGGCAAAGGAACAACTTTGGGTTAATTTGAAAACTTAGATCTTGATTTCCAATGCGGTTTTTTTATATTTTTTAAGGCAAGAACAAATGCAGATGCAAAATGCGGTTGAATCAAGTTAATAAGAAAGCATACAACTTAGCCAAATTAATTTTAATAATAAATTAATCCAATTTAGCCAAATTATATTTTTTCAGTAAACTTAATCCAATGATGAATGCAAAACATATTTTTTTTAGATTTTTCAGGGTTAAAATGCAACAAGGAAAAATGTGCACTTTTTATGGATTTTTTCATAATTTTTCACACAAACAGTAAGCAAAAATCATGAAAAAATTACTGGAATGAAAACATGATGCAAGGAAGCTACAGTAATATTTTTGGATTTTTTTGACAAAATATAAATTTTTTATGGATTTTTTAGTGAAATCAGAGTGACAGTGAGTAAATAATTCCTAATTAATCCACAATATCAAATTAATCATAGAGCAAATTATCTTATATAGATGCTTTCATATGGAATCCAGAAGACTTGAAATTTTGCGAAAAAGTTGTCTATGGAGTTAATTAAAAATCAAATACTAATTTCACTCTATAAATTATTTTAGGCACACAACATCTCCATTTTAAATGAAATTTGGATAGTAATTACATCACATGTCAAGGCATCACTCCTAATTTTTGTGGATTTTTTGGAGCAACCGTGTGTGAGATATAATTTTAAGAGTCCAGAATGGGTAAACTATGCAAAATTTCAGTTGAACAATTTTAGTTAATTACCCAAATATAACAAAAATATTAATAAATATCCACGAGGAATAGAATTAGTTGCTCAACATCAACACATTTTTCATTGAATAAAAAGATGCATAAATGGGGTCCAAATTAAGAGTGAAACACAGGGTTATCCGTGCAAAATGGAAATTGAAAAATACAATGCAACTTATGTTCAGGGACTAGTTTGTAATTACAGAAACATGAAAAGATATATATGCAATTTTTACAAATAAAAAAATTTGAAAAGCACCTTTCTTCTTCCTGGATTGTGCGCAGGTGGTGAACCCAACTTGGGGGGGGCTAGGCCGGCGGTTGGCGCGGCGGAGGTCAGAGGCGCGGCACGCTCGCCGGCGCGTGGAGGAGGCGGGCGGCGCGCTGGCGGAGAGAACGGAGGAGGCGGGCGGAGGAGGCGCTGGCGATCCTTGCTGCTTGAGGAGGTCGTGATGGGCGCGGAGCGGCGCTGGCGCCGCGCACACACGGCGGCCCACGCGCGGGCGGCGGAGGCGCTGGCGATCCTTGCGGCTGGAGGGGCACGAGTGTCTTGGCCGTGGAAGAAGAAGGAGAGGGGGGGCACGGTTGCTGTGGGCGGCTGCTCCCTCCTCCGTAATTTTTTTTTTGTTTTTTTTATTTCTTTATTTTTTTGTTGCTGTATGACAAACCTTTTTTAAATTTTTTTAATTTTTTTTGTTCTTGTTATACAAGAAATGCAAATGATATGGCAAAGAGGAGGGAAAATGATGTGGTGAAGGTGGTAATAAGGAAGGTGGTGGTAATATGATGAGGGTGATGGTGATGGTATGACGTGGTTGGTGAATGATGGGGAAGATGATGAAAATGATATGATTATGAGACAACAAGGAAATAAAAAATATTAGGTAAAATAAAATAACAAGATAAATGAGGAGAAATCCTTACCTGATCTTCGCCGGATTGGCAGAGCAGCTACGCTGGACTCCTGTCGTCGCCTCGATCCGATTGGCGAAATAAAAATCGGAGAAGCTGAGCGAGCTCGATGGGGAACTCGTGACGCGAAGCGGAGCTCCGCGGATCTCACCAACAAAACACTCCAAGCTCTCTCCTTATTCTATAAGAATGGTGGATGGGGAAAATGAGGATGTATAAATGAATATAAAGAGAACAGAAATGGAAGTTAGAATGGTGGTGGTGTTGAATGGGAGGTTAAATTAGTGATGGGGTTGAATGGGAAGTTAGATGAAAAAATGGTGTTGAATGGAGGTTGATGAAGACTTGGAGGTTAATGGAGGTTGGTGGAAGTTATTGTAGAGAATGGGAAAATAATAAGTAAATAAATAAATTAGGTTACTTTAAATACAATAAAATAAAAAGAGAAGAGAAATAGTGGAGAATTTACAAAAGAAGATATACAACATGTACATTTTTTTGTTTGCTTTTCTATTTTATAATTTTTTATCTTTTTAATAGTAGCTATGTACAATAAGAAAATACAATAAAATATATTACAATCAAAATACAACACCACCATCATTTTTTTGTATTTTAATAATTAAGAAAGAAAAAATAAAAAAAATGAAGAAAGAACGAACATATACATAATATACAATGTACATCTAGGTCCCAAAAACCAACTTTTGCATATGAGCTCCGATTTTAATGAAACCACTTCCGTTGGATAGATAATTTTCTAACTTGAACTTTAAAAGTGAGTTTGGTGAATTTGGAGTTCATACGGAGCGGGAATTTGGCTTGGAAGTTGGACTTTACGGCTATTTCTCTTTGGGATCTAGGAGCATTTATTTGAGATGAAATATGTTTTGTATTTTTGTATTTTTATATACATTTTTATGGACAGGTTAGAGAAAGAATTAGCCAAAAAGGAGTTGAAATGAAATTACTAAAAATACATAAAGTTTTGGGCTATTTACATGTGAAAAACTCCTTTGATTTTTGCAGCTTTTTATTGTTAATTTATTTTGTACAATCTAATATACAATAATTAGTGAGTTTTATTTACAAGAGTTATTTTGTTAATTTATAGAAGTTATGGACATTTATTTGGGATTTTACTCAGGGATTTTGCTAAGATCAGGATATTAAGTTGATGAATCGTGGATTCATCAGCCATCAGGGTCATAGACTTAATCATCCACATTTCCTTAGATTTCTAGATTTGCATGCTATATTCCATGCTTAGTCTCAGACATAAAAAATATGATCAGCACATCACATGCATGACTGCGGTTTCAATGAGATGAGTTGATTTTTCACCTGAGGGATTGGGATGAGGAAGTCGAGTTTGGACTTGATCTAATGATGCTCGAGGATGGGATAAAATCTTTGAAGGCTTCATGAAACCTGAGTGTCAGCAATTTTAGCCAGTATGAGAACTTGGTTCTTATACTAATTTCTTGATATTGACCTAAGTACCAGGGTGTGAAATAAATAAAAAAATGTTGATCAGTGTGCGCCAACTCTTGGTAAAAGCAGTGGAGCTAGCCAAAAATTATACAAGTCAATGAAATTTCAAAGAAAAGCTCTCATTCCACAAAGTTACCATTCAAAGAGCTTCCACCAAAGGCGAGCGCTCCTAAACTTTTCAAAGTGTCCACTTGGACCTCCGCTGTTAGGACCCGGAGTCGGGGTTGCACCAAAAAAGGGCTCTGCATCATAAATGCTACAAGTCTGGGTGTCGAAGGTACGATAGGTACTCAAAAGAGACACAACCCGGTGTACTCCTAGGAAAACAAGTGCAGACGACTCCAACTTCTCTTGACGGATACACTGGTCAACACCAAAAAAATGTGTTGCGTAATAAAGGCACTAGAGAGAATCCTTGTTCCAATGAGAGGGAGAGAAGAAATGATACAATCACATGCCCTCCATCACTGGCCTTCCATCTACATTTTCTAAGTCTGACAACTAAAGTGACGGTGGACTGGATGTAAGATTCGATTTATTCCCTAGTGTTGAGGATTGGGTCCTTAGGAGAATTTATTGGACCAAGACTTTGGGTGACGATTTGACTCTACTCTCGGAATTGCACTCAACACTAAATGTCATATCTTTAGATTATATGTACATCAGAGAGAGTCTGGAGAATTAGAGGAATTGGGTACCTCTTCATTAAGGCTGGGTTGAATTCTAGAATTTTGGACCTCTAAAGTTGAGTCGACTTGAACATATTGGATCCTGTACTCACATGCATAAGGGGGTTAATTCAGCTTAATCATTCTCTATGATGCTCGAGGACGAGCATAGTTTAAGTATAGGGGGGTGATGAAACTCGATTTCATCATCTTTATTTTCTATTATTAACCCCCTTTCTTAAACATATGTCAATAAAACCCAGATAGTGTCATGTAATTGTCAGAGTCCTTAATAAATTAAAAATCACAAAAAAATGACAAAATTAAAATCTGTGGTATTTTTAGCATTAAAATTACCCTTAAAAATATTTCGAGTCTTTGTTTGACCTCATTTCCAATTTTGGTCAACATGAAACTTGTAGATATCATCGAGATCTACAACTTTCATGTTTTGAGTTTTCTTAAATTCGGCCATTATCACCCTCAAAAATCAATTTTTCTTTTCAAATAATCTGATTGGGCCACATGGCCCGTTCTAGGTGAAACACGTGTCCCGCTTCCCTTATCTTTTCCGCCTCCATCTCCAGCCGTTGGATCTCTTCTTGATACAACGACCATAGAACATCCACGTTCGTTCTTAAGTCCCAGTCGTCTGATCATTCCCCGCAGCACATCGTCACCATCCGCCAGTGCCTTCACCATATTCCACCACGTGGCACGACTTGCGCCTTCAGATCTCGCCCTCACCTCTTGATCCCTGCCGTTCTTTAGCGCCAGACCCTCAGCCATCCGATCTAACCCATCTTCCATCTCAGCCGCCCGCTTCCGCTTGCCCTCGAGGTCGACACGTGGCGCACTCATCGCCCTTCGTTCGTTTCGCCTCGGATCTAATCCACGCTGCCCCTTCGCGCATTGCTCACCACCATTGGATCTCCAGATCCAACGGCCAGACGGTCGTCGTCAACCTCAAGCCTCCCTCGAGCCATGTTCTCCATTTCGCGCACTACCCTCACCCTTCCCATTATCTCCACCTCCTTCGACCACCTCCCCTCTCGCTAACCGCCGCACCACGAACCCTCGTCATCCCTTATCTCTGTGTATACTTCCATTACCCTCGAAAACCTCTCTAGTCGCCCCACATCTCCTCGCAATTCTCGGCTCCAACCACCTAGACCACCGATTCTATTCTTCAAATACGCCTCCTCCCCCTCCAAATCCAAGACCAGCCCTCCTCCATCTCCTTGTGACAGGGGGAGATGGAGAGATCGAGCGATGACGACCCATCTCCCCGGTGTTGACCCACTGCCAATCCCGGCAGTGTCACGGCACCATTACGTCCGCTCGAGCTGCTCCGAGTCGCTGTCGGGGTCCAGCGAAGACCCGGGCATCATCCCCGATGCCCAGCCCAAGCTCCGCTCCACCCAAACCTCCGGTAAGTCCACTCCGATCTCCCTTTGCATTTTTATTCAATTCCATTGATTTTCTTAGCTCCCTACAGTCAACCCCCTCCTCCATTAATACTCTCAACAGCTCCACCTCGCAATCACCGTTCACGCACCGCTTCTCGATCATCCCCTTCTCCCTCCAGACCCTAGATCACCTCCGACCCACCTCCTCCGCCTCCCACGGAGGAGAAGCGCCGAGCTCCCACCTTCTTCATCCGCGGTCGCTCTCGCCTCATTCTATCTCGCATAGAACCCTCGTACCCTATGCCTCGGCTATGCGTCACTAATATGCAGGTGGATCTCCTTCAATGGCCGGAAGACCATCGGAGCTAACTTCATTCGCTCCGCCTCCGACAAGCCAGCCCCGATGGTTACCCCCATATGGTCAGGTGTCTTCCCCGGGTTCCCAGCTTCATCGACATATCTTCAAGGAACTCAGGGATGGCGCACCGTGACCGAGATCGAGTGGCGGAGCTGGAGCTCCTCTGCCGGAGCTCGGTCTCCGCCGCCCATCGCAGATGAAGACGGAGGTACAACGGCCGTTGGATGGTCTTCGTCCAGCGACCATTTGACGGCCCAGATGACGCCACGCCGACAACGTCAGATGCTGTTGGATCTTCGAAGATCCGATGGTGTACGATCAGCCACGCTCACGCTCAAGTAGCCATTGGATCCTCACGATCCAATGGCCTTCATTCGGCCACGTGGCAGTCCTTGAGCCCTCTCCGAGCCTTAGCACCAGACCAGGAGGTTCGGATGCTCCGAACCTAGCCCGAGCCTGCATCGAGCCCAAGCCAACCTTCGAGCCAACCCGAAGCACCTCCTAGCCTCTACCGAGCATGAGCTTTCCCCAAGCCTGGATTGCACGTGCTTAGCACGTGCTATCTAGGTAATTTGCACAGAGGCACGCCTTCTTCTCCAATATTTCAATTAGGTCCTGGATCACGTGCAGCATCACGCGTGCCTGGGGTTATTTACATTTCAACCCTCGTGGGTTTTAGTAATTGCAGATATACCCCCACGCGTGTGGAACTTTTACAGTGAAGGCCTCGATATTTACTTTAATTCCACCTTAGTCCTTCCCAGGGAGTTGTTTGATCTTTTCGTGTTTCTTTTCAGTTATGCCCTTGCTTTCTTTCTTGCACATCTTGAGCTTCGTATGTCCAATTGAGTTGATTTCAATTTCATTTTGAAGCTTGTTTGACGTACTTTTTAATGGCATGTTTGTTCTCCTGTTTTGACACTATGATCGCAATATATTTCTTTAAACATCTCAAGTGTCTCTTATGCCTTATTTACAAACCTTGCAGTAAATTGTCAAATGAGTTATTGTTTGATTTAAGTTGGAAATTAACTAATGGTTTAAGTCGCTCATGATTTTTAATCAAGGGCCTGTTTGCTTTGCATTTTCATAGATTTCATCTGCATTATTAAAATAAAAAAACATGTTTACTTGTAATGCATTGTTGTGCCTCCTTGCATGCTTTGACCTATATGACTTTAACTCAACATTTAATTAGATAGATTAGAAATCTGATTAATATGAGAAAGTCTCGTGTCCCTGAGTTCAAACTTGGTTTCTTGCCAAGTAAAATAAAAAATTCGACCATCTGATTCTTATTGACATATCAATTGGATGGTCTTTGATGAGCCCATTTCGGCCCGACTGTGACGACGATTTCAGGTGTTAAAACAACATTATTCGACCTTGGTTTTGTTTTTTGTTTTTTTTGACAAAGTTTTTTTAACCATCCCATAATTATTATATAATATATACAAAAATATGTGAAAGTACGAGCTACGGGTAAAGTATATATGCAATATACACGCCCCCCTATACTTAGCATGTGCTATGTCCTCAGAGCACTAGAAGCAAGAAAAAGACATAGCTCGTGCTAAGTGTAGGATGACTAAAATAATAAATAGTATAGAAGTCGATCTGCCCCCCTATACTTAGGCTCTAGTCAGCCTAAGTGTTGAAAAAGAGCAAAAATAGGGCGGACGAGGTCAAGAGGAGAAATAGATGAGTATATACACATGGAGGGCATCGGTTCCCCTTATACTTAGGCTCTGGTCAGCCTAAGTATAGGACAAGAGTAAGTGTGAGAACCGATGTGATCTGGAGAATATACAAAGAAGGGAGAATGTTCAAGAGCAATGAATCTTCAAAGATGTTGAATCTTGATGCTGCATCTTCATGACGAGTAATAAGATGTATATGCTCGGTGCTCGCTCTGCATAAAGTTGATGACCTCGACTTGGACCAACTGCTCTTTCGAATCTACAAAATGCTTCAATAGATGTCCATTTATCACATGAGATTGTGCACCATCTGTGAGATCAGCTATCTCTACACTTCCATTCTCGTGCATTTTGTTAACAACAAAGGGACCCGTCCATTTAGATTTGAGCTTCCCATGGAACATCTTCAACCTGGCATTGAACAACCATACCTTTTGTCCAGGGACAAAGTCTTTGCACCTAATGTGTTGATCATTCCATCTCTTTACTTTGTCCTTATAAATCAAACTGTTGTCATATGCCCTGTTTCGGATTTCCACAAACTCGTTCAAGTTCAAGTCTCGACAAAGCTTCCCTAGGTGACAACTCCAATTGATCTTCTTAATTGCCCATTCGGATTTATGAATCAACTCTGCAGGCAAATCGCATGGCTTGCCATAGATCATTCTAAATGGTGAAGTACCCAATGGTGTCTCGTAGGTTGTCCTATAGGCCCACAGAACTTGGTCCAAGAGCTGAGACCAGTTCTTCCTATCGGGGCGAACCGATTTCTGCAAGTCTTCACTTCTCTGTTTGAAATCTCTGCCATGCCGTTGGACTGTGGGTGGTAAGCACTAGTAACTCTATACTCAAATCCATAGTCCTTAGCTAAAGATCTCATATCTTGGTTCACAAAATGGCTACCTCCATCAGAGATCAAAACTTTTGGCACCCCGAACCTAGAATTATATGGTCTCTCACAAACTTACAGACAGTCTTGCTGTCTACGGTTCGGGTTGGGATAGCCTCCACCCACCTAGATAGATAGTTAACCGCCAACAATATGTACTCATGTCCTTGGCTATTGGGATAGGGACCCATAAAATCTATGCCCCATGCATCAAAAACATCAGAAATAATCATCGGTTGCATGGGCATATCATCTCTCTGTCCAACTGTCCCTTCCATCCTTTGACAAATTGGGCATGACCGCACAAAATCAATAGCATCTCTAAACAAGGTCGACCAATATAATCCACATTGCAGTACTTTGTGAGAAGTTCTCTTTCCCGAATGGTGTCCTCCAGCCTCAAGTGAATGACAATATGTGAGGACACTCTGGTATTCCTCCTGAGGAATACACCTTCTCCAAACACAATCCGGTCCTTCGAAGAAAAGGAAAGGATCGTCCCAGTGGTATCTACTCGAATCCGACTTCAGTCGGTCAATGCTGCTCCTAGTCAACCATGGGGAACCTGCTTGGAGACAAGATAGTTCACCATGTTGGCATACCACGGGAGTGAGTCAATAACACAAATTGACTCGTCTCGGAAGGTCTCTCTAATCCGCTCATAATCAGGAGAATCCTTAAGTTCAATCCGAGAAAGGAGATCAACCACAACATTCTTCACTCCAGGTTTATCTTTTATCTCCAAATCAAATTCCTGGAGGAGTAAAATCCACCTAAGAAGACGCACCTTCACGTCCTTCTTTTCCATTAAATATTGAATGGTTGTGTGATCAGTATATATTGTCACCTTAGAGCCCAAAATATATGATCTGAACTTCTCGAGGGCCCATACTACAGCGAGCATTTCCTTTTCAGTCACTGTATAATTTTTCTGTGTAGGATCTAATACTTTGCTCGCATAGTGAATCGCAAATGGAATCCCCTCTCGCCGTTGTCCTAACACAGCTCCTATAGCAAAATCTGAAGCGTCAGTCATGATCTCTAAGGGGAGAGACCAGTCAGGAGCTTGTAGGATAGGCGAGGAACAAATCTTCCTCTTCAAGAGCTCAAAGGCCTCCAGACACCAGTGACCTACAATGAACTCTGTGTCTTTCCCTAAGAGCTCAGTTAGTGGGTAGGCGATCTTTGAAAAATCCTGAATGAATCTTCTATAGAATCCAACATGCCCTACGAATGACCGCACTGACCTAACGGTTGTAAATGGATCGAGTTTCTTGATCACCTCCACCTTGGCAGGGTCAACCTCCATTCCCCTTTTGGAGATGACTTGCCCCAACATGATACCCTCCGTCACCATGAAGTGACTCTTCTCCCAGGAGAGTACCAGATTCGCCTCTCTACACCTCGTGAGGACTCAGTCCAAGTGCGCTAAACATGTATCAAAAGAATCACCATGGACCGAGAAGTCATCCACGAAGACTTCCAGGAAATCTCCCACCATCTCGGCAAATATAGCTATCATGCACCGCTGAAATATGCCCAGGGCATTGCAGAGCCCGAATGGCATGCGCCTGAAAGCATAAGTGCCGAATGGACATGTAACCATGGTCTTTTCCTGGTCCTCAGGGGCTATGGCCACCTGGTTGTAGCCTGAGCACCCATCAATAAAATAGAAGAACTCTTTCCTTGCAAGTCTTTCTAAGATCTGATCAATAAAAGGCAAGGGAAAGTGATCTTTCTTGGTCGCAGCATTCAGGCGCCTGTAGTCAACACAGACATGCCACGACGTAGGTACTCGTGTCGCGATCTCTACCCCCTCCTCGTTGGTAACCATCTGAATTCCCGACTTCTTCGGGACAACATGAAGCGGGGCCACCAACATGAAGGGTATATAAATCCTGCTTTGCACCATTTCTCAATCTCTTTCTTCACCACTTCCCGTAGATTGGGGTTAAGTCTCCTTTGGAACTCACGGGAAGGTCTCACATTATCCTCTGTAAAAATGTGGTGCAAGCAGAGAGCGGGGTTGATCCCCACGAGATCCGACACTGTCCAGCCTATTGCATTGTGGTTCCTCTCTAAGATTTCTAACAACCTAGACTCATGTTCTAAAGTCAAGTCTGAGCTAATGATGACAGAATATCTCTCTTTGGGTCCTGCAAGAAAGGCGTACTTGAGTGTAGGAGGTAGTGATTTTAGTTCTGGCAATGTGGTATCATCAAGCAAATCTGGCTGAATTGAATCTGAATTTGGTTCCGTGCTGCATGAAGGTGGGCTAATCTTAGTAGTACTCGCCACCAACTCATAAGTAAAGGGAGTCAGATCACCAAAGAAACACAGTAGTTCGGCCAAAGCTGCATCCGACTCATCATCTATGTCCCATGATCTTTTCGAAGGGGATGGAACTGACAAATCCATATGGATCTCTATGTCATCATGGGAATAGGTAGATACATATCTCACAAGGTCAGACAACACCTGGCAAACTGCATCACCCACTATACCCTTTCCAGATGAAAGGAACTCGCTCTGTCCTGAAGGAATTTGTCCCCCATTCCCAACTGTGCTAACCAAACTACAATCTGCCTCTGAAGATGAGTACTCTGTGCTACTCTCTGAATCGGGTCGCTGACACTTGGTTTGCTTCATCTCAAGGTTCACTTCTCCATCTGGAGGACGGAACTTCATCAATCTCGTGCCATAATCGAAAGCTGCGCCTGCGGTCCTAAAGAAGGGCCGCCCAAGAATGATCTGAGATATCTCCAATGATTGGGGGTCTCCATGTCCAAGACTTTGAAGTCAACCTAATAGTTCTGCCCCTCAATCGAGATAACGATGTTCTTCACTTCTCCCTTAGGTCTCTTCACTGAATGATCAGCGAATTGGAGTAAAGCTCTAGATTTGCGAAGTGGTCCCAACTCTAATTTCTGATATAATTCTAAGGGAAGTAAGTTGATTGAAGAACTGTTATCCAAGAGTGTGCGTGCAAACGCAATGTCGTCAATACGACTCTCCACATAGTGAGCACCCATGTCTCTCATTTTCCTTGGCAAAGTCTGATTCTTGGGACAATAGGTTGTGTCTATTGATAAGACATGTGTCTTTATATTTCGGTTATCTTTCTTCCTGCTAATCCTTGTAGGTGTGCATCTCACCTTAAGGTATTTTTGGAAGGCAGGATGGTTAGCCACATATTCATCAATGGAACCTTAATTGTGATATTTTCTTGCCATATCGGGGTCATCTTTCTGAATCTTTTTGATGCGCTTTCCTGTCGTAAGAGCACAGGTGAAAGGGATGGAAGCTAGAGAAACAGAAGATGAAGAGTATGAATCATGAACTGAAAGATCATTCTTTGCATTAACGGAAACAGAGTTCTTCATACATGAATCTTTTTGATGCAACATGGGATCAAAATCAAAACTATCTACTACAGGTTGTGGAATAGAAGCTGGAGCGGTATCCGCCACAACCGGAGATGCATGGTCCTCCGTAGATTCAGAAGAATATCCATGCTGACGATGCTGCATACGTGCTCTCCTCCTCCTCTCAGCTCCCTGAGTAGGTATCCTCTAATGGTGCTGATGGGGCTCCGAAATATGATGCCTCTCCTCCTCGTCCTCTGAAGACTCCTCAGGTAGAACTCCAGATATGCCCCTCTGATAACCACGATTTATCGAGGGTCTAGATGGTCCACACAAGGCGGGACTACTATGTCGCTGTGGCGACCCACAAGAAATCGTAATTAATCAATAATTAACCCACAATATAGATATCAAGAAATGACAAACAAGTGTGAAGTTAAAATTTATTTTTAACTCTACATAAAAGATGTATAGATGCAAGTACGTAGAGAGTTCGAACATAGGGAGCAAGGCAGGATAGATCAAGCTAAGTGCAAAATGTGATGTGATTGTGATCAATGTCTACACTATGAAAGGCAAATGTTTTTGTGGGTTTTTAGTTTTATATTTTATATTTTATTTTTAATTTTTAATTTTGTATTTTGATTTTCTTTTTACTGATTTTATATTGTCTTTTATATTTTATATTTTTTTATTTTCTTTTTTTTTCAATACAGGAATATATTTACAATATAGGGAAAGAGAGGATAATGTATTTATACAAATAGGTAAAAATGCTTAAAAACCAGAAAATAAAATCTTTTTTGTCTTTTTATATTTTTAAGATGTTTTTGTGATTTTTGGGATTTTTCTAAATGTTTTTGGTATTTTTTAAAAATTTGAAATACAAGAAAATAGTGAATCAAGGTTCTAACCGAAATGAAAATGGGAATTAAAAATAGAAAACAGTGGCAAAATTTTCCCAAATTAATTTTAAAATAAATACAATAAAATAAGGAAGCTACAGAACCAGAGTTTATATTTTTTAGGAATTTTCTATTATTTTCTAGATTTTTTTGAAGTTTTTCAGTTTTTTTCTAATTTTTTAGGTTTTTACTATGAATTTTTTAGTGGTTTTGGTATTGACACTAATAGATGATGAAACACACAAAATATAGTTTTTTGGATTTTTTTCAAAATGTTTTTATAATTTTTGTGTATTTTCAAATGCAAACAGTAGGAAAAATGCATGTTTTTGATTTTTAATAATACTAAAATGCAATAAAACTCCAATACAAAAATATGGCGTGAATGTGCAAATTAACAGGAGCCTATGTGAATTTTTTGGTAATTTTTGGAGTTAATAAGATGCGTGAAATAAATAGAGCAAACAAGCAAAAATACACAGCCTGACAGGGGTATAAGTGCAAATCCCAAAACATCCAGGGGATTGCACGCAATTTTCCCAAAAAGTTATCTACTGAAATAAAGAGTTCAAGGACTAAAGGTAAATGACAAGACCCGCGAGGGGTTCCGCGCAAAAAAGTCCACCCACGCGCGTGCGAAGCACGCGCCTGGGAGGGACTAAACAGCAATTTCCCAAAAACTCAGGGGTCGTGTTACAAAATGGCCAAAAAACTCTACACTGCAAACAAATTTTTTAGCACTACAAATAAATACACAAAATTTTTGGGGTATCTCTGCAAAATTACCAAGTCACGTGCGCAACGCACATGACCTGGGGAGGGACCTAAATAGAATATGTCAGACCCTCAAGGGGCTTAGTGCAAAATACACAAAGTTATATAACAACCGATGAAAGTTTAGAGTTAAATAATAATTATAAAAATGCTTTGGGAGAGAACTGCAAAATACCCTCAAAGCCTTGACGATCCGACGGAAGATGGAGGTTCACTTAGACACGTGTCGTGATCGTGACGGTGGATACCCCTTCGAAACCCACGGCCCAGATTAGATAGATGCTGATGATCGAACGGCCGGGGCTCGAAGGATCGGATGGCTGCTGCTCCCTTGTACGATCGGGGGAGATCCTACGGCGCTGGGTTGAATAGGATGAACACGCGAAGAACAGGGGCCTGGCGAGATTAGATCAGCCAGAGCCCGAGCCTCCGAGCACCTAGATCTTCTCCAAGACATTCTCTATGCTCCTGTAGGTCCTCCCTACAACCTGGTGGCATCAAAATAGGCTGGCACCACCCAGGAGCGACTCCGCGACGTCGAGGGAGGTGGAGAGCTCTAGGTGGTCCGGCGATCTCCAAAATCGCCTCCAGGCGAGCCTCTTTGTTCCTGGCACCTGCACAAAACAAGTTAAGGGAGGTGAGGGCAAAATGCCTCGCCTCACCTAACAGTGGTAGACGGTGTAGTGCGAAGAGGGAGGAGCTCACAGGAGCTAGCTCCGGTGAGGTGGACGGCGAAGGCGAATGGAATGATATCGGTCAAAGATTAAAGAAGGATTAGATTCCTAAGGCTACTAGGACTAAAGATAAGCAAGAAAAAGATGAGAAAATGGATAAAAGACAGACCTCAAGCCCAGGTAGTGCGAGGGAAACCTTACGGCAGCGCAACCGCTGGAGATGATGTGGAACACGCCCAGGAGCTCCTGGGTTACACCTCAACGTGGTCGGAGATCACCCTCTGTCACCGGGGATCCGTCAGCTACCCCTCGGAGGTCCCGGCTCTGGCCAAAGGTGGTTCGAAAGGCAATGGAAGGTGACGGGGCCTGTTTTGAAAGATGGCAGAGGGGCGTGAAAGACGAGGAAGAAGCAGGCATCACAGCGATGCAATGCCCGAAAAAACCTAATGGCGTGTAAGATGGATTGTCAAGGATCAATTTTGCAGAAGGCACCATCATGAAATGAGCTATAGGTTGGCGTCGAAAAATGGGTGAACTTTGGTCAAAACATAGTCTGACACGGCTACAGGACCTAGGGCAGACAGTTGACCGAGGTCAACTGTGACTAACACCTGGTTGGTCCACGTGGACCGACCAGGAAAAAAGTTCCTAAAAAAGGTTTCTAAATTCATTATAAAATAGTAAATGGTATTATTTTATTTAGGTTATTAAATAAAAAATATTTACTATTTTGTAAAGTATTTTATTCTGATTTTTAATTATTTTTATGAGGTATATTTTTACAAGTTTACTTTTATACCCTTTATAGGTATAATATCTATATATTTTATTCCTTATTTTTATTTTGTGATTTTACTTTATTTAATTTTGTTTATTATTTTATACAATTATAGAATACTTTTATACACTTAGAAATATTTTTATTTTATTTATTGATGTGTTTTGTATATTTAATAAAATAGAAGTATGTATTATATAGGTATATTTATAGGTATAATACCTATGTGTTTTGTATAGGTATTTTTATTTTGAGTTTTTTAGGTTTTTATTCTGATTTTAATGTACATATATATTATAAATAATATTTACAAAATTAAAAATATAAAAATACAAAAATAATGAACAAATAATAAATTGAATATTTTTATATGTACAAGTATACAATGAGGGTCCAAAACTAAACTTTCAAACCGTAGCTCCGCCAAATGCGAAACCACCTCCATTAAATAGATTATTTTAAGTTATATACAATTAAAGGTGTGTTTGGTACATTTCGAGTTTTTATTTGCAAGATATGGGTCTGGGAAGTTGGAGTTCTGGAATCTTATTCAGACCATAACTTTTTATCTGTAATTATTTTTCAATGAAATCAATTTTGTATTTTTCTATATTTAATTATCTACAACTTTCATGTTCAAAGTTTCTTTATTTGAGGTATAAAATGTGGAACCAAAAATAGGTCCCAAAATTAACAAAGAATGAAGGAATGTGTATTGTATTTGACCCTTATCTCCCCCTACTTTATTCCTTGTCGACCTATTCATCAAGATGCCTAGGTCTCGAGGTTTTAAGGTCATAAAATATTTACAATATTTTATTCTTTTTTTTTCTTTTCCTTATTCTATAATTTTGGCTTTAATTACAGTATTTCATACACTAATTACATGTACATGCATGAATGCTAAGGTGATGTATTTAAGGGCATTTACACGCATATGCTAGGGTTTTTGATGCCAAAATGATAGAATAAAGATGATGAAATGTGGCTTCATAATCCCCCTATACTTTACCTTTGCTAGTCCCTAGCAAACACTTATGCAATAAGTGCAAAAAGAGAAAGAAAGAAAAGAAAAAGAAGAACTTGGGTTAAATTTAATTGTCAAACTTGTCTTCACAAAATCAAAGTTTGGAGCTCAAGTCGGACCTTTGGAATTTTAGTGCGGGCGGAACCTTAATAAGAACCAGATCTGAAATCCAACAGTCCCTGAGAAATCCCAAAACATGTTCAAGTCTCCCCAATAGCCAGGTCAGAAATATCTCAATTCATACGCAAACCCTTATGACTATGAATCTGACTCGTATAGTGTAAGTGATAGTGGCTCTCCCCAACTGAAATGACAAAGAGACTGACTTATCCAATATGACAACCCAATGATTCCCCAATCCAACAACTCATCCCACGAGGAGTAGGGTATTCCCTTCTAAGTTCAAGTGGCAACCAGCTCAAGAGGAGGAGGTGAAGAGAAGAATGGACGGTAGCCAGTGTAGCTACCTATCCTAGGATGCAAGACCAGTGTAGTCAAGTCATCCAGCTGCAGGCTCACATGATTTGACTTTGAAGCTCAGGCTTGCTTATTTGACTTTATAACATATGTACACTCTGGCAAGCATTTTTATTTATGTACAGGCCTGTCCATTTTTTTGGAGTTTTTTCTTTTGCTTTTTTTTTGAATACTATACACAACAACATTTACTATTTTGCAAATCCGAAAAATGCGAATGTTAATGTGAATACTATACACGGGGATCATTTTGCATACTTTTTTTTGAATACTATACACAACTTTTGCTTTCTGCATCATTTTGCATTTTTTAGATTTTTCAAAAAGATTTTTGGATTTTAATTTTGCAAATGTTTTTGGAATTTTTAAAAACAAAAGGTTTTTGGCTAAAAATAAGGTTAAAATATTTACACGGGAGTGATTCTTATATATACAAGAAGTGGATTTTAAGAATTTACAAGGGTACGTGATCATTTTATAAATATATATACATATAATGGATTTTAGTGTGATGTATATATTCCTCAAACTTATTTGACAAAGGTTTTTCATGCAAATTTTGAAAACTATAGTCCAAAATAATTTTTACAAACAATTTTTACAAACATGTACACATATTTGAAAATCATTTTGCAATGATTTTCCGAACAGTATGTATAGATTTTTCAAATATTTTTGCAACCATTTATCAAACCATTTGCAAATCATTTTTCAAACTTTTATTTCACACAAAGAAAATAATCTTTACAATCAAAATGTTTTTACAAAAGTTGAAAACATGTAACAAAATGTTTTCAAATAGTTTTCAAGAGATTTTTCAAAAAGATTTTCAAACTATTTTTCAAATATTTTGCAAAAAACATTTTCACCTGATTTATTAATCAGTACGTATAAAAAGAATTTGAGGAATGATAACATCTTTTTATTAAGGATTTTTAATGAATTTTAAAGAATTACTAGCCATATTATTAGTAAAATACGAAAGTACGAGTTATGGCTAAAGTATATACACAGTATATACGACCCCCCTATACTTAGCTTGAGCTATGTCCTCATAGATCGGAGAGAAAAAAGAAGACATAACTCATACTAAGTATAGAAAAGTCTAAAGAATAAATAAATAAGAGAGGAATAAATGAATGAATAAGAAGTCGATCGTCCCCCCTATACTTAGGATCGAAAAATCCTAAGTATAGCAGACTGTACACAAAGCAGGGGGGGTCAAGGATGGGAATGAACAGATCGTACTAAGATTGTCTCCCCCTATACTTAGGGTAAGATATCCCTAAGTATAGACAAGAAGAGGAGACAATGGAGAGGATCGAAATGAGTAGAGAAACTCGGGGTGCATACCCCCCTATCCTTAGGACAAAGTACGTCCTAAGTATAGAAAACTGTCTACAAGGGGCGACACCTTTCTGATAGATAAAGAAGATAGAAGAGGAAAAGAAGAAAAGAAGAAAAGATGAAAAGATATCAACAGATGGAAGAAGATCGAAACGGATGTACACATCACTTCCCCTATACTTAGGGTAAAAGAAGCCCTAAGTAGAGGCAACAACAGGAGTAATGAAACTGAACAATGAATGAACACTCGGCACGTCCACCCCCCTATACTTAAGACAAAGTATGTCCTAAGTAAGGCAAACACGAGAATGGGTGGACGAGCAATACGGGAGAA